>VZTA01008433.1:0-43436 GCA_013398855.1 Mohoua ochrocephala | reverse complement strand
CGCTCGGTGCCTCCGCGGGGCGTGGGCACAGGTCACGTGGGGCGGCGCTCGGGCTCCCCCTGCGGGCGGGCGGCGGAGGCGCCCCGCGCTGAGCGCTCCCCGGTCCCCCCAGGTTTGGGGGCTAGGATGGGTGTGTGAGGGGGGTTTCGGGTAGAACCCCAAGGTGTGCTTCGAAACGCTGAAGAACGTCCATTTTTCTTCAAGGTTTATACCGAATACAGTGATGGATGCCCCATCCCTGGAAGTGTTGGCTGGACGGAGCTTTGAGCAACCTGGTCTACTGGAAGCTGTCCCTGTCCCTGGCAGGGAGCTGGAACGAGATGGTCTTTATAGTCCCTTCCAACCCAAACCATTCTGTGAAAGTCCCATTTTTTTTACTTAATCAACTTCACTTTTTTATTTAATCAACTCCATTTTTTTACTTAAACAATGAAAGTCCCACACTTTGGCCACAATAACACCATACAGCTCTACAGATTTGGGGCAGAGTGGCTGGAAAGCTGCCCAGGGGAAAGGCGCTGGGGTGCTCGTCAACAGCAGCTGAACCTGAGCCAGCACGTGGTGAACCTGAGCCAGCCCAGGTGAACAAGAAGGCCAATGGCACCCGGCCTGTGTCAGGAACAGTGTGGCCAGCAGGACCAGGGAAGCGAACATGCCTCTGTACCTGGTACTGGTGAAGCCGCATCTCAAGTGCTGCGTCCAGTTCTGGGCCCCTCAGCTCAGGAAAGATACTGAGGTGCTGAAACTTGTCCAGAGCAGGGCAAGGAAGCTGGTGAAGGGTCTGGAGCTCGTGTTCCTAAGAGGAGCAGCTGAGGGAGCTGGAGTTGTTTAGTCTGGAGAAGAAGAGGCGCCAGGGGGACACCAACTCTCTCTAGAACTCCCTGACAAGAGGGTGGAGTGAGGTGGGGGCCAGTCTCTTCTGCCATGCCAGTGAAAGGACGAGAGGAAATGGCCTTAAGCTGAGACGGGGGATATTCAGATTAGACATCAGAAAACATTTTTTCACTGTTCGGGTGGTCAGGTATTGGAATAGGCTGCTCAGGGAGGTGGTGGAGTAACCACCCCTGGAGGTGTTTAAGAGGCATCTGGATCTGGCACTGGGTGATGTGGTTTAGGAGTTACAGTGGCAGTGCTGGATTGACAGTTGGACTGGATCATATCAAAGGTCTATTCCAACCTTGATGATTCTTTGATTTTTTTGCTTAATCAACTGAAATTAAGAACTGGGGCCCAGCAGACCACTGCGCAGAGTAATACTGACACACTGTCACTGCTGGTGACCCTTGTTTTCTAAGGGCACTTCCATCAGCACCAGAGCATCACACCTGCTGGGAAGAATTTGGGGATACCCCTGGAGCAGCTGCCAGAAGCCCCTCCGCCCCACTCATGGGGCTGTCGCCATCCCCCTGAGCTGTTGCTCTAGACCAATGTACAGCAAATTCAGAGAAACACCATATCACCAACTAGATGAGTCACATCGCTGCTATTTTATTCACTCGAAGCCACGGAAATTAAAAGCATATATTTTTAAGGAATGGTGACATTTCTATGCTGTGAATGTCAACAAGAGACCTCCAGGAGAGCCATCCCTTATTGTAACCTCTTAGGGAGATGATCGCAGCGCTGAGAGGCCAGCACAACCAGCTGGGATGCAGGGATCCCCGGTCTGGGGAATGAGAGATAGGCTTAAGAATTAACCTTCTAATCTCTTTTTTTTTTATATATAGTGGCATCACCATCTGTGCCTTTTTTTGCATATTAATACTTCTATTTAATTTTTTTTTTAAAGTTCACATTTTGGTATCAGAAATCAGAATCAGACAGCCTCAGTCTTTCAGAGGTTTTAATCTACTCTGGAAAGCATAGAAATGAATGTGAGAAGCCTGAATGTAGTTAAATTGTTACTGACCTCTCTCTTCACTTTAGCAATTACAAGACAATTTATGATTCAGAATAAAACCAGGAAGCAAGAACTTAGAATTCCAATCTGAAGTCTGCTATTGACTCATTCATTAGCCTTTATCAGATGATTTTATTTCTCAGCTTCATGTTCAAGAGTCAGGAGTACCTAGCAACAATGTAATGATTAATTAGGTCAGACCTGTTAGACCAGACTTTTCACTACTGGAGTCTATGGAAAACATCAGAAATACTCAAATTGCTATTTAAATTTATAAAGCATAAAATGCTATGTGATTTAATGTGATTCAATGAATAATATCTATAGTAATATTTTACTCAAAGCATCTTCCTTCCATTATAAATTATTTTTCAAAGTATCAAATGTAATATTTCTAGTTGAAAAAAGATGTTTCTCATGTAGTTGCACTGCAAAATAAGAATCATAGAACGTTTTGGGTTGGAAAGGACCTTAAAGATCATCCCGTTCCAAACTCCTGCCATGGGCAGGGACACCTTCCACTAGACCAGGAACTCCCTTCAACCTCACCTTGAACACTTCCAGGGATGGGGAATCCACAGCCTCTCTGAACAGCCTGTTCCGTTGCCTCACCACTTTCACAGTAAAGAATTTCCCCCTAATATCTGATCTAAACTTACCCTTCTTCAGGTTAAAGTCATTTAAGAACAAATACTACTACTTTTTTTTGTTACTCACCTACATACCCACAGCTAACACAAAAGCATCCCATTTTTAATTTCATATTCAATTATTTTAGCCATATTGGATGTTCTGGAAGTTTCAAACAGTAACAATCACAGAATTTGTAATTTATATATGGCCAAGTAAGTGGAATGACGTCACCGAGCCGATTCATCGTGAGTTTTTGTGTGTTGTATTGAAACATCTATGATCTAACATCTTAATCTTTCTTCCTCTGGAATTAGTAAAAAAACTACAGATCACATTGGAGTCAGAGCTACTTGGTTTGATAAGGCTTGTACTTAATGGAGCTCACTGGAAAACTCTCAAACTCTCCGGAACTACTTACATAGTTTTACTGTGAGACCTCTCCATGCTGCACGGATAACAGGCTAAGGCACAGAAGGGAAAAATGACTGACTCTCCCCTTTGTAGTAGAATCCTGTTTTTAAACTCTCACATTACTCAGCAGCCTGTTTACAAGGTCCTATTATAAGGAGCACCTTGACTTACTATAATTTTTTTTAATGTGCCAAGTTAGCTGCATTTCTTGAAAACATACCGAATATTGGAATAGGGAAAGGATCAATATCAGTAAAAAAGAATTTCTGACACAGGGATTTTTTAATACTATGCTAATACTAAATAGATGATCCAAATTATCACCGTAACATGGTTACGCACAGACTTTTAACAATGCTCTTGGTCAATGTCAATGTGTGTACTTAAGCACTCCACAGTTTTGTCACCAATTTTAATGGCGACAGCATTAAGCCCATGTTGTCACACTACTTTTGCTGTAACTTTATGTAGAAACTTCAGGAATGCATGTAGATTTTCCAGAAGGAAGATTTATTGCATATTAGATTATAAAAATGTCTGCACCACACAATTTCTGTTCACCAGTCGGGAAGCAAGCATAGCAATAATGTGGAAATAAAAGTTTTGTCAGTAACAGTACAGCTCTTACAGGTGTGGCAAAATTAAATGAACAAGAGAGTAAGGCTAAGAATTATTTTTAAAACACACAACTTCTGTTTGCTCGATGATTTATTAATGATTAAGATTTGAACAGCTTTCTACATTTATTCCAGAAGTAGGAGTTCAGGGCAAATTTGAAACAGCACTTCAGATTTGGGTCAAGCTCAACTCTGGTCCTTTTAAAGTCAATTATCTGTTCAGTACAGGGTTTAATTTGCTATGAGGCTTTCAGACAGTAATGAAAATCATAAAATTATTTGGATTGGAAGGGACCTTAAAGATCATCTTGTTCCAAACCCCTGCCATGGACAGGGACACTTTCCACTATCCCAGGTTGCTCCAAGCCCCGTGCAACCTGGCCTTGGACACTTCCAGGGATGGGGCAGCCACAGCTTCTCTGGACAGCCTGTGCCAGGGCCTCATCGCCCTCACACTACAGAATTTCCTACGTATCTGATCTAAATTTCCTTTATTTCGGTTTGAACCCCCTCCCTCTTGTCCTATCACTACAGTCCTGAGGAACAGTCCTCCTCCAGCTTCCCTGTAGACCCTTCAGATACTGGAAGGCTGCTATGAGGTCTCTGTGCAACCTTCTCTTCTCCAGGCTGAACAGTACACAGGGATTTATACTTTTCTAGCACTGCTATTTTAAAACCCATAGTGGGCAACTTATTACTGTAGAGTAGGCTATGTTGCCACCTAAGTTTTTGCTACACTTATAACTTACATCTCCGTAGTAATAGGTGTATTTTTTTTTCCCTTTCCTGTCTGTTTTTCCTTAGTTTAACTTCTGGCTTGGATTTTCATGTGAAATGGCCACGTGCTGGCCAGGATTTGCAGTGAAACAGCAGTCATCAACTGCATTCTCCATGAGCAATCTAGCACAGACCACTGCACGACTTCTGCCCCTTTGGCCAACAGAAGTCAAGAAACAATTTTTACACACTTGTCTTGTTCAATATTTCCTTTTCAGGTAGAAATAATTCAAAATAGGAAGACAAACTGTAATTTTAACAGACCAGAATTTTCAAACCATAACCCCAATTATTTTAGTCGTGTCTTAGTATGTATTTGTTAATAATACATAAGTATTTATTACATTCTTTAATTTGCATGTAAAAGCACACAAACTGAATAATTTACCATACAAAGGCTATAATATTTTTGAGAGACCCTAAAAACATAATAAGTAGCATTGAAAAATACAATTGCCTTTATCAGACAGACTTTTAATCTTATGTAAAGAAGCAACAGGTTCAAAAGACCTATCATCCTCACTAAACCAAGCTGATAGATTCAGTAGATTTCAGTCTATAATTTTCTTGATGAATCCAAACCTTTTTCACTATTTAATCCATCATAAAGCCAGCATAACTGCAATTTCCCATGTTCTCTTCTTTCCTCTCTTTAAAGATATTTGGGCATTATTTTAATCTATTCTCTCATTAACATGCAAGCTCATACATGTGCCAGATCCCTGTTCAATTATGTGTGTGTCTCGGCATCCTTCTAGCTGAAGTTGTATATGAACCCAGCAGCTGCTCAGAGATACCAGACCTTTGAACTTAAAAGAACATGAATGTGGGAGAGGGAGGACATAAAACAGGTGTGCAAAGACATTTTGAAACAGATGATGAATACCATAGCAGCTATTCTTTCATGAAGTGCAGACACCTGCCAGTTTCAGAATGCTCATATTGGAGGGACAAGTATGACAACTCTGCTCCAGGACTACTAGCTCAACACTATGCGAATGAGTCTCGATCAGTAGAGAAGCAGGCTGTTACCAAGATTTGAGAGCCAGGTTTCTCGGCATGTCCCAGGTCCATGACTAACCCACGATGCTTAACTGGCTAATCAAAGGTCAGCCTGCTGGCTATAGAAGTTTGGGACCGCAAGAAGAAATTTGTTTACATGTGAGTTATCGGCATGGCTAAACAGAATGAACTTAGAGGGCATTGGTGGGCTAAGATCTGGCCTGTTCCAGCCTGAGGCACTGCTTACTTTTAGAGCAGAAGAGGAGTCAAGATCCGGTTGTTTAATTCAGAGTTAGGATTACAATTAACTCCTGCGGGAACCATTGAGCAAATGGATTAGATTTTTCCCACCGGTTACGAAAAAAAGTTTAGGAGGGCTGTCACAATGAGCTACACAACTAAATTAAGTTCTTGAACTGCTACAAGTTGTAGACCTTAAATTAGCTTTCTAAGCAGGCATTACATTGCCGGCTTTAAAAATCTGGCAAATACTGAAATCAGAAAGGGCACTGGAATAGGAGTCCACCTAGATTAGAAAGAGTGTTTTATTCGCAGTTTCCCTACAGGCTGAAGAGTCAAATATATCCAGCGGTGATCTCCAAGATGTCTGTGAGGCCACTAAATATATACAGAATGCTTAATGGCCTTCAAATCTTTGTCACAAAGATGAGCTAGCCTATGCTAACTGCCCACCGACCAGAATAAACCACAAATACTCGGTTTGCAAAGAACACTCTCTGACTTCTTTGAAACTGGAATGTGTTCAAAATGTTGTGTGTTGATGCTGGAATACAGATGGCAAAGCCCTATTATGGTGTTCCTGCACACAGAAAAACTGTAGGGCTTCTATTGGGCCTACAGTTTTAACTACTTTCACGTACCTACAGAGCCTTTTTCGGCAGGCACATACAAGCTCCTGTGCTCTGATCTTCTTTCTTCAGCCTTTATTACACTTCCGTCCTAGATAAATGGCGTAGCATGAGTGGTTACAGTTGTAAATGTACAAAAATAACCTAGATTGAAGAGATTGTAGAGATTACCTTCCTCTCCCTTTCTCTCATGAGAACCCATTGGAATAGCATATATCTCTTTAAATACAATAGCTTTTACGATCCATCCAGCAAAGATTGAAAAAAAAACCCAACCCTGCCTTAAACTTACCTTACATTTAAGAGAGGAAAATTTGAATCAAGAAACATCCAAAGAATGAAGGGGTTTCCCCCACTGTTTCTAGGAATCACATTCACCAGTCAGTGGGGATCTTTAAAAGTTAGAGGTTTACATGCGACAGAACAGTGCAACTGTAGATTTTTGTAGATTAAGTGTGTGTCAAAAAGCAAGCTAGTGGAGCAGGATGACATGAGTACCACCCAAATTGTCACACCTGTGATGAAACTGGGGAAAAATATTGAAAAACCACTACAGTTATCTTCCACATTTCCATCTGTAATGTTTTTTTCCATTTGACAAAGAAATATGAATTTTCTGAGGGTATAAAAAAACCCAGTTGTTTCACACAGCACAGAAATATACAACTTACACCAGAAATGGAATATGATATGATAAAAGTCTATCCCAATACGCTATGTGAAACCCTGTGTGTGGAGAAAGGTAGAAGGACAGGATAAGGCTGTGAACACTAAGGAGTGCTCATACTTCAAATAATTGCAGCTAAGAACTGAAGTTCAGTGGTTATTAAGATTGCCACAATAAAAAATTATGTGCGGCCAGCAAACTTACATCACTCAATAAAAACAGATGGGATGAATCTGCATCTTAACTTTAGCTGTTCAAATAGCCTGGTTTGAGCTCTTCTTTGAAATAAGATGCAGAAAAATTTGCTTATGGGGAAATCTGGTACAGTAATTTTCCTACAGGAAGCAGGAGTACTTCAAAAGTACTTATTTCCTAACGATTTGCTCTCTAGGGAAACAGCACATGACTTCTTTCGCTGAAGCAGAGGACTAGATATCAAAGAATTTGCTTGTATAGATGAGTCGAACAACCTGTATTTTGTGTATTTAAAATTTGCTTTTTCAACTTAAGTAATATTTTTAAGAGTTATAAAGTAGAATGTGAAATAACACAAACACAATTTTAAGGATTTCTAACAGGTAATAAAACCATTAATCAGAAGATCTATACCAATCCTTACTAGTGGATTTCCTTACACAGATTAGTTCTACTGCATTTAGAGCTTTCCATACACATTTCTTTAGTGATAAAATGTTTAGGGTTTTGTTGTAGTTGTTGTAGTGTTTAGGGTTTTTTAATTTTTAAATTTTTTAAAGGATGTTAAGAGCATAAATGCCTTTTAACATGGTTGAAAAAAGTTTGGCTTATAGGTATAACTCATTATATATATATCTTCCAGGTTTGTTTTGGTTTGTTTTCCCTGCAATATTTTTTGATGTTGATAATTAAATTGTTAATGATCTAGCAAGTGTTACTCACACAAAAGAATCACGTCTAATCTAGAAAAATATTTTCCCTTTATAGCGTTCATGACAAAAATAGTCTCTTGTTCAACTTGCTGAATTAACGAGGAATTAACAAGGAATGCCATTAGCAAAGTAGCATCAGAGATTTCATCTGCTTCAATTAATGAAGCTCATTGTTTAGAGTTGGACAGAAAACAGCCATTACATCTTACAAAAAATTGTGAAATTTTAATATTAAGATGAAGCCAAGAACACTCAGTGCCGCTCACAAAGAGACATTGACTGGTACTCCAAATACTAGATGGCCTTTTTGGTAGGACATTTGTCCTGTCAATCCAACTTGAATGGAAATCTTCAACATTTGAGGACTGTTCTTCGGTGAGCTTTTGGTGATTTTGAAAGTGTGGTTAAAAATGTGGGATGGAAAAGGAAGAAAGGAAATACTGTTCATGACTTGTTTTCACAAGATAGTCCCAAAGGAAAGAAATCTTCCTAATTAAGATGTTAACAAGATAGTAAATTAATTACATCAAATTTATTCATAATGACATCAAAATCTAGTTTTATGCCATTAATTTAAGTCTAAATTATTTACACGTTTTTTCTAAAGTAAATCAGAGAACATGGACACATCATCCTGAACTTTGTTTATGGTCTACATATAGAAATTAATTTCATATAAAAATGATCAAATAATGAATCAATTACTTTAATAGGCAATCAGAATGGAAACTTTTGGCTACTATAAAAGAAATGATAAAGTAAGGTAAGTTTAGGAACAGCTTTTGAGTTCAAGCAAAATGCTTCTGTACTTTTTTTACTGAAATACCCAAAGAGAAGACATAATTAAAAAACCCCTAATCTTTCAGTCCGTCTGGTTATTGAAGAAAAAAAGAGAAGAATTAAACACTAAGAGACAGTTCAGGTCAATCTGGGTCATTCTTTGACTCTGGAGTACACCATAAAAAAAAAAAATCAGTTTTTTTCTGAGTGTGCCTATGTGGGTGTGTTCCAAGATGTCACCACTTTTTCTAGAAATGTCTTTCCTTTAAGTTACCAGTTTTCTTCTTTCTGAGGCCCTGGTTTTCAAATACTTTCAGCTATCCTCCCAATGTTGATGCATCTGTCTCAGTCCTCACAGCAAAAAAAAAAAAATCCCAGAAGTACCATTTTCTTTGCTGACACATGTAATATTTAATTACAGACTCAGATAACATAGTAGTTTTTACCCCATCAACACTATTTACAAGTTTGCTTTACTCTGTCACCTGCAATATACATTCTCTCACAGTTCACAGATGTAGCCTCTGGAGTCAGGGATTTATGTAAATAAAATATGATTTTATGGAATTTTTACACTTTATAATGCTGATCTTACTCATTTTTATTATTCACTTGACCAGAAGGAAAATAAAAACCTAAGAATGGCAGATTAAAAGCCCATCAAGTTCAGTATCCTGTCTATATCCTGTGGCCAAAGAATGGAGAGCTGAGGAAGAGCATGAGGACAAGCACATATCCCTGCTTCTGCAGAGCGTACTCTCAGACTCCGACAGGTTGCAGCTCGGGGACTTTGTGAGCCAGAGACAGTCTTGCATTTAATACTTGTTGATCTACTTCTCTTTTATGAATGTGTCAGAAGTCTGAAGCTATGCAAACTTCGAGAATCCTGTAGCAAAGGCTCACTTAGCTTAACTGTGTCTTGTACACAAGAATTTAAAGAAATAACATAGGTCGTGTCCTGCCTCAATATTTTGACAGAAAAAGGAAAGTTAGCTCTCTCCTTGCGAGTGGAATGGAAGCTATTAGGCAGCTCTGGGTTGGCTGGCTCAAACTATAGACGTAGAATGAGACA
Organism: Mohoua ochrocephala; assembly: GCA_013398855.1. Lineage (NCBI taxonomy): Eukaryota > Metazoa > Chordata > Aves > Passeriformes > Acanthizidae > Mohoua > Mohoua ochrocephala. The sequence goes on along the minus strand of VZTA01008433.1, from coordinate 33,800 downwards.
GGGCTCAGACAGCTTAATTTTCCTTCCCTGCCTGCAGGGAACTGCTTCCAACATACAAATATCAAGCGCAATGCAATGTTAGTGATTTGCTAAGGCAAGAAAAGGGTATGCAGAGGAACAACATTGTCCAGTATTTTTTTTTTTCAGGATGTGAGATGCTGTGTTTATGCATCTTCCACTTCGCCTTTACCCTACTTATAGAAGGCATCTCTTCAAGATGAACAGTAAGAGCAGGTACTACTTACATGCCTAATTATACTGTGTAAGTTTAAAACAGTCTAGGCTTTTTTAGTAGGCGGAGGAAGCCACAGGGGCAGCTTCCGAAAGATGAAACTACTCGAAGCTTCTACTATGTCTGGCACAGGGCCAATCGCTGAAGGCTCTGACGATAGGCAGGTTGCTGGCCCAATTAAAGAAGTTGGTAACGCCTCTGTGATGACATCTTTAAGAAGGGAAAAAAACGCGGGCCTTCCCTGTTTTCTTCCGAGGCGTGCCGAGACGGCTGCGGGGGCGCATTCCGGCACAGCCGCCGGGTCCATGCTGCCTGGGACCGTCCCGGCGCCGCGAGCGGTCACGCGACCGCCGGGGCCGCGCAGGCGGGGTCGTGCGGCTGCCGCTATCTCGGCATGGCTCGCAATGAACTTTGCTTGTTTAGCCACTTTTAACTAGCCGTGCTGCGAGCAGGATGGTAGAAGCGGCGGCGGCAGCAGCTTCTCTTTTTCGGCGCCCCACATGAACAGAGACGCTGAATAGGGCCGGCTCCGCGGTGGCCGACAGCAAGGGGCATGGCGAGCAATTCCCCGATACGGAGCCCAGACGAAATCAACTTTTCAGCACTACAAAACCGTATAAGAACTTTCAGATTGATACAACTTGAGAACAAACGAATCTACGGACAACAATTTTCTCCCGAGTCAAAGAAAAGGAAAAGGTAAAGACACGTGAGAACAACATAGCAACACTAAGGTCAGTGAAAAGAGGGAGAGAGAGGAGGAGCTCCGGGCGTCGGAGCTGAGGTTTTTCTACAAAGTCGTGGTGAGGACTATAATACAACAAACTATTTCCCTGTAATTCATGAAGTGCATGGGAGGATGCAGAGATCCACTCGCAGCCGGAGAGAACAAGTGCTCACATTACAGCTGAAAAGCTGTAATCTAGTAGGAGACTCGAACAGAGAGAGAAGATAGAGAGAGTGGACACTTGATTCTAAACTAAAACAACTCATTCTTTAAAAACTACACCCCATGAACTAATGACCCATGTAAAACAGCTGTGGGAAGACTCTTTGCCCATGGAGTGACTCACGTTGCAGCAGGTCGGGCGGGACTGCTACTCGTCAAAGTTAAACCACGCTGGAAAAGTTCACAGAGGGCTGTCTCCCCTGGGAAGGACCCCACGGCACAGCAGAAAAAAAAAAAAAGAAACTCCTTTCCCTAAGTGAACTGAAGAAAGACTTTTTGAAGGGACAAACTGACTAAAGATCCCATGTTTTGTCTCTCTGCGCTGTCAGTGGGAAGGAGGGAGGGACTGGGAAGAAAAGGTGTTGTAAAGGTTTATTTTAGTTCTCACTACCCTTTTTTTTTTTTTAAATTCTGTTAATAAAAACTTCTTTATACTGTTTAAGTTTCGAACCTGTTTTGCCTTAGTGTATTTTTCCCCTAACCCTTATCTCAACTTACAAAGACTTCGTTTTGTTTTCCCCTCCTCTGCTCAGCTATAGCAGAAGAAAATGAGTGAATGATTTCTCGTGTGTACCTGGCGCTTAACCAGCGTCAAACCCTGACATACACTAATCTATGAAATAATTTTCCTGCTGTATTTGTTCTATGATCCTGACTAGAAGTTATAATCGTTTCCTTCCTGAACTCTGTGAAACAAAAAAACCTTGCTATGCTTCCTGGTACAAATGGTAACATTAATATTTTATTATGCCTGTGGAAGCTACACATTAACAAAAGCTATGCATAAGACGCTATAAGAACTCTGACTTAAAATTTGATTTTTACCTTCTTCGATTTTAATTTTTGAGGCTGTAGGCTTGGTGTTCACAGCAAGAGAAATTTTTGTGGATTTTTCTTCTCAAGTAGCTCTCCTGTCTTCGAATGACCACTGAAACAAACCTGTAGAGAAATGGAAAGGTTGTGAGACAGATTAATTGCATTTTTGCAGAAGTAGACCATTAAAAGCTGAGGTGCTAAATGGAAATTTGAGTATTCTGACAAAAAAATCCCAACAAATTAAGAGCAGTCATAATAACCATTGAAAAATCAAAACTTTACCTTTTACTTCACCTCTGCCATGTCAAATAGAGAAAGAAAAGCCTGTTTCAGGTTTCAAAGGACTTGAAGGAATTACAGAAACTCACGTTAACATCATCTCTCAAATAAGGGCTCAGATTTTGTTACTTCATTTTGAGAGTCCTGACCCTTACAGGCTTTTTTCAGGTTTTACTGCAAGGTTAGCTTCTCTTAGGTTTGTTTTTCTGAAGTGAAGGTGTACTTAAAAGGAAATAATACACAAGTGGTGGAGAAAAACTGCCTTGGTGACTGATAGTCTGTGCTAACTGCATAGTTAGTCAACACTCCTTTGCAAGAGCAGCCAGCCTGAATGGAAGGTATTTCATACGTGTGCATTTTTGTTAAAAAGTTCTTGTAGACTCTTTATATTGTTCCTTTCCCTGATTAACTTTGCCTAACTACTACTGAGCTGGCATACCCGATTTTACACCAAGCTACATGAACACATGAACAATTTACATATGTGTTTGTGTATATATATATATCTTCGTCTACCTTTGCTAACTCATGACTGCAGAGAAGCAAGTTCAAGTCCACCTGGAGAACAGAAACCTGAGCGCGAATGGGAGTGGAACTCAGATCCTACTTACGTTACATAGAGGCAAGTGCTGCCAGATCTTCCTCACACCAACGGATCCCCAGGGGTACTCCCTTTGGCTACTGAATATTTCAGCTTTGCATTCTACCCCCTTCCTCATGCTCTTCATTAAGCACAATCCCTGATACACTATGAAAACACACATCTTTAGATCAGTGAATCTGTCTGCTCATTTGTATGGATTGCTCACAAAGTGTGGTGAGAGCAGAGAGGAATGCCCTGGTAAGCGTTTGTAGGGCCATGCCTTTGGTTATGGGCATGACTTTGCTTCCAGGGGGATTTCCCTGCAGCAATATGAGGAGATATGCCAGTGGAAACACCACTGGCTCAGGATAGCTTTATAAAAACCAGCAAACGATGCTGCTTGAAATAAAAAGATTAAACAAAGAGAAGCTGCCTACTCTTCAGGCCGGGGATAAAAGGCAGTGTTTTGAAGAAGGTTCACAGACTTAATAATATTATTAGGAGCAACCATTGGGCCTCTGCTCGCAGTCATTAGCAGTCTGGACTGGGCTTCCATTTTGCACCTCGTCAGATAGATCACCAGCTCAGTCTCCCAGACTCCAAAGACCTGAAGAACTGGCTCTGGCTCTGTTTCTGGGCTTGACCAAGATGCATCCTCTGCTCTTATCTAACACACTACATAGATAAAGCTGGTCAAGAATGATGCAGCATGCATTAGCAGCATGGCTTTAATGGATGCTTTGATTTGTATGCCAAAGGAATGTAGGAAGAGAGGATATGTAAATGTGTGCTTAGGATATATACTTGCCCTTACAGTGGAAAACCCTCTGCAGCAGTACATGAGCACCACAGTCACGAAGAAACAAAGCACAAAAATATGTACAACAGATGACTCCCACCACCTCTGGCTTCACCTTATTCCCACACACAAGTAGCTGCACTTTGTTTAGCCAATAGGGTCTAGCACTTCCAATGTGTTACAAACTGGCAGAGCCAGAAATTCAGAACAAACTAACACCTTCCAGCAAAGCTTGGCTCACTAACAACCAGGTCACAGTACGTGTGACTGCAGCACTTTGTGCAGGAACGCCCTGTTAATTTTTCTGTACACAGCCTTCAGCATGGTCCTGCTTCCCATCTGGACCAACTACTACAGTAACACATTTAAAATGCTATATACTTAATCTGCCCCTGCTTTCACCCCTTATTCCTGCCATCCTAGGAAAAACCCCAAAACCCATAATAATTGGCAAACTTACAGTTTCTTAGGCCTTCCCAGTTAACCTCAGCAACTATCTCATTACACAAAACTGAGAATCCTTGTGGACTTTACACTCTTCACTATACTAAGTTCTGGAAGAGGTCTTGCTACAAATTCATTCTTCCTCATAAAATAACATTTCAAGATTTTGTCTGAACTTCACTAGCTTTTTTAAATCTCACTTTCTAGTCAGGATTCCATTTACAATAGATTTTTCAGGCATGTTACTGGATACCAGAACAAAGGAGTTAATATCTGCATCCTCATTCAGGATGTGGGACAAAGGTACACAACCAGGCTGGAAAAGGGGACAAATCACTCTCCATCAACATTGCTGAGACTCTAGTTTTCTTCCAGAATATTCCTTCCCTACGAGATACCGGCAAGTCTAAAGGATGAAAAACAAACTGATGAGAACAAATGAGTGGTTGTCTCTCAGCCAAAACCTCTCTCCATGAAGGAAATGGCATGGAGAACAGACATATGCCACCGAAGGGAAATGGGAGCATGTCACGCTCTAGCCATCCTCCCATGTACCATCTTGCCCTGTTGCTCAGGGCGTGAATTATCCTGAGCTTGTGACTCCAAACTGCTTCAGAAAGGGAAAACCCAGCAGGAGTAGGCATCATGTCTTGACAACTTTGCAAAGGTGAAACCAAGACTCCACTCCAGCTAAGGGCCTCCAGGCTCTGTGGGACACAGCATCCTGGAGTGTATGAAGTAGGTAAGTCATTGCTAGAAGTGCTTATGTGTGTTTTGGCACAAATGGTGGTGAAATAGTCCCTCTGCGGGAGGCTACTCCCTCCCAAGTCATCATGGACAGGAGCTGCCTGTCCCAAGGGGTCCACGTTACCACCAAGTGCTTTGACGAGAGTCTGACATATGCAGTGCCATTTAAGCTTTAAACTATTCTTTGCACTTGTTTCAAGTATGAGATCAACTTTCCTGAATACCGTCATCCCCAAATAGCACAATGCACTTCCAAAAATGCTTATTAGAACTTTATACAATGGCATTATCATTTCCCTCTCTCTGTTTTAAATATCTCCTCATGCATTCCACCTTCACACTTGCATTTCTCATTACCCCACTACAATCATGATTCACAGTCATCCAGTCACCAACTGGTGCACAGAGTTATTTTCAACTTCTCTGTTATTTTCAACTAAGGAACATAGAGTCTGAAGCAGAGGCATTATGAGAGTTAGATATTAGCTGACAATAGTTTGATTTTCTCCCCCATTTCTCTTACTCCTCAAAGTCATCTGGTAAATGCAGTTTGAAATGTGATGTAATTAGTGTAATTAGGGTTCAGTTCACTTCAGTTAAATTACCAACATAAGAATCAACCGTCAATTTTCAGTGCATCTTACAATCAATCTCAACCCTCTAACAAATGCATTTTTCAGGGTGCAAGGCTGCTTTTTCAAAGTCAGCTATCTGGAGTGTCTGGTTATCACTTTTCTGATAGAAGCCAGCTCTCCTGCATCAATAAGTACAGGCAGTACCTACACCAAAATAATAGTGGAAGGAAATAGATACAGCAGAAAGATGATGTACTGCCATATGGGCTTTTTGAATATGTACAAGCTGCTTTTTATAATAATTAGTAATTACAGTACACATTTCTTAGTTCATACCCATAGAACAGGTTCTGCTGAATTTCTTGACAGACAGAAGAACCATAACATTAAAATTTACTTAAAACTACTGCATTTGCATTGATATGTAGCTTATTCAAAACCTGAAGATCCAGAAATACCATAAATACATTCAGCCAAGGAAGTAGAGAAAGCATCCAGCTCCTGCCACACCTTTAGAGAAGTCTTCTACTCTCAGCAAAGCATGCAAGAGGAATATAGGAATTTATCTGTGAACTGAAATCCAGTTTTAAACTCTAATTCATTATTATATTCTATTCATTATTATATTCTCTTCTATCCTGTAATGAACAGAATTAACAATTTGACATCATCGTGGAAATGCCTGCTTTATAAGAAATAGTGTCTATGAATATTCAAGCTAGATCTAATGCTTATGACATGGACACACTAAATAAAAGACACTAATTCTGTATATGAACATCTGCAAGTGTGTTAGGATTTCAGAGAGAAAAGAGCAGCACAGATTTTATGTCCAGTAGGGACCCCTGGTGTTTAAGGCAATTATAACAAGGATCAACATCCCTAGCAGAAAAGGAATCCATTACTTTGCAGTCAGCTGCCTTTCTGCATCCGCACCTATTGCATCTTCCTCCTCTGAGACTGAGGAACAACACATAGTTGTATTATTAATTGTGAGTGTCTTACAGATCTGTCTTAGTCTTGCAAATGCTTACACGGCACACCCCATACTCATAGGGGCCAGAAGTTGGCTACAAAGCACCTGGTTTCTCTAAGTGCAGGATGCTGGGGCTGAACTGCAAGCAAATTTTGCTAAGGCCTTGCAAATTTCCTGACACGAGGTTCTCTGCATTCTTGCAAGATACCCTAATATTCTCGTCTCTCACAGAGGCAGCTGTAGTGAGCTTCTACAGCCTGAGAACAGACACGAAATTCTATGTAATTGCTGGCTTGGGCCAGCTTCCTTTCTGATCAACTTCATCAAAATAACTGATAAGGCCTTAGCAAAAACCAAATGAATCAACTTCTGCATCATTATCGTTTTAAGTTAACTGCTATGAAGCACAGTCTACTTTCAGAGAGGCCACATATCTACCATGCAGAATGTTACACAACCTCTTACTTGTACTTAAAGGTGCCTTTGTCACCCTAACCTCTGATCTAGCCCAGATCTCTGTTCTGTTCCTCTCCCTACACTAAGCATCTTTGATTTTATCTTAGTTTGGACTCTAGTTTCTACAGACAGTGTGTGGGGTGTTCTGCCTTTTTTAGATTACCTTGATTTTATGTCTAATTCCTGTTAGAAAATTGCCTCTGGTATTCCCAGAAATAACTAATGCTCTTGCAGTTCCTAACAGTGTTCTCTGCTTCTCTAATTGGCAAGGCATTTGTAGATCTCTTTACATGGAACTAAGTTGCCTTTGGTCTGTACTGCATTCTAGGGAACTATCAGGAGGATCTTTTCAGTCATCATATCCCTCTGGCATAAGTTTGAGGAATATTACAAGAGGAGAAGTACTGTAGTAATATGTCCTTATTCTATAAGCCAGCACAGAGGATTGTTAGCAAATTGAAATGTATTTCTGGCAGAATTTAAGTTAACAGTATTACCATCTAACTTTGCAAACAAACATTTCACATGCTTATGTAGCCTTCCATTATCTGAAGGGACCTACAAGGAAGAGGGATCCTTTATCAGGAACCTCAGTGATAGGACAAGAAAGAATAAGTTCAAACTGAAAGAGGGGAAATAGGTATCTGGAAGAAATTCTTTACTGTGTAGGTGGTGAGGCACTGGACCAGGTTGCCCAGAGACGCTGTGGATTCCCCATCTCTGGAAGCATTGAAAGCCAGGACGGGGCTTGGAACAACCTGGTCTAGTGGAAGGTGTCCATGCACATGGCAGGGGGGTTGGAACGAGATGATCTTTACGGTCCCTTCCAACCCAAACCATGCTGTGATTCTATGACTATGTACCAGCTGTGGAACACTACGAATGGTACACTACAGAGAATACATTAAAACATGGGCATTAAGTCGTTTGGGAATAAGGGGGAAGCAGCCTCACCTTGCCTCCCTTTTCTTCATTTTGCCTCTTTGGTGAAGATAAGAAGCCGATTTTGTTTAGTCTTTGGTCACTAGTCAAATGACTCTGGGGAAAAAATAGACCAAATATATTTAATTCTAATATTTTCCATTTAGCTGCTTACAGTGTTTTCCCATGCTTCCCGACAAGCAGGTCCCAATTAGAGTCAGACAGGCGTTGCTGCATGGCCTGTTGCCCAAAACAACAGGGCACTGGAAACATGGATTTTCGATTTAAAGGCTGCTTCAGTTACGACAAGACGGGACGGGGGGGCCACTGCACGCCGAGGCACCTCCCCCGGGGGACGCGTCACCGACGGTCGGCGCGGGGCGGTCGGTGCGGAGCGGTGCCGGCAGTCGCGCCATGCACTCCCTCACCCAGGAGATCCGAAGCTTCTCCAGGGCCAACCTGCGGAAGCAGCGCACCCGCGTGACGACGCTGTCCGGCCGCAGGATCATCGAGACGTGGCGCGGCGCCTGCTTGCACATGGAGGAGGAGGAGGAGGCGGCGCCCGGCGGCGGCTTCGTGCAGGACCTCAGCGCCGACCTCCAGGTCGGCGTGGTGAAGCCCTGGCTGCTGCTGGGTGAGTGGGGCTGGGGGCGGCGTGCACGGAGAGGGGGGCATGGTGCGCCGGCCGGGCAGGGGCTCAGCGCAGCAACGGGCACACCGTTCTCTCTCCATAGGGTCGCAGGATGCTGCTCACGACCTGGAGACGATGAGAAAGCATAAGGTAACGTTACAGAGACATACAAATGCATCTCGCATAATGCGTGCAGTGAGTTTCTCTTGTAAGTTAAAAATTCTAAAATATTCTCTAGCAAATCTGAAGAAAACTGTATTCCACTTGCATTTTCAAAAGGCTGCTCCATTTGCAGGTAGATGGGTTTCTGTTGGCCTCACGAGAAACTGAAGTGCTTTCAGAGAATACCAGAATCTTCCAAGGGACTTCTGGAGATTATCTAGTCCAAACCACCTGCCAAGGCAGGGTCACCCAGAGCAGGTGACACAGGAACGTGTCCAGGTGGGTTTGGAATGTCTCCAGACAGGGAGACTCCATGACCTTCCTGGGCACCTGTTCCAGTGCTCGGCCACCCTCAGTGTAAAGAAGTTCTTCCTCACGCTGAGGTGGAAACTGCTCCTCGTCTTGTTGCTAGGTACCACTGAAAAGAGTCTTGCTTTCCCGCAAGAGTGATGATGTTTAATAGTGTTTAATTTCCACTTCAGACACTAAGCAGCACCATTCCCCCTTGCCTTATGGGGATTGATGAAACTAGAAAAACAAAGCAGCTTCTCTGTCTCAAACTTTTGTCTTTTCTCTATTGCAGTAATGGGGTGATAAGGCCTTTGGACAGTGGTACTTCTGCAGGACAGGGTGTGCACCAGGTTGGCATCTGGTGCCATCTAAATGTTACTTTACTGTAACTTAAAATAACCCACAACCTGGCTGTAGCCTGGACAGAGCAGAGATGGCAGGAGGCCAGAGGTGATGTCGCCTGCCAAGAACAGTTTACTCTGAATCCTTCTACTTCAGCAAATGGTTCTGGTAACCAACCAGAAGGAACATTAAGCTGATGGGTTAGAGCAGGCTTGAAATTTGGGGGATTGTTGGGTGGTCTGTGCTCTCATTCCTATTGCTTTCTCTTTTATTTTCCAACCATGTGCTGACAACTCCCTTTTCTGTTGCAAATCCATTTTTTAGTCTGTGTATGAGCAATGATCTTTTCATTTCCTCTCGGAAAAACCCTGAGATTTATCACAGTATGTTTTAGCACACTTTGAAACTTTGCTTGGAGAAAAGCATACCATAGACAGCTTACAGTAAAGCTATATACAGTAAATGTATGTAAAACTGAACATTGCATCTGTGTAAGGTAGAGTCTCTGTATGCCTAAAGATTAATTCACTTTTGTTACTGCTCATTTTGTTTGTTATCTTCAGAAAATGCCTTTTTCTTTTTTTTTTTTCTTTTCTTTTTTTTTTTTACTTAGGTCACTCATGTTCTAAATGTGGCATACGGAGTCCAAAATGCCTTCCTCAATGACTTTATATACAAGACCATTTCCATTCTGGACCTCCCAGAAACTGATATTACCTCCTATTTCCCTGAATGTTTTGAGTTTATTGAGAAAGCCAAGATCCAGGTACAGTCTATCAATAATTAATGTTAGTGGTTATCCTGTTTAGATAATTTATTACACCATTTAAGAACTAAACCAGCTTCTTTTGTTAAAAGAAGATATGGTACCAAATTGCCATTGTCTTTTCAATTAAATTTTAAATAGAAAATCCAAGTAATTTCTTAGCACTCCTAGAGACATGGCACTGCTGTTAATCTTCATTCCCTCCAGCACTGCTTTTTCAGAATGACTGTCTTGAGTTTTAGAGGAAAGCTTCTTTAATACAGTTGGACCAGGGGTTGAGTTTAGATTAAAAAATTGCATCCTAAATCCAAGTCACTACCCCTGACCGAAGGAAATGGAGAAAATTTACTTATCCATAGGGGACATTGTTTTGGATTAGAAACCAACCTGGATTACAAGCAAGAAACAGGGCTTTTACAGATCTGTGTGGTTTATCATCAGCTGTTCACCATCCTTGTGCCTTTCATCATAGAATCATTTAATGGTTTGGGTGGGAAGGGACTTTAAAGATTATCTAGCTCCAACCCCCTGCCATGGGCAGGGACACCTCCCACTAGACCAGGTTGCTCAAAGAAGATGCTATGAATCCAGATACATACCAAGAATATCAAAGAATGTGTCAGTAGTCTTGGAGCCAAAAGTGATTTAACTGCTCACAAATTCCTGACAGGATGTGACATAGAAAATAGGCTGAAAAACCCTTCTGGGGTTGCTTGGCAGAGTTATCTGTAACAGGAACATGCCCAACTCACAGCTGTTAAATTCAGGTTTACTGTTTAATTTATGACAACCATTGTTTTGGTATTCAAACTATAACTCAATAACCAAACGTTATTGCATGTTATTCTACCATTTCTATCAGGTTCGTTGTTTATGTAGATTGGGATTAAAGATGATCTTGCCCCAGTTTTCTTTGTGTGGCAGTGTTCTTTCCTTCTCTCATTTATAATTTACAAGCTATGTGATAACGTATTGTCACTTAATGACCTTTTAAAGGTTTCTAATTACGGTTTCCAGTTCATTTCTAAATGAGAGTTGCCATTCATAACTGCTCAATTTTGCTTTCTGCCTCTGGTGTTTATGTTGCAGTTACTATTTTGTAAGTTAAGGAGTTTCCAGGAAAACTTTTACAGCAATATTAGTAGTTTTCTGATGGGAGAGGTGGATGAAAGAGAAGGTGATTGATGGAATAGTTGTTCTCCAGGATCAGTTCAAAAAGCACATGATAGTGGTATAGGGAGACAGATCTCTGGGTGGTTTGAATTACTTTATTTGCTTTGTCAAAATAGTGTTAAAAGAGCTTATGATAAATTGTGTCATGAAGTGCTCTTCTGTTTAAGTAATCACAGAGATACTACTGTTTCATCTCCTAAAATGGGGGAGGAAGAGATGTTCACTGGTGAGAGAACATGATATATGAGAAATTATTTCTAGAACGTGGTTAACTCAATGAAGGAAGTATGAGAGCACGTGAATTTGAGGATGCAAGTGAAGCCTGCACTGTTCTGTAAGTCATTGCCAGCTGGGTACTTGTAACAGGATTCACTTTTCTAAGACTGTAATGGCTCAAGTCTCTAGACACCATGGTACAAATTCTGATACTGATCAGAGCTCAACTTTTCTTCTAGGCTCCAAATTGGTAGGCAGGTTTTCCATGACATGTTCAGTGACCCTTGTCAGATCATAATACTATGAATGAGGGATACTTTTTTATATGTTTAATATCTAATAATAAAACTTCTGAAATCTTGTGTTTCCAAAGAGAAAATCTTTGTTTATTCATGAACATTGCTCCTTATTGCTCCCTCTGTCTTTCTTAAGGAAAAAGCCTCTGTTCCACTGCAAAGTAAAATGGATCCATAAAGAATTACATTAGTCTTCAACTTCACCAAAAACTTTATGCTTCTTTTAAATTTCTTTCCTTGATGAGGCTTTTTGCCCACTGTGTATAACCACTGTATAATCACCTTTTCCGTTGGTGGAAGATGATTTTGTTTCTCTCTCCATAAAAATTTTTTAAAAACCCCAACTTGGTCTTGAAACTTATATGATTCTTACAGGTCCATAGACCATTTCTGGGCAGGAAATCTTAGGGTATCAGAATCAGAGCAAGGAGTTCCTGGTAAATAGAGATTAATTTCCTACTTGCAATCTGTTTCTCACTTTTATTCTGTATTCATAGCTAATACAAAATTAGTTAAGAATGACATGCCATATCCGTTTTTGTATGAATTGTAAACTGTGGGCTTTAGCAAGGAAAGATAAATATTCTCAGTATTCAGGTTGGTTTAATGTTATGGCCCAGATTCATTCACGTTCAGTAATTTTCAGGATTCGTGGTTATCACTATATAATTTTTGGCAGTGCAAGACAAACCAGTTATTAAAAAAGACACGTCAAACTTAAATGTGAAAGAGGGAAACAAAGCATGAACTGTAAAAAGGAAAAGACAAATTGTTTCCAATGCATATTATTTACCCATATTATTTTTGTCTCTGAGTAAAATTCCCATTAAGTAACTTGTGCCTGTTAAGGGCAGACAGAACAGGCTGTTTATAACTAGAATAGTTTTGTTTAGCCTCAAGTATCTGAGCACATCATGTCATGTTTCAGTATCTTCATTCAGAATATGGAGGTGCTGGGGATTTGGTGGTTTCTTTTTGTGTCAAAGGGGCATTTGGGAGACAGTTTGGACTGAGCCTTTTCCAGGTCATAGTCTGACAATACAAACATGACAAGCCTGGGCCTTGCAAATAGTGCTTAAGACATTCTAGATTGTCTAGTTGTCTTTGCCTTACTTTGGGTTTGTTATTTCTTAACAAAACTTGCAGTGTCTAAAAAGAGCCATTTAGGTGTCTCAAAGGTTGTGTGGGAAATGTTTAAGTAGGATAAAAATGATAAATTTTATATATAATTCAGGATAAGCCTGAATTCAAACCCCAGAAGAAGCATTTGTGAATTTATGGGAGATTGAGTAGTTTTGGATTTTGCACCCTCGTTCCTAGTTAAGGGACCTTAGTTGTACCAGCTATACCAAATGCTGCAGTTGTACCAGTGGTGTGATGTGAAGGGAGAGATCTGTTGCAAATCACACGATATCTTTTCTAATTTTTCTGTTCCTGTGCATGATCCCTGTTACCCAGAATCTTCCCTGCAGAGCACACAAGAAACATGCGACTGGAACTACAAGATGTTCTAAAATCTGCCTCTGTGCCTAGCTGTTTACTGCCTTGCTATGTTTTTAATCTTTAACAAGATACTGTCAAGTTCCTTTCCATATTGCAAATAAAATCTATTTCGAAATTGGCACCCAATTAGATCAGATATTTTAGTATCCCAGGTGCCTGTGATTTGGTTTTACATGAAGGGGCTGCTGTAAGGCCTCAAGAAGAAGGACGGAGGATGTATTTTACTACTACGGTATGAATTTGGTTTGAAGAATTTGGTAATAATAAAGGGGTTTGGGTAGAAAAATACTTAATTTCACACTTATATCATGCTTATATCTGTGTTTGGACTTACTTATATGTGTAAATGTTTGCTTTGAGCTCGGCAAGGAGCTTTCAATAAGTCTTACAAGAATTTTATATAAAGCTTCTTACACGTGTTATCTACCTAATGAATATCCCAACTTATGTTTCATTTCTTTCTTGGAGGATGGCGTGGTACTGGTTCACTGTAATGCAGGAGTCTCCCGTGCAGCGGCTGTAGTCATTGGTTTTCTAATGAATTCAGAAAGACTGAGCTTTGCCAGAGCCTTTTCCTTGGTGAAAAATGCAAGGCCTGCAGCTTGTCCAAATCCTGGCTTCATGGAGCAGCTTCACAAGTACCAAGAACAGATGATAAAGGCAAATGGAAGTATAAACAATCATGACTGATCCAAAGGGAGAAGTGAAATAATCTATTTAGACTATACAGGAACAGAGGTTGGATGTACTTCAATCTGTCATTTTGAAATCCCCTTTCACATGAGCATTTTCAAGTCTTTATGTACCCTCTTTTGACCCTGTTTTTTCCAGCATGTCATCAACAGGCCAAATGGTGGTGTACTGACTTCAGAGAAGTTTTGCCTAAAACCAGAGCACTAATAAAAATATCAAGCTCAGTTTTCCTTGAAATATTAGAAGACAATAGGATTATGGTTTGCTTACTGAACCATCAGAAAATGCAGGCAATAGAGAAAGGAAATAAAATAACTGAGATAAATTGCTTTCTTTCCAAATCTCTGCATTCCTAGTTGGTTGTAAAATCTAGATAATAAAATGTTCATATAATGAAGTACCTTGATATTGGATTTTAAAATTATATTGCAACTATAGATGATATTATTTAATTTTGTGGGCTAGCCAGCCATGAATTTTTTCTTTGAAATTAAAATGATGGTCTTTTGAGGATGCTCAAAATGCATAGGATGCTTTAATGCTTTGGGTATTTCTACTGTTTCTCATGTAGTAGTGATTTGAAGTGCACTAACATGATGATTCCAGTCTTGGAACTAGGGGGTTGGGGTTTTTTTGTAAATCATTTCAGTAGAGATACAGAAAATGTTGATAATGGTCTGTCTCTGCGCATGCTAGTGTCTTTTCTTCACATTTAGTCCTCACATGCTGTCCCCTCACTCCATTCCACATCATATGTAAAGAACAGACATCATAGGGTATGTAATTTTGACCCTCCTGAGAGATCCCAGGCTGAAATTACCGTCTTAATATGTCATGCTTAAAAAAACCCAAAAAACTGTACAAGATTTTAATAGTATTTTGTGGCCTTCATGCCAGCTCTTAATGCTTTGATATATTAATATGCAACAAAATAAAGAGAACACTGTGTTTGGATAAATTGTGTGCTAAAGTGATTTTAAAGGTTTGGTTTCAAGATTGGTGTTCTGTCCTGGTGTAGTTTGAACTGTAGCATATCACTGTGTTTGAACCACGACTTCTCTTGTTCTCAATATGAATTGCTCATGCTCAAGAACATGTAGTGACAAGGCAAGGGGGAATGGATTCAAAGAAAGAGAGTAGGTTTAGATTAGATTATTTACAGTGAGTGTGGGGAAGCCCTGGCACAGGCTGCCCAGAGAAGCTGTGGCTGCCCCATCCCTGGAAGTGTCCAAGGCCAGGCTGGACGGAGCTTGGAGCAACCTGGGATAGTGGAAGGTGTCCCGGGCCACGGCAGGGGGTGGAGCTGGATGAGCTTCAAGATCCTTTCCAAGCCAACCCATTCCATGATTCTATGCTAAACGTTAATGCGGGGTTTAGGCAACCCCGCTGTTGTTTGATCGCTGGTCGTGGTCATCGTTCCCCGTGTCCGTGGGGGAACAGCTCACTGCGTTGTCCCGGCGGACGCGGGTGGCTGTGGTGCTGGCAGCCTTGGCAAGGACTGAAAGCCCTTTCCCTGGGGAGGCAGTGTGAGGAGGCTGCTCCGAGTTCTCAGCCCCGGGAAGCAACCCAGGACAAGCCCTGTAACGGTAGCCGCGGTTCCTTCAACTCTGTTCACGACCTGTCTCTCCGCGGGGGACCGTTTGCCGAGGAGCCGTGAGGCGACAGCCTGGGCCGGGCTGATGCCTGGCCCCGAATACCTCACCCCCGTAACGGGGTTCCGCCCGCCCCGCTTCATCACAACATGTCACGGGGCGGGTCGGAAGTGACGGCGGCAGGAAGTTCTGTCTCGTTTGAAAGCGTCCGGCGGAGGTGCCGCTGCCTTTTTCCTGGCATTCGGGCCGACATGGCCGCCTTCGCCATGGAGCTGCCGCCCGCAGGTGAGCTGGGCCCACGGGCTCCCCCCCCCACCCACGCCGCGCTTCGGCTTTTCCGGGCGCCGCTTCAGGGGGCTCCGCTGCCCGGCCGGGGGTGCCCGGCGGGTCCCCCGGCGCTGCCTGCGCTCCTGTGAGGGGAGCGGGGCCAGGCCCCTCCACCGCTCTAGGCGGGGGAGTGTGGATGCTGCTGAGCTGGAGTGGGCAGTGGGAGACGGCGCCAGGAGGGGGCGGTTCGCGCTGCGGTGAAGCGAAAGAGGAGCGGGGTTAAAATCGATCGGCCGCCTCTTGTAGTTGCGAAAAATGCAAGGTTGTGATAAACTTGGCTTACCTGTAAAATGAATGATTAAACCGCCTTTGATTTTATCGATACATGTAAATATCTCAAAGGCGGGTGCCAAGAGGGTCGTGCCACACTCTTTTCGGTGGTGCCCAGCGACAGGGCGAGGAGTAATGGCCATAAACCAAAACACAAGGAGTTCTAGCTCACCATGAGGAAGAACTTCTTTACACTGAGGGTGGCCGAGCACTGGAACAGGTTGCCCAGGGAGGTTGTGGAGTCTCCCTTTTTGGAGACATTCCAAATTCACCTGGACACGTTTCTGTGTCACCTGCTCTGGGTGACCCTGCCTTGGCAGGTGGTTTGGACTAGATGGTCTCCAGAGGTCCTTCCAACCCTAGCGACTCTGGGATTCTGTGATCTTAATCATTTACTGTATCTTGTGTTACATTTCTTTAATAGAGCCCACAGTGGGAAAAGTTAGCTCACTTGTCTTTTTCGTATTTTAAAATTTTGTTTTCAGGAGCTGAACCAATGACTCTTGGCTCCCCGACATCTCCAAAACAAGGAACTAGTGCTCAATTTCTCCCTGGGTTTTTGATGGGTGACTTACCTGCGCCAGTGACTCCGCAGCCACGTGCTTTATACGGCCCTTCAATGGAAACAAGGTCTCCACTACTTGCAGGTCAGAATTTGTTAAATGCTGAAAAATTGTCCTGAAAGCAAAAAATTGGTTTGTCTCATTGTTTTACACGACTGTTGCAGACTTGAATCCTTATAGCTTTATATCATTCTGTAAGCAAACTCCACTGACGAAGGGGTGAACTCAGTGCATTCGATTATAATCAATGTTTTAAATGTGACAGTTTTGGTATCAGGAAAAGTTTGTTTTACAGGGAAGGTAACATGAACCTCTCCTAATACAAAATCAACTTATATGTCTCTTTACAAGTCAATTACACATATATCAATGTGTTCTCTTTGTTTAAAACAGAGATATCTGCTGGCAAACTAAATGTGGCTTGTGCAAACTGCTAATTTCTTCACAGAAATGTTTCTATTTCTTTGAATTCTAAAAGGCCACTTACAGATTATCAAACTTACAAAAACTGGGTGGAGAAAAACTAAACATATACTTCTTAATTAGTATCTAGTGGTTGTAGCTACCCTCTTGATGTCTGCTCTCATTGGACTGGAGTAGTGACTTTTCCTAGCTGTAGATGCTCATTTCTCTTCAACCACCTAATTAATCAGACTAGGAGAAGTTCTTTACCCGTGTTAGTATCGTATCTCTGTTTTCTTCTCTGAGAAGAATGAGTGAGTAGTTGACATGTCATGGGTGAGCTTGGCTTTTGTACTAAATCAGTTGGCATAATTTAATATCTGATGGTGTTAATGTGTTAGTCATTTTGAAGGAGAAATTGAGGATTACAGTACTGCAAAAATTTCTCTTAATAAAATATTCTCTTCTTTGAATGTCGGGCAGGATTGGACTCGATGATCTTTCTAGGTCCCTTCCAACTTAAAATGTTCCATAATTGGAGGTTTGTTGGTCTGCTTCTTGCTCTTGTCTGCCTGCCCTTATCCGTTGGGAGCAAACCTCCTATGAAAACATTTATGAAATTGAAAGTAATCATGTGAATTTCACCTAATTGTTTTTTAAAGGGTTTATTACAGCCTCAGAGTATCAATTTTAGGAACAGGGGAGCCAGTAAGAAACTAAGACTTCCCAAAGGGAGTGATCAAGTACATCACTTGAACTGAAAACCTTGATGGGAGAGTGCTTTACATAATGCACATTATTCCACGTAACAGTAGCAGTTCTTGTATATGTGAAACAGTTCAGAGTGGAGTCTTGAAGCTCAGAATTCAGGATTGAAGAGTACTTTGGGAAAGCTTGGTTTCCAAATGTTTTGCAAGCGAAAACTTGATGCAAACTACTTTTTTTTTTTCCCTGGGGTGAATCCACACAAAGTGTTAAGATCTGTGAAGTTCTTTCAGGGAGTTTAATTCTCTGTTATACTGGAAGTCCCAAAGTTTACAAAATGAGAGGGCAGCTGGTTTAGCTTCGTCCTGTCTATATGCAAGCTGGTCCCTGCTCTCAAGAGCTTACATTTCTATTTAATATGAAATTAGATGGGAAGCCGAAGAATTTGGACAGTGGGAATATGACAGCAGTGTGCAATGTCTCTGTGCATTTTGGTATGGTTCTTTAATATGTAGAATACCTCAAGTCGTAAAAATCTTGTTTTTGTGTCTCTGAAACAATTAAAATAGACTTCTAGCCTGGCTTAAAATTGAAAGATACAGCCAAGCTCAGAACTTCAGAAAAAGAACATGTAAACAGTGAATATAATGGGTTAATAAGAGGTCTGAAAGTTGTAAATGGTACTTCTCTAGGATGCTGTTTGAGACACATGTGATGCTCCTACCTAGAACATTCAAACCCGAACAGTTTGGTAGGACAGGTGGCTTTGCAAACCGCCAGTGAAAAAATCAACAGTCTCAACAACAATCAACATGAGAGCATGGCTGAATTTATTATTGGAGTTTGAAGAACAAGTAGCACCGAAGCAAAATTACAAGTTTTCTCATGCTCTTCTTTTGTTCCTTTGAATTGCAGGAGGGTCTCCCCCACAACCAGTAGTCCCTACGCATAAAGATAAAGGTGGTGCTCCACCAGTTAGAAGCATATATGATGAGTTATCTAGTCCTGGGCTTGGATCAACACCTCTATCCTCAAGAAGACCAGTAAGTGTCTTCAGTAGTGGCCTGTTCTTAGCAGAAGATGTGAGGCAGCTTAGTGAATTCTCAAACTTAGTTGTATAAACTGCTATGTAGCAAAATGACTGGTGACCCTTCAGATCATGCTGTTGCTTAGTTGGGTTGTTCGGTGTACCTGTTCCTGTGTACACTAAACAAGAGCTGTGGTCATGAAGCAAATTCCTGTTATTGCTAATTTTCAATACAGTAGGAAATGAAAAATGCAAGTCATGTCTCACTTATGCTTTATACATACAAATTCAGCCTTGTTGCAGCTTTTCACTTTCTTGTAAGTTTATCGGGCTGCTGATTGCCAGAAGGACCCTTTCACAACCTGAAAGGAGGTTGTAGCAAGGTGGAGGCTGGTCTCTTCTCCCAGGTAACAAGTAATAGGACAAGAGAAAATGGCCTCAGGTTGCACCAGAAGATGTTTAGATTGGATATCAGGAAAAATTTCTTCACCGAAAGGGTGGTCAGGCATTGGAACAGGCCACCCAGGGAAGTGTTAGAATCGCCATCCTTGCAAGTGTTCAAAAATGTGTGGATGTGGCATTCAGGGTTTAGTGGTCAAGATAGCAGTGTTAGGTTAATGGTTGGACTTGATGATCTTGGAGATCTTTTCCAACCTTAATAATTCTGTGTTTCTATGATTATCTTCTAGAAGGCAATAGAGGCACTTACTGAAACAGAAAGATTTTTTTTCTGAGTAAAATATCTAATCGAAGTTTGGGTAGACAGGTAGGGTTACTTTTGAAAGAGGAACACTCAAATTCCTACAAGGTAAATTTTGTAATAAGCTCTGCTGCTTAACTGACTAATCAAACATTACTAGGTCCTTTTTCACGGAACCCTTTTGATGCAAGGAGAACGCTTTTCACTGAATAAGCAGTCTTTCTATTGAGTGCTGCCTTCTGAAAAGTTTTATTCTGAAAGCTGAGGTTCTCTGTGAAGGACAGAATCCAATAGTGTCTTAAAGAATTGGATATTAAATTTCAAAAAATGTTGAGCAGCTATCAGAACACATGTTTCTAGGTCTACAGGCACTCCAGGTTGTTTGATCTTGTATCTAAGAAATGCCACGATTCAGGCTAAAAATAGACTAAAATTGTTTTGGGTGTTGAAATCCTGTGTTAAAAAGAAAACAACTATTACCATCTAAAACTCAAAGTATACTTTCCTTCTATGCACTAAATAGTTGAGCAGGAAAGTGAGTCTAGTAATATTCTCCCTACAACTGGAGGTTATGTTTCCGGGATTTCTGAACCCTTTAGGCAGTGAAAATGCTGATAAACTTAGGATGCTAATATCCTTCCTATCAGGATGCACATGAATGTGTGAATTATTAGTAGTGCAGCAGTAGTGACATGACTATTTTGAGAAGTTAAACTAAAAGGTTTCTGAGTCTTGATACTTAAAGCTACTTTGTTTCACAAAAGCATAAGTCAAATATATTGTCAAATAACTTTTCATTAATACCTCTTGGTAATCTTTTATTAAATATACATGCAAATATCTTTTCTTACCCTTAAAAGTTAGGAATAACTTAAGCCAAACAATTAGTATCACCTGAATGTTTAAATCACTTGAAAAATGTCTCTCCTTGTCTGAGCAGTATACCTATAAGAATGATTTGTTACTTTCTGTATCTTAATGCAGGCCAGCTTTACTTTAACACAGAGCCCATCAGTTGGAATTCTTTCATCGACTCCGGGAGCAGGTAGATGTCCTGTCAAAATTTCTAATCTCTTTTCTTACTGCTTTCTTTAATACAGAAAAATCATCAGTGTTTAAGCTACATCAGTTCATTGCTAATTTATGAAGAGGTTGTGCATTTGTTAGCTTTTCAAAAGGTATATGGATTTGAGTAGGAAATAATTATCCATTCTGAGACTGACTGAGTTTCAATCAACTTTACTTGTCCCTTGTTCCAAACGTGGTGTTGAACTGAGCACAGAGGTGGTTGTTATTGAATGAAGCAGCTGCGATTGATGGATTGCCTTCCACCTTTACAAGGTTTGATCTCTTGTGTATGAATCGGTGTCTTCTTGCTAAGCTTTATTCTGTTGGCCTGTTTCTATTTGGCAACTGTATTAAGCTGTTGGTGTTTAGAAGTCAAAGAGAACACTAGGTTGCTAGTCATAAAAACTTATTAGTGTGTTTGCAGATGTGAAATTATGATTGACTTACTTTTTGTATCTGTGAGTAAATCCCCATCAAACTCTTCCATATACAAGTGAAATGCTTGACACTGAATTTATTCTTTTACTATAAACTTCTGTCTTGCAAAAGAAACTTGTTCAACAATACCATTTCAATTTAACAGCTTCAAGCATGTTCAGTCCTGCAAGTATTGGGCAGCCTAAGAAGACTACTCTATCTCCTGCTCAGCTAGATCCTTTTTATACTCAAGGTGATTCCCTTACTTCAGAAGATCAACTTGATGACACATGGGTAACTGTATTTGGGTAAGTTGATTTCCAGAGTGTTAGAAAAACCTGGGTGAAGTCTTTACAGCATACAGAGAGAAGTACTTGGGCATTGATGTTGTCTGGCATTGGTAGGTGCTGTAGGAAATACAGCTATGGATAAAGCAAGCAAACACACACATTTCCGTGAGGCATCTTAACTTAAGCTACACTTTTTTTTTTCTAGTTAGAAAGGCACCATTCTGCTGTTGAGGTGTGTGGTAAAGTGCCTAGAAGGTGGTATTTCTCAAGTCACTGCCTCTGATGTCATTACAGTGGTCTGTTCTGGATTTCTATAAATGCTTCATAGGGTTGTATCCTAACACCTGAATTCTTAAACTACTCATAATTTTTTTCTGCCTTTCAGATTTCCTCAAGCATCAGCTTCCTATATTCTTCTACAGTTTGCTCAGTATGGAAACATATTAAAGCATGTGGTATGTCTTAGTTTGACACTTATGTCAGAAAACATTGTGAGTTATGCATTTTAAAAACTACATTTCACAATTTTCACTTAATCTCATACAGATGTCCAACACAGGAAACTGGATGCATATTCGATATCAGTCTAAGCTTCAAGCCCGGAAAGCCTTAAGCAAAGACGGAAGAATTTTTGGCGAATCTATCATGATTGGTGTCAAGCCCTGTATAGATAAAGTAAGTTAATAGTTGCTTTTAGTTAAATATAAGGCACTCTGCTTTTGGTGTTTCTTTTTATTTTTCTTGACTTTTAAATTTTTTTTTTCTTTTGAAATTGCAAATTGTAGGTAGTTCATCTATATAGATATAGTCTGTTGTTACACATTTATGTAAGTTTTTTCTTAAGTATTTGTTAACATTTCCTGCTGAGAAGGATCATTATGGGCAATCTCTGTGCTCCTTGGAAGTTACATTGCACAGAATTATATTGCTGTACGAGACAAGGAAGTGAAACCATAAAATAAGAGACAATTGAGATAAGTTTCCTGACTGGAATTTCTGGCTTTTAGGGCCTGCAATAGAGACATAATGGCAGATTAAGACTGTTGCTGCTCTTAACTGCACCTCTCTATTTTTTTATGTGACTATGTGCTTCTGGCTCTTGAGTTTATCTTAGTACTTCGGACTGAAAATTTGTTAGCAAGAAAATCCCAATCCTGTTCTCCCACCTGCCCCTAGAGAAACATGTCACTCTCTTGTAAGTAGTAGTTGGGGTAGACATGGCTGTCTTGTAGTCTTAATACTAACATGAGCTATTAGTGTCTAGGTATTGTCAATGCCCTGACCTTTAATTCTTGCACCGCTTTGCACTAGGTACTGTCCATTAGCTTAAGCAAATAACAGTCATTCTTCTATAGTGCACAGATTATTTGTTTTGTCTCCTTTAAGGATACATGATACCAAAGAGTAATGTGAGCTGTCCAATGTAAACCATTCTGAGAAGGCAGCCCTAGAAATTGAACTTGCAATTACTGAAGTTTTAGCAGTCTGAAACATTTCTTACACTCAATAAAATTAAATTCTTACACTCAATAAAAGAAACAAAGGTACTTCCGTGTCCCTTTTCTCTGTGGGCTTCTGCTGGTGGTCTGTCCTTGCCTTTTTATTATTTTGGTGTCCAGTTTGTATCGATGAATGAATTGCCTGTAAGCTGAAGCTCTAGAAGTAATGATCTAAGATATAGAATTGCCAGGCATCTGATCTTCATTGCTTTTGAATTCTCATTATGTCTTTTGTGGATAGTATCCACTTTCATATACCAATAAATAAACCCATAGTCATTAACTTGTATTTTTGGAGGAAAAAGATTTCAGGAGACTAATCCATTGAAGGTTTGGTTTTGGTAAGACTTTCCTGCAGTTGAAAACTAGACATTATGGATTTGACATCGGCGCTTAGGCTTCTGATTTAAAAGTATTAGTTAGTTCCATGAGTTCCCCTTGTGCTAAGCAGAGTCAGATGCCACCCACAATGTACAGCAGTCCTGTTGTTTATTTTGGAAAGCACTCTTCTACCAAACGTGCTGCAAAATTTCTACTGTCTTTAGGCTGGTTGAATGCTATGCTCCACTGAGTCTAAATGCAGCAAATCACATCTCCTCAGGCCGGTTATTATTTACCATCATGTTTCCTCTGGTTTGTTGTGGAACTTGTGGTTCCCATCAAGTCACTTGCTTCCTCTTCCATTCTACATGCATTCCTTTCTAAACGTAAGCTTACAAAATGGAGCCTTCTGATTCCTTTTCTAGCATTTGCTAAGGGGACTGAGTGAAACACCTTGGCAAGTTGAATCTGAGCAAAAAGCTGCAAGTTGGTAAAGGCTTGGAGACTGTAGTGTATGGATCAGGTTAAATATTTTAGAAATATTTAGAAAGAGGGTGTTACGCTACTTAGTTCACCTGGGCCTGAAGCAAGTTACTACTTGAAGTTTATTGCAAGTCATACGATATATTTTCTCTCCATTGTTTCAAACTTGGTTGACATTTAGTACAGACAGTGAACAGGTTCCAACCTTCCATTACTTTGCAATGGCATAATTCAACATGTAAATGATTGCAGTGAGGAAAATGCTTGGTAGTCATATGTACCTGTATGCTCTGTACTGACACAACTTTTATCTTTTGGGATCCAAATATGTTTCATCAAAAATTTTTGAATAGTAGATAATTTTAGATGATAAAGGTTGGAATACTGCTTTTCAGTATTTGTTTACATTATATTAACCCTCTATTTAAGAGTGTGATGGAAAACTTTGAAAGAAGCTCTACATCCTCAATGTCTTCGATTTTCACTCCACCTACAAAACCTGCTGGCACACCAATACAACCTGCAAATAATGCTACAAGGATTTCTACAATGAGACCTCTTGCAACAGCATATAAGGCTTCCACTAGTGACTATCAGGTATTTTCAGGGAAACAGAAACATGTGTTTTTGTGTTGTCTCCCCTTAGCTCTATGAGGCTGTACAGACATTAACTTCAGTGTGACCTTAGCTTTTATCTTTTGCTGTCATTTCTTTAACGATGTGGTTCAAGTACAAGCTCAGTCTGTTCAATCTCTAAAATAATAATAAAAAATACTAAAATAATGATTTGTCACTTTTCCAGGGATTAAGGGCTTGTTTTGAAAATATTCCAAACATATTTTGTTATAATAGCGCTTAGGAAAAGAAGAAATAAATGGTTTGTTTAAAAACTATTAACTATATGTTGACTGATTCTCTGTATTTTCTCTTTTTGTTTTTCTCCATGCCTTGTAGGTGGTTTCTGACAGACAAACTCCTAGGAAAGATGAAAGTATTGTATCTAAAGCAATGGAATATGTTTTCGGCTGGTAATGTACAAGAAGAAATAACACACTTAGCTGGTCAGGGTTTGAACTATACTACTGGCATTCATAGTTAGTTGTATAACTACTGGTGGCAGTATTTTATCCTACATAGCACCTGTTATGCCTTCAGTTAATTCAGAAGACATGTAGCTTGCACTTTAAATAATGGCAATGTACACATGGTTTTACAAGCTGAGTAAGTGTAAATAAAAGTGCTTTATCCCTATTCGTGCTCTGATGGCATGATTGTGAAAAAATGTCAGCACTGAATTTTCCTCTGTAATTGCTTTCTGTGAATTACTTCACAGTAATTTGGAAATGCTTAAAATGGCAGCTAAATTTACTGATGCCTTTAATTTTTTTTTCCCCCTTCTGGAAAGGTGATTGGCGACTTGCAGGAAGAACATTATGCCGAGCTGTCTACCAGGGACAGGGCCTGTTACTAGTATGTGTGAATTTTTTTAAATTAAGATTCATTGCTGTTTTACAATTATCTCTGGCATACTATTCTAAATGTCATAGTAACCTCTTAACTCTTTGTTTTATTAATAAAGTTAAGTTTCTTTTCTTAGGTTGTTTTTTAAACAAGTATGAGTTCTGTTAGGAAAAACTATTAGCAGTACTCTTAACTGTTAAACATGTGGTTGCCTTATGTTTATTGAAGTGTCATCAGCAGAGCAGGTGCTGCTGATTTTTACCAAAGTAGTACCAACCAGGATTCAAACTATATGGATATTTTATACCATTGTGCACTTAAATGTAGCATTCTCAACTATAATATTTTTATTTGAAATAGCTGAAGTGAAAAATGCAGTGTGCCAATGACCAGAGCTTCTTTCATTTCAAGAGGCGTTTAAGAAAATTTTACCTAGGGTATTGGCCGAATGGCAATTGATTTTCATATTTTTATTTTTTAAATGGAACTTTCCCCTTTGAAGTTTTGGAGGTGAGCCTCTCAAGTAATCAATCATAGGCTCTTTCATCTGGAAAGAGAACAATTTTTTTCTGTTATACTTGGGAAACTACAGGCCACTGTTCCTTTTTGTGATTTTATGTCTGTGTTAGTGTGGGTCAACGTCAGCCTTTTAGTCTGGGTCAAGAGCATGTTGGCCAGGTGATTTTCCAGTCGTATCCATTTCCATGCCTTCTTTCATGCTGCAGAGTGGTTTTGTACTCGGATGAAATTAGATTGAAAAATTAGACCAGAAGCATGCCTACTGTCCCTCAAGTGCTAATGACACAGTCCTGAGTAAAATCCCCAAAGCACTTAGTGAGAAGTCATGTTTCTACCTCAGATTCAGAGATTTTTGAGATGCCTTTTACTAATTTGCTGACTTATGCTTTCAAAGTATTGGTTACTACTTTGGTTGCTATAACTTGGTTGTCTGTTTGCTTTTTGATCAAAGGGAGCTGCTCAAACTTAATAGCTGACTGTGTTTTCTTAAAATAACATCTGGCTTTTTATTGACAAAAAATATTTGTCATGCATGTGGGCTTCAAAAGCAAAAGGTAGTTCAGCTAAATTCTTGTTTTGCTAGTTGCTTTGCAGAATACACTTTTGGCTTGTTTCAGAGTTGTGATGATGTGTACTGGATTTGTTTTAGTGAAGTGATACAGAACAAGATGGAACTTGGACCAAGTAAGTCCGAAGCTAAATATATAACAAAGAAGTTGGAGCCAAAGTCAGTAGTTTGGCTGATCTGTTTTACCAATAAGTACCAGACATAAAACTGTACTGAGTTGTTAGTTTTCTCAGTTTTGTTTCTCCTAGCTTTAGCAGTGATTGTACTAATTGGTCATTACAGCTTCCAGTAGAGTAAAAGCACTTGGGAGTAGTGGATGTTGTTTGCTTTGCTCTGGAGGTAGTAAATAGGAGAAGATAATTCAGAACATGTAAATCTGTGTACTTCTGAACAGTATCATTAAGAAATTGTCATAATGTGGCTTCTGCTGGTGAAGACTGCTGGTAAGACTTAATATGTTGTCATGGTGTTGAGGACTACTTTAAACCCTGCTGTCAATGGTTTGGGCTTACCAAGTCTGAGAACATGGCAGTCCCACACTGCACAAACCATTGTGCAGCTTTGTTTTAACAAACCTGATTTTGATGACTCCTCAAGCTTAGAGGCATCAGCATCCATCCCATCATGTCTCTGACTTTCTAATACCAGAGCCTCATATCTGTTATGTAAGGGCAGTTAGGGAAGGCAAGTTTAAAGGGTTCTCCGTATAATCATTGCTAAAAGTATCGCTATCAAGAAACCTAATAACAAGAAGCTTGGGCAACAGTCCCAGAAAAAAAATTTCCTGACTGCTGACACAACTGCCAGTGGTACGCTGAATACTTTGATGCCCATTCAGTCCATGGGGTATTTAGCTGGCTGTATTACCTCCCTGTGTCCCCAACAAATACCAAGTGACACCCACACCTTCACAAGCACTGAGGCAGAGGCAATAACCACTTTGTGTGTTCCTAATGCTGTGGACCTCATCAAGCAACAACCATCTTTGATGCTCATCAGCTTCATTTTTACATCCACACTTTTCAGCAACAGATTGCCTGGAAAGAAAAAATTGCTGTGGAGGGGGTCACAAGGGTTCAATCCTCCTTTTGTGGGCTTTCAGAGCCGAGCTTTGTCTGAGTTCCTGTTACCCAACATCATCCAGTGAGACTGCTTCCTGCTGCCTGGTAGTGTCTTTATAGATGGCCCTGTGCAGAAATGTGTGAAAACAACTTAATGAAGGCATGGGGGTGGTACCAGTGGTTGCTCTGACTTATCAGTTGTTCCCCCAGCATAGTGGCCAGCAGGCTCAAAATCACAGAATTGCAGAAGATCTTGGGTTGGAAAGGACCTTACAGACCATCTAGTTTCAATCTCCCTGCCATGGGCAAGGATACCTGCCAGAAGACTAGGTTGTTCAAGCCCTGTCTAATCTGGCCTTGAACACTGCCAGGGATGGTGGAAATAGAGGCCAGTGGGGGGTGATTCAGAAGACCCGTGGCCTCAGTGGTCTGAAGTAGGGCACACCAGCTTTTACAATCTTGCAGCAACATTACTGCAAGGTGTCCAGATCTATGTAATCCTTCCCTTTCCCAGCTGTGAAAATCTGCAGATAATGCAGACTGCAATACTGGAATGCCCCCAGCTCATGCCAGAGAGGAGTACTCCAGTAATTCCTGCCTCCTCTCAGGCAGCAGGCAAACCCTCACTTCCAAGCTGAGCTGCTAGGGCTCCCTTTCTTCAGGAGACACCTGAAATGAGGAACTCCCTCCTACTTTACAGTCTTGGCAGCTCCCAGCCCCATGTTCAAGTTCATTGGGGTGGCCTCAGCTGGGCTGGGCACACTGGGAGTCCCCAGAGCCAGGGAAACAGACCTCACTTCAACTTCCTCCAGGACCTGAAACACTCCGTACACCAGCGAGTCTCTGGCCCCTCGATCCAGTCCTGCAAGTCCCAGAGAGGCAAGCACAGAGTGGGCAGGGGCATGAGACAGCCCTCCTACCTCCCCTGGGGACAGGCTTTGACAAGCACTGCCCCATCATGCCCACGGAACCCCAAAAGAACCGCAGGAAGCACTCTGCTCCCCAGCCACAAACACGAGCACCAGCATCCAAGGGCCCCACCAGCCTGGGACAACAGCTTCAGTAGCTCGCATAAAGACACAGTGGTGCTAATGGTGAAAGCAGCCTCCTGGCACAAAGCAAAGCTCTCCTGTGGGACTGCCCCAGATATGGGTACTCACCAGCAGAGTTCATTTCACCTCCCTGGCTTCAAGGAATGCTCAGAGGTGCTGCAGTCGTCCGTAGTCTGGATGGCACTGCTGACCTCAGTGATGCTCTGCAACAAGGAGTACTTGAGCTGCGGGTCCTGAGGTCAAACAGAGCACAGCACCTCTCGAACTCTTGGAAGGGGCTGAGGGGCGAGCACTGCCAGGAGCAGCCTATGGTGAGGATGGGGTGGGGGTGGGGAGGGCTTCAATCTGGACATTGAGGACAAACTTTATGGGCTCCAACAACAGCACCCAGGCATCCCTGCCCCTGTGTCCCTTACTCCACAGGATGTTGCCCAGGATTTCTTTATCCACACAGGTGAGCAGCTGCTCCTTGGGGGCACACAGCATGGTGCCAAACTAGGTACACTTGAGAGCAGCACAGGTGCCCTGGACTCTCTCCTTACGCTGCTGCTTTACTTGGGTTGACAGATATGCCAGCCCCAGACATCAGCCCCTGTGGGCTCCTGCAGTAGGCTGCTGCCCTACACCTTCAATAATTCCCTTAATTCCCTGCGCACTTCCCAGCAGCTGCCCAAGAGCTGTGGGCCCTGGGGCCAGGAGCTGTTCCCTTCTTGCAGCAGATATTGCTGTCTGTTCCACCACTGGTTTTGTTGCCAGATGAAAAATGACTTGCACCTGGAGGGTGAACAGAATGCTTATTCTTCAGAACCCACTGCCCTGTGGAACTGCACAATGCTTATTCTGTAGCAAAAAGAACTGGAAAGCAACCAGCCCAGTTGTGTCAATTTTTACCAGTTCACCAGGCAGTCAGGTATGACTTTTTGGTCAGGGTCCACCAAAGAGACCCCCAGGACAGAAGAACGCATGTGAAAAGGAGAGGGAAGATATGCTAATGATTTTGGGGAAATTATTATCATATTGTCTTGGGGTGATTTTATGAAAATACTGTATTTCCCTATCGTCTGCTTTATGCCCAGAAAAGGGTCCTGTAGCTTTAAGTTGGGTCCAGGAAATGGGGAGAGAGCCAGAGAAATTCCTCAGCCCGGTTTGCGTTCAGACACACGCGTTCCCCCGTGTTGCTCAGCTTTGCGGTGGGAGAGAGCACATTCCTCCTTTTAGCTAGTTTCTTTTTGTTAGCTGAGGCAAGAAGTTTTTCTGGGACTACAGTAGCATTTCTCCAGTGACTTCTGTGGCTTCTTCTGAACTGTTCAGCGTAGCTGTGATCCGAGAACCAGATCATTGGACACCACAGACCGGGGCGGAGGCTGCGGGGATGCCGCATCCCCGTCCAGACCTCGGGAGAAGCCAAGCTACAGAAAGAACTCTAAATCCACCAGCTTTCTCTGCAACGAAGAGGTTTCATATCCAACGTTATTCATTTTTTCCCTGTGCCCTGGAGGCGCTCTGTTAAATAAACAGGTTTTTTCACTTTCATCCAAGAAATTCCTTTCGTATTGGTGGGGGAGAGAGTGCCTAAACCTGTCTTCTTTAGAGGAGATGTTCACTCCAGAGCATTTTCCTCCTAAACTTGTCTCAAACTGAGACACATAATGTATGATTATTCTGGGCAAATCAATGAATATGTATGTAAAATATAAAATGTAAACAGGAACTTTTTCTGTACTCAGCATGCACGATATTTTGGAGGAGATATCCCCTTGTGCATCTGGCCGAATAAAGAACGTCTGCTTCTTAATCCTACATTGGTGTTAAGAAGTTTTTATTTTTACCAATTTCTGGTAACAGTTTTGGTGACCCAGATGGGATCTGCTCCTGAATTTCAGTGGGTCCAAGAGATTGCGGGACCTCCAGCCGGCACGGAGAGATTCTCAGGGAGAACTTTCAATCCCCAGACCAAAGGAAACCAGAGCAAGACCCCTGGTAAGATAAAGGCATTCTTTACTTTAAAAGTGTAACTTGCCCATAAGGAGCAGCAAACACTTGTCAGGATTGGGTTTAAAGGTACCTAAGGTGGGAACAGGGAAGGATTAGAGTCTCATGTAGGAGCTCCTAAACGGTAACTGGTTATAATGGAAAACAAAACCTCAAAAGAGGTATCATGGTATCACTGCTGGAATATGTCCTGAAACATCGGTAATAAATTGAGGGTGATCCCCTTATATGAGCAAAACTTGTAAAGTATTGTAACCAGTGGTGGCCACTTTATACATTGGAAGATCAAGAGAAATGGCCTAAGGATGGAACCTTACAGTATAATGCCATATTCAATTAATGTTGTTTTGTAGAAAGGAGAATAAGCAGGACGAAGTTCCTTATGTTGACTTGTTTTTCACCCTTAGAAATCACCCAGAATGGCAAAAGAAATGCAGAAGGACCCCTCAAGACCCATTAATTTTAGCACTTGGAAAGGAAAGGCAAAGGGTTGAATAGATGTTGTTCTGTGTGTAGCATTAGACAGAAGTATTTGAACTGCAGGCAAGAGGAGGAGGAAGATTTAGAACTGATGGCTGCTCCTCAGCGAAGAGTCGGGGGGATGATGAATTGCCAGGAAATGTGTTTAGACGTATGAGTAGGTTATGGAAAGTGGACTGGAACAGAGAGAAAGTTTTTGGGGATTGGAGAATTTTAGTCCAATTGCATGACACACTAGAAGGGGATGAGGAGATGCCAGGGAAGTTCTTATGGCTCCCCTCTGGCAGGTGGTCAGGAATCATGGTCCAGTAACTGTAAAAACCCCGATTTCAATAGTGGATTTAATGTCATGGAAAAAGGTGGTGGGAGTTTATAGAGAAGACCCAGATGGAGTTGCTAAAGTGTTTAAAACCTTGTGGTGGTTTAGCAAAACTTGGTTTTGGGGGCAGAGAAAAAAAAGGAAAAAAGAGCTGCTGCGAAACTTCTATGACCGGCACAGAGCCAATCGCTGAAAGCCCTGGCAATGGGCAGGTTATTAGCCCAATTAAACAAGCTGGAAACGTCTCTGTGATGACATATTTAAGAAAGGAGAAACACAAGAAGTTCCTTTTTCCTGCTTCTCTCCAAGGGGTGGCAAGCAGGGGGGCCCCCCAGTCCCTTCCTGGAGAGGGCCACTGGGCCCTCCCGGCATGGCGGCCGGGGCTGGGCTGCCAGGAAGAGCCACCCCGGTGCCGTGAGCAGCCGTGAGTAGCCGTGCAGCCAAAACACCTCCCCCCCACCCGAGGCCAGGACCATGCGGCCAAGATTCTTCTGAAGCCACTGTGGCCTGCACGGTGCCAGTAGGCCCTTCCTGAAAGCCAGCACGGTTCACACCGAACCAAGCAAAAGCACCACGCAGCCAGTAACGAGAGACATGGTGAATATTTCTCCAATTTAGAGCCTGTATGAGATCAATTGCAACTTGCAGACACCAACTTTTCTTCCAAGTCAGAAAAAAAGAGGAGTAAGGTCATGTGAAGAAAAAACATGGCAGCACCGAAGTCAGTGGGGGAAGGGAGAGGGCAGAGGTGCTCCAAACACCAGAGCTGAGATTGTCCTGCAAGCCATGGTGAGGACTATAATACAACAAATTGTTTCCCTATGATTCATAAGGTACATGAGGGGGGTGCAGAGATTCATGCGCAGCCTGTGAAGAAGAGTGCTCACACTAGAGAGCATAGATGCTGACAGACTGTGATCTAAATAAGAATTTGAACACAAAGAATGATGACCCTTGCTTTTAGAGACTGAAGAAGAGAGCCTTTGCTTCCAAATTAGAGTAACTCATCTTTAAAAGACAAAACCCCATGAACTACTATGACCCATGCTGGCCAGTTGTGGGAAGACTGCGAGACCCATGGGAAGGATTTCCACCTTGCAGCAGGTTGGGGCAGGCTGTTGCTTGTGAAGGTTGAAACCACACTAGAAAAGTTTGCAGAGAACTATCTCCCTTGGAAAGGATCCCATGGCACAGCAGAAGAAACTCTTTTCCTTAAACATAAAGAAAGACTCTTAAGAAGTGAAATACTGACCAAAACCCCATGTTTGTTTCATTGCATGGTTGGTGGAAAGAAGGGGAGGGACTGGAGAAGAAAGGTGTTCCCAAAGTTTGCTTTAGTACTCATCATCCTTTTTATTTTTAATTCTGTCAATAATAAATTTTCTTTATACTCTTTAAGTTTTGAACCTGTTTTAACTTAAAGTTTGGAGTTTTTTCCTCAATAATCCTTATTTCAACTCATGAAAATGAAGTTTTAATTCCCCCCTCCTCTGCTCAGCTATAGCAAAGGAAAATAAGTGAATAATTTTTTGTGGTGCCTAGCGCTTAACCAGCGTCAAATCATGACAAACCGTAATTAGGACTCAGGGCCCTGACTGGAATGATATACAAGTGATGTTAGATACATTGTTTGATAGTACAGAAAAAAAGATGGTGTTGATCATGGCCAGAAAGGAGGTGGAGGGGGCACACGCTAATGGGGACTTAGAAGGAACTGTAGATCAGAATTTTTCATCACCATACCCAACGCTGGACCCTAATTTACCTGGGCCTCGAGATCATTTAACAAAATGTCAGAGATGGGTATTATTTGGTGTAAAAGCATGCTATACCAAAAGCCATGAACTAGTCAAAACTGTATGAGGTAAAGCAGTACAGTACTGAATCCCCCATGATTTTCATGGAACGATTAAAAGTGACTGCTGGAAAATATACTAATCTGGATCCTGAGAACCCAGAGGAGGCCATACAGTTAGCAACTATCTTTATAGGGCAGCTGGTCCCAGATATTAGAAGGAAACTCCAGAAACTGGAAGGAGTGCAGTCACGCACCATGACTTAGGAAAGTTGTTAGATGGCGCTTGGAAAGCATATCACAACAGGGATAAAGAAAAAGAAATACAAGCTAGAAGGGAAAATAAGAGACATGAACCTCCTTGCAACTCCAGGGTATGCTAAGGGACCTCCAGAGGGTTCTAAGGGGAGAGGAAAGAGGAGGTTGGGAGTGGGGGGGGAAACAAGGGGAAGGGCAGGAAGTAGGGTCCCACCATTTCCCTGACAATGATTAGGGAAAGACCAGAGTGCATTTTGTAAGGAAAAGGGACATTGGAAGCGAGAATGCCGCAGGCTGGAAAGCTAGAGCTGGTCTTACAGGCTGTTTGTTACATTAGAAAGTGAAGATTGAAGGGAACTGGGGAATTCTACCCCAGCTGAACCCCTGGTTACATTGAGGTTGGGGAAAGAAGAAGTGGAATTTTTGGTAGACACAGGGGCAACTTATTCTGTATTGAATACAAGTAAAGGAAAACTTGGTAAGTATATGGTAAATGTAGTTGGTGCTACAGGAAAAAGTGAAACTTGCTCCTTTCTACAGCCCATGAAATTTAAATTAGGAAAGAATTGAATTACCCATCAGTTTCTATATAAGCCTGGATGCCCAATGCCCTTTTTGGGGAGAGATTTATTGGGAAAATTGGATGTATTTTCAGGACAGGGAAATACAAATTCAAATACCAGAATCAAATGCTGTCAAGGCAAAGATTTTTATGTTACAGGAATTAAAGGAGCTGGAAGAAGTCCCAGAGGAGGTAGAGTGCTGCATCAGAGGATGAGCC
>VZTA01008432.1:189760-199862 GCA_013398855.1 Mohoua ochrocephala | reverse complement strand
AGAACTGTAAAAACAGTTTTAAGGAATTAATTCCTGAATATCATAGGGCTTCTAAACATACAGAAATACCAATCTCATTCATAGTTTATGAAACTCTCCAGCAGAAGTATGATTAGTCGCATGTGGTAGATCTGTAAGCAGTTCACTGTTGTGAAACGTCCAAAAAAGAGAAATGACATTATGCACCTTTAAAATCTTTACTAAAAAGTTCTCTTTCGGGTAGAGGAGAACAAACCATTGCAGAAAGCCTCTAATCAGATTTACTGATTGGAAGTCTCTAAAGACATAAAGGAAAATTCATGTAGAGTATTAAGAGTAGGATCTCTCCACTATCCAGTATTAAACTCTCTTAACATACTCAGGCACAGTCGAGTAAGTGGTGAGTAGAGTGGAAATCTGATTCCGAAAGATGGGTTGCATCCAGCTGCCAGCAACTACTGTGTTCTGCTGTGATTCTGTAGGAACAAAACACATTATCTAAAATCTTATCCCTGCAATGCAACCGCTGTGTATTTCTGTTGATTTCAAATTACCATAACAAAAAAACCCCAAAATCAGTCAAACTATAGGCAAAACTTCAGAGGTCTATGCCTTTTGAAATGTGTGTTACAACAAAATCCTGGTGTGGGTAACTGAACAATCTTATTTTTGTGCCACATGGGCAACACTATTTCCCTTCCTTTTCACAACAGCAAGTCCCAGTCCTTGCATGAAGGCAATAGAATTCTTTCATGAAACTGTTTATAAACCCTAGAAGAACGTAGAGCTGAAATGCAACCCCATTCAGGGGTTGTCACGACCCAGTATTGGTATACCCAAGAAAGAGCGATGGGGATAACATTTTATTGTCCTACAGAGACACTGAAAAAGGTGTTTAGTCCATGAAAGACTTTAAGAAATACTTTGTGCCTGTGAGGGTATTGCCATAGCTCAAGCAAAACTTTCAGAGCTTAATAGAATGACATGGTAGATCTGAGCTCATGCTCTGCATAAAAAAAAAAATTCTCTTTGACTCTCTTAACAATGCAACATCAAGCAGTACGTAAAATGCAGGAAAATGTTTTTTTAATTTTTCTTAACTGAAAATAGCACACTTAAGTTTCACCACTGTGTTCATTATGCCTCACATCTGTGCTCTGTCCTTATGTCATAGGATTTCTGTTGTCAGAGGAGTAGAGCAGTGGCAGTGTGGGGACCTGGGGGCCTCTACAACATCTCTTGGTATTTTTGAGAGGACCTGGGGCATGAACTTGCTTCCTTTTGTTTTAACTCTGAGGGAGACAACATATTCCCTTACAAGCTAGCAAACCAACAAACAAAAGGGGTGAAACTGAAAGTATAAAGAGAACTTCCTAAGATTAATCTGCTAGATTCTCTTGCAAATGAAAACCATTGTAATTTCTCCATGGAAGATAACACAGTGATGGTCTTTTGGTTAAAAATGACTGAGCAACTATGATTGATGGGACCAGGAAAAAAAAAAAGTGATTTGTATTTCCCAGGCAAGGAAGCTATAGGCTGAGAGAAACTATGATCAATTTATATATTTTCCACTATTTTTCTTTGCAATGGAAAGAAGGCATATCTCCAACATATATACTTTGCTGTTACTTAATAACCATTTTCTTATAAGCAGGTGAGAAGTAAGAGATGTTTTAACAGAAGGAAGGTAAAACTAACGAAGTTTCAAAATGGGGTTTCAAAAATTCAGCCAGTATTTAGAAATAAAAGAATTTTGCTCCTGTGTTCCTAGCCTCATGTTATGATGTCAAAACGCTCCTGCCAGATGTAGGTGACTTCTTGATCATAACTTGGACTACCAATATTGGCATCCAATGTTCTATGTTCATTGTCTTTCTAAATATCTGAAGTCCTTAGAATACATAAACTGTTTTACAGATTATTGGAAACCCTGACCCAGCTATGTTCCCTGTACTCCTATAATTTCGGTAGAACAGGCTTTGTATTTTAGAACTGTAAAAACAGTTTTAAGCAATTAAAAACCAGCTACCATATAGCTTGGGAATGTGGCTTGCCCTGCAACCATCAGCAGCTGGATGTGCAGGAGATTGTTCAGGCTCTGGTACTTTTCACACTCATAATTGTCTTTTACAGAAATCCAGTCTTCTACTCAGCACTCAAGGCAATCAATTAATAATGGTAGTTATTGCAAACAGGATCTTCATTATCTTTTTAATCTTGTTTCCTGCCTAAGTCGGAAAATAGTAATTTCTATAAATTTAGCACTGGACAACTGGAAGCTTTAAGAAAAATTTTCAATATTATGTAATTAGGCCACTTAATGAAATTATTATATAGGGAAATAAGAGTTTTGCTTTTTAAAAGTAATGGCTTCATAAGAGAACTTCCTTCACAGAATGGAAACAATAGCACAAGCAATGTAAATACAGAACCTTGGTAGAGGTTTTGCAATTTTCTAACTGTAGCACCCCAAGAAGACTCCCTCTTGAAGTAAGTAGGATAATGCAGACCCAGTGCCAGAACATTGCACTGCTAGTGAATTCACATGAAAGGCTTTTGAACAGACATGACTCCCTCTTCACAGTGCGGGTAAGGTAAATCCTAAATCTACTAAAAGTTGACAGGTTTCATGGACTGACAGCATGGCACTATTCCTACTATCTGGGCAAAATAAAACCATCAGGTCCAGTATAACCCTGTATAGCCCTGCCTGTCATGGTTTAATTATCGTAACTCTGGGAAGTACTTGCTTGCATATCTAAACTATCTTTTTCTTGCAGTAACTAAAAGTAAAGAAGTAGAAATATGTATGGTTAAACACTGGCGAGTGGACCGAGAGGAGAAATATGAAATAGTTGAAAAGTGGTTTTTGAAAGATCTGGAGATGATTGATGGAAAAGAAGCAGATACTGTAAGTGTTACATTATGTATTATGTACATAGAGAATAATTTTTGTGTTTTGCAATTTGGGATACAAGTATTAAAATGCATTATCTGAAACATAAAGCTATGTTACTAAGGAATTTTGGCTTTATTGCATGTGAGAGGCTCCACATCACATTTGCACTGTTGCAAGGGAAGAGGAAGGAGAGAATTTTTTGTTTGTTTGTTTATTATAATAGCCTTCATCCCTCTGGTTGAGACCTGAGGCAGAAGCTGGGTGTTTTCTAATTTGGTCATCATAACTGGTAATAAAAGTTGTCCATCTGCAGCTTCCCGTGTAAACTGCAGTTAATGTAATAGATTTTAGAGTGTATTTGAAAACAAAATTTCATTAAAAATTTTAATGGAGACTGTGACCCTGTCATTTGAATGTATGAACCTGTTCCCTGTGTGACACGGTCAATGTGTAAAATATCATGCAAGTGCATGACAGCTCACGAAATTGTGTCTTTCACATAGCTTAATCTCACATTACTTGTATCAATTCAGTATCTGCCTATTTGTGTGTGTAAATATGAAACAGCCTTGGCTAGGTCTGGCTGACCTCGCTGCTAAAAACGTCCTGATCTCTCAGATACAATTTCAGAAGGGTAAAATGAGGCTGCAGTAGTGCAATACAGAACACCACCAAAACTAGAATTAAATCCTATTCTACAAAAGCCAGAAGAATACGCTGAGGATAATACCTTACTGTGTGTATGATAAGACATTTTAATAGCTGTCCATGTAAAATAAATGTAGTCCAGAAGAAAAGTACTTTTTTCCCCTTTGAAAGTGTTTTCACTAGCGTATGTAATCTGAACTCTATTTTATGTTCACTTGAAAGAGAAATCAAGAGTCCATCAGAAACGTTGCAGAGCCTTGTTCCAAGGAAAATGACAAACTGGGGTTGTTCTCGCTCTGTCCTGTGCACATCGTCCTGAAGATCAAAACTAGGAGTGCGGGAGGCAGAGTCGGTGAACTCAGCTCCAGAGGACCCCTTCACCCTGTGAGGTCTTAGCAGTTTAGGCCTGAGAGGGAAAAAAAGACAAAACTAATAATCCTCTACATCCCTTCTCCAAGTTAACTAGCTTCTGGAGACGTTCCTGTCTCTTCCCCAGACAAGGCAGCCAGAGGATTTCCCTATCACTTGCTGCATGAATTTAACTTTCTTCTGAAGCATCGTGCTAAAATATTCTTCAGAAATGATTCAGCCTTTCGCAACTGGGATGATCAAAATCTGTCTCATTTTTGATTAAAGAAAAGCGTAAATGAACCTCAAACCCATGGGGTAATTAACACTGCTATAAATATTCATAATAGGTATTCACATCCATAGAATTTAAAAGAATTTATCTGCTGCTAGGATTAATTGTGTCAAAGAGCCAGAAAGCACAGAGAAATACAACTGAGGCAGGAAGGGCAATCAATATTATTCTTCTCCCACAGACATAGACAGTTATAGTCCAAGGCAAGTGCTTTTCATATACTGTGTTTTAGGCAACACGACAAATTGATTCAGTTCAAAACAAGACTGTGCAATTCTAATAAAGTACAGTGTATTGCTTGACCAAACTTGGAGAATTTTACTCAGAAAAAATTCCCAAAGAATTACAGCTGCTACTTTTCAAAGTTTCAAAAGACCCTTTAAGATGAATAGCAGAAGCATGTGAAGTCCTTTAGAGCCCATCACACTGAGAAAAAGCCCTGCAGGTAGCTGGGCAGACAACAACAGATTGCAATTCTAACACTGTAATGTGTGTAGTAATTTTGTTCTCTCACTCTTTTTTTTAGGATAATCCATATTTTGATATGCATTTCCACAAAGTCTACAATATGGAAGCATATAGTTGTGCATCTAAATATACCTTTGCTCGAACACTAAACAGCCTGAATGCGATGTACCTGAAGAAGGACTTCAAGATTGTGAACTTTGATGACACCTACCTAAATGATGATTCGATCTGGTCATCCAGCAATAGAGATTTCGTAGTAGTTATGAAGGTTTGCTTCTATGCTTTCAGCCTTTTATGTCTCTCCCTCTGTCGTTTGTCCTGAAGATGTATTTTCTAACATGAAGGTGACTGGTTGACTTTCACTGACCAGTATTTCATAAACCATCTGATCAAAAAGTTAGTAAGTGATATGCAGTGTCTCCTTTTTAATTTTACATGTAAGTAAGAAGTGGAGCATACTTTTTACATAAAATTCATTTATATATATTAGGAGGTCCTCACTCTAGCAAATACTTATACATACAAGAGACTGGAAACATAGAACCAGTAATTATCATGGTCAGTGGTGATTGCTTATGTAAGCAGAGTTCAGCAGTTGCTTACGTGTTCATGGAGGTATAAATTATCTTTCATTAATAACACAAAATACTTTTACAGCATTAGGAGCATTAACAGTTAGTTTATATCCTGGAAGTAGAAAAAAGAAAGTACTCAATTGAGTTCTGTATGAGAATGATGCACATTTCCATTTCCAAATGTGTTGAAACACAGAACTCCGTTAAAGAGATCACACCTACATCCCTACAAGAATCCAATTCTCATCCTGATGAATAGGAGTACTGCATTCAGGTACCATGGGACCAACTTTTCACCTATGCAGCTATATTATTTTTCCCACAGAACATTTAGTACTCCCTCTGGCCTTCACATTATTTGTGATACTGTCTTAGAAAAAAAATGTTCTTAAGCAGCATTGCTTTATTTGTCAGACATTTCAGAACTTCCATATCATTAATGTCTCCTTTCTTGCCCTTCATTGCTTATGAACAGGTGTAATTAGGGACAGAAATTGTCTCTATCTCTGAACCAAAAGATAAGAAAATACTGTGTAAACAGTAGTTGCTGGCTACTACAGTTACTTTTTAGGCAAGCGATAGACTTTTCAAAATTCATAGAATTATGAGAATTATTTTCACCAGTTTCTAGCTAAGTGTAAGCATATTCAGTGCACTACTTAAAGGCACATTAGTACTTAGAACCACATTTACCATGGGGTGGAGTCTACTTGAGTGGTTTGGAACATCTCGCAAAAAGTAACAGCTGGACTTGTGATAGCAGTATACTACGGTAGAAACAGAGGATAAATCGCAGCTGTGTTGAACAGAAGCTGAAGAGAACAATGTTAATGATAAGCATAGTGTTCCTGCCCACTGTCAGTCAGCTCAGTTAGCTGGCTGTTCATCCCATTGTCAATAAAGAAATGCCAACCCAAAACAAGCTTCATTCAGAGAAGCTTCTGGTCAGAATGTCCTGCAGGGGAAAATTAGCTTTCTCCTTCGGCAGCCCAGAGAGGGCATGAAGGCAGGCTGTGGACTAAACCAGGTGTGGACCTGGAGCTGAGTGATGAATAAATCAGAGGCTGGTTCATGTCCTCTCTCAGCACCTGCCATCTCTAAAATGGGACAGTTGTGCAAGGGTACTGTGCCATACTGTGGCTTGTACTTGGCTTTTGTCTTTCACGTGAACTCACACCTTTGAAAACATTTGTGTAAATGCACTTTGGATTCAAAATTGAAATAACGTCAAGTAAGTGAGAATATATTTGAAAACCTGTAAAATGTACAGCTTTCTACTTTTTAAATGTTATCCTACTGCGTGTATATAGGAAAGCCCATACCTTTGATTAGTTAATATTTGGAAGTTAGATATTTATTCTAGGCATATACGCAAATTACATTCGTTCTAACACAGATTTTAGTAATTACTACTCTATAGTAAGACAGCTGTGAGGGCGGTTTATGTGGGTAACACAAATCCTCTGGAATTTGTAAGGACTGAAGTCTTAAATTTGCCACCTAAATACTGTTAGAGAGAATGATTGTAATTCTAGTGATTGTTCGCACAATACAGTTGTTCTTTTGAGAATGTCTTTGGGATAATCCAGTGCAAGTAGGTGTGTTGTGACATTTGATTATTAGCCACAAAAAGTATTTGCCCAACATCCAGGTTCCACAAAACCACCTTATATAGAAAGTACCATTCATGCTACTGCCATCTATGATACATAGTCTTGTTTGAATTGTGTATTGATTGTTGAGGTCACAATGTTTTCCATAATATTTACAAATTCTTTGCTTAACAGGCACAAGGAAATGTTTTCTGAGTGGAAAAACTTCCATCATTCATCTTGTAATTGTAATAAAAACATAGAACTCTAAAAATGACCACTTCAGAGCATTCTTTTAAAATAAAGTACATGTATACTGAATTCTTGCCCAATAATTGTCTGTATCATTTTTGAAGCTGATGATAGCTAAAAAGTAACCATAATGTTCAACCATATTTAATGGACTTTCATCAGTAGTTTATACATTTTTATTCTTGTACTATATAAACTTTTAATAGACTATATTGGAAGACACAAACCTGCATTTTATGTGGAAGAATATGCAATTAAAAGCTCTCTGGCGTTTCTTCAGTCTGATAACATAGTATTTGGGACATTCTTCACTGAGCAGTCAGACTGAGCAAAAGGAATGGAAAAAACGGGGACGTTGTCCATGTCACTTATTTCGGCTACTATCAAAAGGAAGAGTACTTTAAAAGATCTTTGTGGACCTAATCTAGGGACTCCTTACTTTCACACAGTTCTCTATAAGATGTCAGCTACCCAGACACTGTGTAACTGCCTGCTCGTGCCATGGGAAGTCTGAGGGACACCGGCACTTTGTGGTGAGCACAGCACAGCTGCACCACAGGACACAGAGAATATGCTAAATTGTAAATGGAAAAGACCCGACAGGCTAAATAGCCCATCTTCTGGTTAATGTGGAATTATTTCCTACATCACATTTCCTGACCCTGGATAAATGGAAAGCAGTTTGAAATACAGTATCTGGGGATTCATCTAGTTCTCCTGGAGGAATTCTCCAAAATTGAATAGGAAGAAACTTATAGGAGTACAGGATTAACACAAATGCAGCTGTAGCATTCCTATAAAAGGTTTCAACTACATGATGGAATGAGTTAATATGTGAGATTGTGGATATAATGCAGGTTTTCTTCAGAAGATGGGAATAGCTATTAGCCAAGTCAGTTCCAGAGAGAAGAAAACACATGGCACTTTTCTTCTTGAAAAGGAAGAAGAGTGATCATAAGCAAACAAATTCATGCTCACAAAAGAGGCAGAAGGAGAACAGAAGCTGTCATAAAAGAGATTTTTTTTTAAAATATATATATATATATATTTTTAAACACTTTAACCAACATCACAATTAAGAATACAGGGAAACCTATGACAATAGAATTTATTTAAATTTTATTTATTTAAAGTAGAAATACTCTTCTCCTGTGGGTTTGTTTTTCATGGATAACTAACCTTTTCTTGCATCTTAAATTAAGCAAATACAGATCAGTGCGGAATTCTAAAAACAGTTTTGGAAGTGAAACAGAACAGGGAGCCTGTGCCTTCTAGGTTATTTCTCACACTTCCTCTCCTTTGTGTTTTGGAGTCATACATATACTGACATACCTCTTTCCAACACAAGCCTGTATTGTTTTCCCTGTCATCTACCTATTTCCCAATACTTTCAGCATAGAAATATTTTTCTAGTAAAGTGAGTGATCGTATTATGTAGTTTTAAATATGTAATTTAAGACTATTTTGTCATGACTTAAAGTCAGTGTCGGGAGATCAAGCGCCCTTTCTAAAGAGCATCTGTGGAAAGCTGAAGTAGGAGGGGAGAAGGTGGCACTGGGCATCTTGGAAGATGATCTCATGTCAGTTTTAATGCGTAAACACATTTTAGCAGCAAAAAGTGCATTTTGGTGCTTTTTCTTTTAGCTCAATTAAAGCTAAAAGATAGGAAACTAGAGAGTTCCGCCTAATAACAACAGCTTTACGAAACCTTGTCCAATATTTTATGTCTGCCTTGTCCAGTCTTTATAGATCTAGACAGAGACAATTACATTTTGTGGCTGAACTGAGAAATTACCAAACTATAACTTCTATTTTAACCATGGCCCTCATGAATGATATATTATAGAATTATACAGCATGTCGTTTTGTAAGTCAGAAAATAAAGGTACATTCAGCAAGACTTAATTGGTCACTGTCATATTTAATCACAGAATATTGTGGGAAGGGACGTGCAAGGATTACTGAACCCAGCTCTTAAGTGAATGGCACATATGGGGCTCAGACCCCCAACGTTGGTGATGTTAGCACCATGCTGTGATCAACTGAGCTCATCTCAATTAATGCTTTCAGTCAAGTGGAAATATGACACAGGAATTACAGAATCATAGTTTTACATGTTAAAAATCCACATATTGGCAATTTACAACAATCTCTTGGAAAAGATGTTTTCTGTTGCTCTTTACTGGTCATGGCCTGACAAATACATTTTGTCAGCTACACACTAATGTGAATAAATCATATATAATTCAAGTCATCTGGAATGATTTCATTCTACCCTTAATTCTGCAGTCAATTACATTAACACTGCTAAAAATTAGATAAGTGTATTGATCCTGTGGAGAAACCTCTGTCACAGCGAAGTTTGAACGGGAAGGTAGTTCCAGTTTTCACAGAATTCAGCAGTGGCTACAAGTAGCTATAGCAAATTTGGACATCAGTTCTCGTGGTTAGATGCCAAATCCTAAATCTAGTCCCAGCATAACTTTTCCATCTGGATTATCACTGACATGGAAGACTGTCAACTGGTCCAGGTTTTTCTACCTAGGAGCAAAGCAAAAATCTGAATGGTGTTCACAGAATACGAATATGAGCTGAACGTGAGGCAGTGTGTGCCCAGGTGGCCACAAAGGCCAATGGCATCCTGGCCTGTGTCAGCAGTAGTGTAATTAGTAAGGCTGGGGAAGCAATGATCCTCCTGCACTGGTGTGGCTGCAGCTCAAGTGCTGTGTCCAGTTCTGGGCCCCTCATTTTGAAAAGGATGTGGAGATACTGGCACATGTCCAGGGAGGGGCAACAAGGCTCACGAAGGGTCTAGAAAACATGTCCTATGAGGAGTGGCTGAGGGAGCTGGGTTTGTTTACCCCTGGAGAAGGCTCAGGAGGGACCTCACTGCTCTCTACAACTCCCTGAAAGGAGGCTGTAGTGAGGAGGGCTTTGGTCCCTCCTGCTGTGCCTGCAGTGAGTGGACAAGAGGAAATGGCCTAAAGCTGAGATAGGGGAGATTTGGATTAGATATCAGAATTTCTTTTTCCCTGTTAGTGTT
>VZTA01008432.1:117961-189027 GCA_013398855.1 Mohoua ochrocephala | reverse complement strand
GGCCGTGGCCGTGCCGCCGGGCTCGGGGCGGGGGCGGCTTGTGCGGGACTCGCAGGTGGGAGGCGGTGAAGCGGTGTCGGACGGGCCCTCGGGAGGCCGCCGCTGCTGTAGGTAGCACTTGTGACTTTTCCTGTTCTGATTGATCTTTTGATTGATTGCTGGGGGTGCTGTGGTTGGGCTGCGCCCTTGTGTTACGTTCTAAGCCGGTAGGATGCAGGGGCAGCGCGTTTTCCTGTTCGCACCCTGGGAGAGGCCAAGCAGCACTGAGCAGCCTTATCACATTGCTGTGCCGCATCTGGCGTGTGTTTCCTGCACAGGCCGCGTCTGTGATGTGATGTCCCTGACAGATTTCACGTGGCCTTTGCCTGGAACGTTACAGGGAAAAATGCAGCAATGTCTAAAGGGATTTATCTGAGTCTAGTGTGGTCTCTGCTTCCTTGAAGCTTTTTTTTCTGAGGAAGGAGCTCTATTTCCAGCTCCTTACGCTAAATTCTGTGTTCCTTGGAG
Organism: Mohoua ochrocephala; assembly: GCA_013398855.1. Classification (NCBI taxonomy): domain Eukaryota; kingdom Metazoa; phylum Chordata; class Aves; order Passeriformes; family Acanthizidae; genus Mohoua; species Mohoua ochrocephala. The sequence continues at coordinate 188,520 of VZTA01008432.1, read as the reverse complement.
ACAGCAGGATTGAAGTGTGAAAAGCTTAATTTCGTGCTTGGTCCTGGCGTACTGTGAAGGTTTTGGTGGCTGTGACTAAAGGGACTGAGTTTGTAACAGAAGTTGAACTGTGTGTGAGGGCCAGTCTTGGATCTTGGATTTATCATGTTATGCTTTATGGGAAAGGTGTATTCTGCCTAACCCGGACGACTTGTGTTAGCGCTGAAATGGGAGAGTTAGCAGTTTGTAGCAGTTTGATCGTGACTTAGAGCAGAAAATAAAATCCTAAATAAGGAAGGAAAGAGGCGTCTGAATCTGAAATGCAGCAGATTATTATCGGTGTTTTGTGTGCTCATCTTATGCATCTATTGAAGAGTAACAGGAATGGCAACCTGATACAATTTGGGAAACAAAAAGTGGGCACAGCATTTGATGAAGAGAAGGAAAACTTTTAGCGGCTGTGGAGTAGTACATTGCCATAAGGGTGTCATATAAACAGCGTGCCCTGAGCTCTGTGCTCTTGACAATACTGTTTCCACTTTGGCATGGTGGCCCTTGTTTTCACGAAGTTGTTGAGTTACTAATCTTTAAAATTACTGTAGTGCCCAAGATTTTGTCTTTCCTGTGAGTTTATCAGAGACAGCAACTCGGGCATCTTCAGAAGAACAAGCCAACCTGAAATTTAACTCCATATATTGTCTCAGCATCAAGCGGTATAGCGTGTCACGTGTATTAATCATACTTTTAATGCATTGTAGAATTTTAAGGCTTAGCTAATATTGAAGCTTCTGTATTTAAATAAAAACACTGAAATGTGCTGTCTAATGTGTTTCTCTGTTCAGTCTAGATAGAATCTCTGTGTAGTGTGAGGAACTGTTCTGAATCAAGTGAATATTGCTAATTCCTTAATTTTCTGGAGCTTGGTGGGGTTTCTGGTTTTGTTTTGTTTGTTGTTTTTTGCGCTTTCTTATGTGATTGAATTCTACAAGCTTGAGCATTGGATGGCCTTTTTTTTTTGATTCCAGTTTCAACTTTTTTTATGTTAATGCGTAATAGTTCCCTTTACTACAAAGACGCTTTTCGTACTCCATTAAATTAAGCTGAAGGATCATCCAAGTGTTAATAAATTACAATTGTCTAATTGAAATAAGAGAGTAAGCTTTTTTTTTTATTTTTTCCTAAAGTGGTCTGGTCTTCTACCCAAGTTATGCCTGTCTAGATTACGATTAATTAAGTTACCTGTAAAATTGAGTTTTAAAATTCTGTAGTTGCTGTAAGTACATGACTGGTTCTTTTTGTGTGTGTGTCTGTTAAATGTGCTTGAGTTAATTTTTACTTCCTAAAATCTTTCAGCTGAGAGAAAATGACTGCCATCAAGCATGCTTTACAGAGGGATATTTTCACTCCCAATGATGAACGTTTATTGAGCATTGTGAACGTGTGCAAAGCGGGCAAAAAGAAGAGGAACTGCTTTTTGTGTGCCACAGGTACATAGGAATACCACACTGTATTTCTTGTCTTCACCTTTGTTTTTTATTTGGTTGCACTTGTTTTAGCTTTATGTACAATCCTTTTTCTTGACCTGTATAAAACAGGTGCTTTCCATTCCTAATGGAGAAAATTAGTTGTAGCTTGTACTTTCATTATTGCTTCTACTAAAAAAGAAACAAAGCCCTCTACTTTTATTCACAGATCTCATTGGAATTGGAAATGAAAGAATCAAAAATTTATTCTTTTGGGACTGGTAGGCTTTTGAAGCAGGCTTCTCGTAGTGCTTAAAACAGGATTTAGTAATCATCTAGGCTGATAAGCCTAAATTAAATGCTTTAAAGAATATTGGTTAGAGTCCAAGGCAGAGGGCTCTGGAAAGGCACAGTAACTGAATTGAGTTCTAATGTTTCTTTAAGTATATGTGTATTGCATTGTATCTCTGCCAAAAAAATAGGTGCTTTGGGTTGATCTGTCAATAAAATAGCTTGCTAGAATATTTTTTTGACTGAAAAATATCTGAAAATGATTTTATTCTGACTATACTCTTCAGTTATGTCTGTGCTTTGCCAGTTATGTGGTCATGGTCCAAGATCTGCTGTATCAAAGAAATAGCTGTAAATTGAGTTCATTACCTCACAAGCTGTATAGAGATGTATACCTGTTTGATTGAGACTTAAACTGAGCTATGGTTATTGTGGATGAAAGTGTTTCAAAGGGTCTCTTTCCATCAAATAAATACTATGAAGTCTCCCCCACAGATAATTCGTGTCAAAAGTTGAAGTACAGCAGAAACAGATGTGTGTTTTGAAATTACTCTCTTACTTCATTTAATAGTGACAACGGAACGACCAGTTCAAGTAAACGTGGTAAAAGTGAAGAAATCTGACAAGGGAGATTTTTACAAAAGGCAGACTGCTTGGGCACTTCGAGATCTTGCTGTGGTTGATGCCAAAGATGCTGTTAAAGTAGGTGTCACTTTTTTGTTTGGTCCTCTGCTCACAACATCCTCTTGGTTCCAAGTTAGACTTAATTTCCTTGATACTGGCTGCTTTAAAAATTAGACTGGTAACAGGTTAATTAAGATGATACATTCCTGTGCTGCCTGTGCCTGCATTTTCTTTTAGCCTTTGCAAGAATACAGCCCTGGTAGATTGAGTAAGAGTAGTCTAGATATGCTTGAATAGCAGTAGTTTCAATATCTGCCCTGTTAGTTGTAGTGATCTCTCAGTGACTGTAGAGAGCACCTGCTAAGGACCAGTATTTTTTTGTTTTGTTTCAAGTCTTATGTAAATTTTTTCTCCCAAGCTTTATTTCCAGCAAGAAAATTTATGACTGTTCTGCTAATGACAGTCATAAATTTGTCAAAATGTCAAAAATGTTCTGCTACACATAATGTTTTTGTGCTGGGACACTTAAAATGTTCTTAATGAGCCGTATATAAGCTTTAGGGCGAGCTGGAAGCGCACAGTCCTGATATGGTGGACTTTTCCACAGAACAAAGGAGCAACCTATTTTTGACCACTTAAATTTATTCGTTATCATAAACTAAGACTTACAAGCAGGCGGAGGGGAAATGCCTTCATCCCACGATGTTTCATTTTTTGTTCTGGTAACTGACTATTTGGAAGAATAACACAGAAAACTGCAAAGTTGACAATTCTTTAATTTCCCCCTCCCCAGGTATTGGTTTGTTATTTCAGTTATTCACATAATGGCTGGCTAGATTTTAGATGTTCCTAAATACCATGCTGGAGTATTGCTTCCATCAGGTTAAAATTATAGTGTCTTTCAGGGCTTTTTATTGCAAAAGAGAATTTGGCAACGTTTTCAGAAATATGCTGTAATGTGTATATCACTGTAATGACAGATTTTGAAATTTTCGTTCAAAGACCAAATGTGGAATGCCAAACTCCCACATTGAAAAATGGCAAAATTAAAGTTGATAGGTACATTGTGTTTTGGTTTCCAAACACTGACCAATGGATGCAGGCATCTCCTGCACTAGTTGTGAGACAAGTCAAATTTTACTAAACAATACTGTTTGTTTAGAAATATATGGTACTTATATTTATCAATATCAGCTACAGAAAAAAGAACTGCTTTTATTGTAATATACAGAAAATAAAATTTCCCATCGTGTGGTTTCTTGTGCCGCCTGCTTCTGCAGATGGTAGTGACTATATAATAAGGAGCAGCAGTAGTAGATTTTGCAAACTATATATAGGTGAGAATTTAGCATGTAACTGAGGCAATAATATTTTTCATCAAAAGGAGCCTGGACCATGTAAAATGCTTGTAATATGATCTTTTAAACAGGCTATTAGTAGTTACAGTCCATACTGAGTTCATAAGTGGTTGTTGAAAGTATAGTACTTTATTCAGTTGTTTTCGAAATAATGTTCTTGTCAGGCAATAAATCTATTTGAAAATACGTCTGTAATTGTTTTTTACTATTAAAATACCATTTGTTTCTATCCTATTCAGTCCTGTTAAATACTGTCATACCTTTAAAATATGTAAGATGCTAATTTCTTTTTTTTCCTCTTGCCTATCCTCTTAAGTATCCTTGAATTTTGTTGTATATGGTGTCTATCAGTAACTCCAGTTACCATTTTTATATTCAGAAGGCATTAGTCATTCTGAGGATGGTGTTTCAGGGTGGACAGCACTGTCAAATGTTTGTTGAAAATCTTACACATCTCTCTGTATTGTGTTATTTTTGTCTTATCGGGCTTGACAAAATACTGCCGTCATAGCCTGGATTCTGGTTTTTCATTATCACTATTTTAGCATCTTTATTAAGGTTCATGAGGGCCCTAAAATTGCTGTGTAAGTTTAAGCTTGGCATCTGTGTAATTAAATTTTTATCCCTTCATCTCAATAATGAAATGTGTGGACAATCTCTGCTACTTAGAGAATCATTTGACTGTGGAGCCTGTAACGTATCTCATCTTTTGCAGGAGAGTCCTGAATTTGATTTGCATTTTGACAAAGTGTACAAATGGGTTGCAAGCAGCACAGTGGAAAAGAACACCTTCATTTCATGTATCTGGAAACTCAATCAGAGATACCTTAGAAAGAAAATTGACTTTATTAATGTTAGTTCACAGCTGTTGGAAGGTAAATTTCTACAACTGTATTTGAAGTATAAAGTTTTGTAATTACTGATACAAAACAGATACACTAAAAAAAAAATACTCTTAATCCTGATGGGCTTTCTTATTCTTATTTCTTTTCAACTTTATATTTTCTAAGTCTTCAGATAAGCAAGATGACTATGTAACAGATTTTCTGTTAGAAAACTGAGGACCAAGACAAAATACTTCATTAATGAAGTTCTAAATATTGATAAACTTACTGTATTTCTAAGACATTCTGTTTCTTGAACAAAATAAAATCTACCTCCAAGATCTGGTAGGTCTAAATGTGTAACAAATCTGCTTTTGTTCTCATTTTCATTTCCCCGAGAATTAGAAAAATGCTTTAAAAAGTGAGCATCTGTAGCATTCTAGAAATTAGTGAGGTTTTATATGAGATTTCTAGTTCATTAACTGTGAGGCATGTGCTAAATTCTGCTGGACCCTATTACAATTTATGTGACTGCCTGGTTGCTAGGAAGGCTTTGCATCTTGTTTGCTTATCCTGTAGTAAGTATTTTTATGGTCACATGATCTTTTCATAGTTAGCATTTTATAGTAAAGCCTAGTAAATAAGAGTGTATTACATGGAGCCTGTCAGAAGTGGTGAAACTACTGGTATTAAATACTAGACTGGTGTGTGCAGAAAAATTTGAATTAGAAATGTGAAACAAGAAGGATAACATTTCTGTATTTTGGTGCTGACCAGAATTTGTTACAAACCAACATCTAACATTTGAAGTTCGTGCGATAATAAAACATTCGAACTTACTGCCACTTAAAAGTATACACACTGTTCGTGCTTTGTCTAGCTAACATTCTCTGCTTCCTTTCCTCTGCTTTTCCATACCTTTTAATTCTTCAGAACTTCCTAAAGTTGCAGAAGGTGCGTAACACCTTTTTCCTTTATTTTGCCTTGTAAGCAATTTTCGTAAATAATATGCCTTTTGTTTGTTTGTTTGTTTTCGTGCTTTGGTTAGCTTATCAAGTTGCTAGAGATAAGAGAGATGTTTGAAATGCCCTAAACGCTTTCTGGCTGGACTGCGTTAGTATTCATTTGTCAGCCTTTGAGTGGCTTGTTAAATTAATTAAGCACTGCTGTGAGAAATCATAGTTAATAAAAGCATTGTTTATTTGATTTTCACTTATCTCAGTACTGATTTTCCTGCTGTGAAACTCATCTTGAGCATCAAGATAACTTGTTTATTCGGTGGTATATGTCTTAATCAACATCAGTATGTTTCCGTTATGTTCTGTCTACCGAAAGAGAGAATCTCACTTGTACTGATTCTCCACTAATAAATCGAGTGTAATACTGTAATGTATTCTGATACTGATTAGCAGTGTAAGAGGTCAATAAACTGAGACTAGATTTGTTCCTTGCAATAAAGGAAGGTGGATATTTGTATTTTGCTTATGTTGTAATTTGGAAAACATCGCTGTTGGGAATCAGTTCTGGAAATCATAAGCGTGTGAAAGACTGAGACTTGAAAAAAGTGTTCATAGGCAGCAGGTGCTTGTTGGGAGAGTTGTTTAATGGATTTATTTACTTACAGATAGTTAAACATACTTAAGTACTCTTGAAATGCTTGTGACTTTCTGGACTTGATAACGTGTTTTATTTTCCTTCTCTGCCTAAGAATCTGTTCCAAGTGGAGAGAATCAAAGTGTAGCAGGAGGTGACGAAGAAGCTGTGGACGAATACCAGGAGTTAAATGCAAGAGAGGAACAGGATATTGAAATAATGATGGAAGGGTGTGAATACGCTATTTCTAATGCTGAAGCCTTTGCAGAGAAGTTGTCGAGAGAGCTGCAAGTGCTGGATGGGGTAAGCATTCCTTCTGATGTGCAGTGTGCCAGCACGTTGAGCTGTTCTCTTTGATACTGACCGCATAGCGTTCTTTGGAAAGGTGGTTAATGTGATCTGACAACCCAGCGTTCTAGAGGTCACTTGGAAAACTTAGGAGATGCAGGGGGTACAGACTTGAGGGAACCATCAACAACCTCCCCAAATTGTCAAGTTATGTGTTTCTTGTATATTTTGAAAATGGCAGCCGTCATGGAGATGGCCGATTTTGCAACAGAAAATCTGACCTTATCACCTATGCTGGGTTTTTTGGAACTAAAAATGTTCTGGTATAGTAGGAATTACTGTTTGGCTTTTTGTTTTTCTGCAGATCAATACTTTAGCTCTAAGAACATGAGCAAAGTTTTGGGTTTATAGCTTATCTTTCTGAAATAAGGGAGTGTCATAGATTGAGGAACTTCTGTGTTCAGTAACACTATGGCTTATCTTATTTTGTTTTCTGGAAATCATAAGCGTGTGAATATTGACAGTATTAGACAGTATAGAGGTATTTGACAGTAATAGAGGGAGAAGGGGATATCAGAATGCTTTTGAGATATAAAAATGTCTTCTAAAATGTGGCTTTGCTTTCTGTACAGGCAAATATTCAGTCCATTATGGCCTCGGAGAAACAGGTGAATATCTTGATGAAGTTGTTGGATGAAGCTCTAAAGGAAGTTGACCAAATCGAGCTAAAGCTGAGCAGTTATGAAGAAATGCTTCAGAGCGTAAAAGACCAGATGGATCAAATTTCAGAAAGCAACCACCTAATTCATCTCAGCAACACAAATAATGTTAAACTACTGTCAGAGATAGAGTTCTTAGTGGTAAGCATTTTTATTATTTTTACTATGGTTGTCCTCTTCAGGTATAAAATTCTTCTAGGTTGCTACCCTCTGTAGCATGAGGTTCCTTTAAAATAATGAGCTGATTTTTCTGTTTCATTGTTGCACTAATTCCAGTAGTTATAATGATGAAATTGTTTTATCCTTCTCGATTCACTAGCATAGCAAACCAACCTGCTTCCGGCTTATGGACAATACTATCCATTATTTTGTAGAATCATATGGATCTGGCTAAGGGCCATATAAAGGCCCTTCAGGAGGGAGATCTGACATCTTCTCGAGGCATTGAGGCCTGCACTAATGCAGCAGATGCCCTTCTGCAGTGTATGAACGTAGCTCTTCGTCCAGGTAATGCTTTTGTTAGACTACCGTCTGGCAAACAAAATTTATTACGGTGGTGCCTTTCCAACTAGTCTCAGATTTTATTCTGTTGATTGAAGGAATTGTGACCTTTGGTCCTCTTGGTTCCCATATACAATATATATGTATATACTTTATATTTTGTACACTCTAAAGTCCTTTTTGTTCCTAGGACATGATATGCTTCATGCAGTGAAGCAGCAGCAGCAGCGGTTTAGTGATTTGCGTGAGCAGTTTGCACGGAGACTTGCCAGTCATCTGAACAGCGTATTTGTTCAGCAGGTATTATTTTTTACTATTGAATATGAAATTTTGGGTCACAAACTTTTCTGGAGAAGACAAACAGTCTATCTAAAATTGTACATGTTCTGTGCTGTAATCAGTAAATGCTAGAAGCTCGTCAGGCAGAGATGTTGCTAAGCATACCAAACTATAATTGCCTACAGAAGTGTCTTACATTTAAAAAAACCCCCAAACATCTCTTTTTAATGGGCTTGCTATCTGAATTAAATGCATTATGTGATATATAAGGATTTTTTTTAATTGTAGAGCTTGATTGTTGAGGAAAAGCACTGACCTTTTTTTAAGGATGTCAGAGGCTGAAAACATGGAAAGTCTTGCTGTCTGAAAGTCAAGGACTATAAAAAAAACCCCCAAAACAAAACCAAACATACAAAATAAAATGCCTGAACCCTGGTTTTGTTCCTTAACTTGAATTATTCGTAAAACGCTGTCCTGACACTTGTTTCCTAAAGTCTGGGTGGTTTTTTTAGCTTCAGTTTTTAATTTATGTGTTTTTTATCTTCAATTAGTTTACTCAGACCTTCCTTCAGCTCTATAACAGGTCCTCCTATCATTCAGTTCCAGTGAGTACATTGAGTTTGATACAAGGTTTTCTAGCTAATTTTTTTCCTGAGCTTGGATCATCTAACTAGCAGCTGCATTTTTGACTTGGCAAAAAGAAATTTGTCCTTACTGATGACAGAGCATCAGACTTACGTCCCTTTTCACTTCTGTTATTTTTGTCAGCCCTTAAGCTTTGTTTATCTGTTTATGAGCTAACATTCCGCTGATCTGATCCCCAGAAATTGCTGAGAGACAGATTGAGATGCATGGAGGAAAAATACTTTCAGGAAGTCATAATATGTGTGCAATAGTATAGCTACTGCAATTGTGTGAAATTGCAGTATTTGTAAATAAAAAATAGTGATTCTGGTTTTATACATATTAGCACAATAAAAGTTTAACAGTTCTAAATTTTATGTATTGGACCGTGTGCAGAAAATGGAAGAGAGTAACACTGGATAATTGTATAGAAAATGGCATTTAGAGCCTGGCTCTTTTATGGCAAAGATAACTGCTTCCTACATTTTCTTCACCTAGCAGAATTCCAGCTCCGCAGCATATTAATTTTTTTGCCTTTAGCTTCTGTTCTTAAGAAGGTATTTTTCCCCCGTCACTTTTCATATTTTGAAAACCTGAGTATAGACTATGTGTCCCAGCCCTTAAATGAGCAAGTAGAAGCTATGTTGTGTAAGTCCTGTGTAAATGCATCCACAGAGTTTGAATATTGGACTTGTGTACGGAAGTGGCTGTTTAGCAGAATGTCCTTCTAATGTTCTCTTCTGAGGATTTTATTTTTTAAAAATGGTAAGAGGTTATTATTACTGTGTAATACTGTGTGTATTAGATGAAATTCTTATTCTTAAGACACTGTTCAGTGCTATTGAGAATGCTATTACCAACTGGCAGTTTACTTTTTTAAAATTCTGATACTAGTAGTGGCCTCACATTGTTTTTCATACAAACTTGCTCTTGAAAAGTTTTGGCTTGCTGTTAGCTGTGAGCTATCAACAGATAAAACTTATGACTTTGCTGTTAAGCTTAAGCAGGAAGAGTTCATTAACTGCAAGAGATGAGGCTCTGCAAAGCTTTTTCATTGTTGTAAATGAGGAAAAAAAGGTTTTGTACTTCATTTTGAAATACAGATTCAAGTGTTGGAGGTACAACAGATTTTTGTGTTATATTACTAAAATGAGCTTGTTTAGTTAGTTTGGGGAAATAGCAATTTCTTAGTGTGATGATGTTGAAAACTCCAACTCCAATACTTTGTTACCTTTAACATCTGAAGAGTTGCATTATTTGTTTAGAATGTTTCTTTTAAAAAATCATTTAAAGCACTTCAGAAAAAACTAAGATGAAGGTAAAGAATTCTAAATTAAAAAGACAAATGAAAACATGATGATGCCTAGGCAGCTGTTAATATAAGCAAGACATTCAGATTTGGAAGTCATTAGATGGAAAAACATAGTTATATTGACATTTGGGCCCAAATATATTTCCTTGAAAGTATGAAATTGCTCTTTATTTTTTGAAAAGCAAAATAACTCAATGCTTGATTCAAACCACCGTTGTAAGATACTAAAGTGCTTCACCTCCTTTACATTGGAAGGAGAGTAAATATTAAAAATTTTAAACAGAAGTGCAACTTCAGATTGCCATTTGCTGCAGTGTTAAAGCCCATTTACTAACAGTTAATGTAGTTGTGTTTATTGTGTATTACTAACAATTGATTAACCTGTTTGTCTATTGCTTTAAAGATTTTTTTAACAACCAGATTCAGCACTTAATTTAAAGGCAACTCTGGGCTTTCTGCCTTTGAAATATGAAGTAGGTTGAAGCTTTGAAACTGTGAAATAGTTGAATAGCAAATTCAGGGTGTCATTTGGTAATGATTTCAATTTATGCATAATGAGAGAAAGCCTGTTAATTAGGTGGGAAAGGTACATCAACAAGCTCCATAAGGTTTTAGAGCAGGCTTGAACAGGACATAGTTTACTGTAACCAGAATGATGAGTCCTGTGGAAAAGTTGGAGAGAGAAATTTACCCTGTCAGGGAATTTGTCATCTAGCGTTATGAAGAATGCAACTGCCGACCAGAAAAGTTGTGTGTAATAAAGGGACGTGAATAAAAGGGTTACATAAAAGAAGCAATAAAAATCTGAATAGCTGAGTATTTCCTAGCAGTAATATGAACAAGCATTTGGACTGATGTAGTTGATAAAAGCTGTGAAAGCCACCAGGTAAATTACGTTAAACCATAATGAACTTGAACATTAAAAATGCATGCTGTAGGAATGTAACAAACCAGGGGTAAGAGGGAGTTTCTCTAATCTCTTTCTCGTAGAGGCATATCAAACATTTGTTGGAAATTTTTGCTGTACGTATGCCCAAAAGTATGCCCACGGTATCAAGAATGACCTCAGTAATCACAACAGCAGCTGTGTTGCTAATGCTGGCTGGATTCCAATTCCAAATTATATGTTCAATAATTACACTATGTTAGCTTTTTGTTGAAGTCAGACTACAGGATTGTTTTTATAAGTGAAATTTGTAGTGTCATCCTTCCCCATTTTCTGTGAGAATAAATTAATGAAGTTGGCTAGGACTTGTTTCTTTGGGTCTATTTGTGAGTCAATTTATGTAGTCACGAGGACAGGGCTCAAAGTAAGTTCATGCTCATGATGGATACAAAAAAGTTCTGAAACAGGTTGCCAAAGAACTTGTGGATGCCCCATCACTGGAAGTGTTCAAGTCCAGTTGTTCAAGGATAGGGCTTTGGGCAGCCTGGTCTGGTGAAGGTGTCCCTGCCCATCGCAGGGGAGCTGGAACTAGATGGTCTTTAAGGTCCCTTCCAACTCAAACCAGTCTATGATTGTATCTAGTAGTTCAGCTTTATCCAGAAGCTGGCAGTGTTCGTGTCACATTACTTAGTAAAAATTAGGATTTTACAAATTAAATCATAGAATTTTTTTTTAAACAAGTCTGTGAATGTATCGTGGAAGAGCTTTCTCTAACCAAAGGCTTGAACTGATTAGTACCCAGTACAGCAGAAAAAGGGTAAGACAATAGTTTTGATCCAAACTGGCTTCTATTCCAACTTAGAAGCATGCAAAGGCATTTTAAATGGTATAGCTTATTCTGCTAACTTGTCATATCCAAGATGGAACTGTCAGGAATGCTCTCTCTCTCTCTGGGCCTGACATTGGCTGACCTGCATAAACCACCTGCATGTGATGCAGGAATTGGAGACCCATTAGTACAATCTTTGTGTGCTGCCATAGCACAAACTATACTTCGTATAAGTTCTGTTCCTGTATTTACTGCAAGCTCAGTAAAAACAGACTTTACAGAAAATATTAAAGCCATTTGGAAATTAAGTCTTACCCTCCATTCTTTTAACCTAGGGATAGTGGTTGTGTGTTCTGCTGTGCGGCTGCACAGAAGTGTTACCTTGCTTGCTCTTCCCGAGTTCCTCAGGAAGCTTGTGAGTTCAAGCAGGTGAAAGCTTAAAAAAGCTAAATCATATGTTCTAGCAATATGATGGGATCTTTGCTTAAAGGAGGAGCATGAAATTAATAGCCTGTGTTAAATGGGTTGGTTTATGCTGCACTTTGTAAACTGTTTAGTAAACATTCACTGACAGTGTTTTGTGTGTGTTTGTGTGGGGGGAGAGAGAATGTGTGTGCACTGATGTTTTTAAGATTTGATCAAGGAAAGCTTGGCCAAAATGGACTAAAGTATGTTGAATTGGAGCAGGCTTTCAGAGGAGAGGTGTAAAGCTCATCATTGACACCCGGGCCACCCATTAACTGGGGACTTGAAATTTGTATATGGGAAAAACATCTTTAAACAGAAGCAGCTATTTTTTTTGTTTGTTTAGAGGAATAATATGATAATCTCTTAAATTTTTTCAGGAACAATTGAATGCTTGCCATTAAATTTTCATTCAGGTGTACATTGCATTCTTGTACAAAAAGTGGCAAAGTGACTCACCCTGGAGGAAAAGAGCCTTAAAATGAACAAGCTTCTTAAGATGCACTACCTGCCATGGCTGTAATAACTTGGTGTCTGTATTATGTTAGGTGTCCTTTTCAGTCTACATCTCTAGACCTTGCTTCTGTGCAAGGTATTTTGGGGCTTTTCTGTTTGTCTGAATGAGATGTTGTCTTCATATTAAGTTTTTCAGGAAACTTCTAGTACATCTGTGTAGTGCTTCCAGATTTACTTTAATACTTTTTCTTATCAAGGGTCACGATCAGAGTTCCACTCTTGCCCAGCACTCTGCTGAATTGACATTGCCCAATCATCATCCATTTCACAGAGATTTACTTCGATATGCTAAACTGATGGAGTGGCTCAAGAACACAGATTATGGAAAATATGAAGGGCTAACAAAGGTATGTGAAGTGCTCAAATGATGCTAGAGAATGTACATAATGGAGTGGGCTTGACGGTCAGAAGAATTGCCTGTGTGTATGTACATGTCATTTTAATATTGCTATATATTAAATACAACTCACTGCTCCTCTCTTTTTTATTCCTTTTTAGAATAGGAAACTTCATTTTTTAGTATCTGTGGTATCCTGCTCTGTTTGTTAGGTTTTTTTCTCAAACATTCTATTCTGAAGTATCATTAGATATATATCTTAAATTTATGTAAAACAAGTTTGCTGTTGTACAGCCTAGTAAGAAAAATAATGAGGCTAATTTCAAATTGGTGTGCTTATTGCCTGAGTAACATCTCTATTTCAACAGACCTTCATTTCACTTGGGAGTGTCAAAAACTTCAGAGGTCTCTTGTACAGTAGATTAAATAGAAACGTTTTTCCCTTGTATGTAGGTAACTTTTAACTACCTTGTTTAAAACTAACATGGAGTAAAAAAACTACAACAGAATTATACAAAATGTTCAGGTAGATGTAAAGGAAGAGATAGTCCTTACAAAACAAGTCTTTTTTTTTTTTTTTCAATTAAAGTTCTGTCATTCTTAAATTGGAAGATTTAAATTAGACTTTGAAAATGGCTTTGAAATAGTTATTCCTTTGCCTTCAGTATAAGCCAGATAGTGAATGGTTGACATCTTTGTGATTTTCTAATATAGAAATGTGAGAATTACATATTTATGTGTGCTTTTGGGGGCGCACAGTAAGAGTCTGATAAAAGAGGGTATAGAGAATGGTGCTGAATTCTCACCATTCTACCATTGGATTGAATTCTCTAGTGGTGATGCTCTACCACTAGTAATCCTATTTGTATGTACTGCATTACATAGTTTTCCTTGTGGAGAAGAAGTAGAAGTTTCTGATTAATGCTCAGTGAACTCACTGTGAAAAGGAATCTAAGCTGCTTAAATATCACGAATATAATTTTGTGCATGCTGTATAAATGTATATCCTTATGTAGTCCAAACCAGTTTGTTATTTAATAGGACTTGAAAACTCGCAGGTTTTTAAGAATTATTTACCTATAATAGGAGAAAATCGGTATGAATACCTGTTAACTAAATTTACATTTTTCTTTTAAGAATTATATGGATTATTTATCACGACTTTATGAAAGGGAAATAAAAGATTTCTTTGAAGTTGCCAAGATCAAGATGACAGGCACAACCAGAGAAGGAAAAAAGTTTGGTAAGCTTCCACAAGGCACATACCTTGCTTTGAATCTTACTATTTGCATATAAAACACTCAGTACCACACCTAGGGCTAATTTTGTAATAGTGTAAAATTCTTTACTTTTGGCAAGATGGAAGGAGTTCGATGAAAAATATGATTGGTAAAACTTCTGACTTCCACAAGGCCAAAGTAGCACAACTGAAATCTTGTGAAATTGATCAAAATAAAAGTATAAAAGACAATATTTCTCTCAGTTTTCAAATCTACACTCACTTTTTATTACTTGAACTATCCCCCTTTATTACCTGAACAAATTTGAAAAATCAACTCTTGTAATTAACGGAAGTTTGGGCAGCATTTTTTTGTGTTCCTTCTGCTGTTATTTCTGCTTTTGATAAATCTTGGGTGGATTGTAAGAAGCTAGTGTTAATGCTAATTCTGCCTAATAAAACTTACGTATTTTAATGTGTTTTTTCAGGGGGATTTACCTATGTAGCCTGAGACTAGAAATCATAATTTGTTAAGGTGTAGGTATTTATATTTAAGGGAGTATGTATTCCTGCTAGGATTAGTCCGGCGTGAATATGGAAGTGAAGCTTAAAAAAAAATAACCCGGATACTTAAAAAGCAACAGTGGTATAGGCATATTTATGTATTGTCTGTTCTGTAGTTTGAGGAGCAGTGTGTCAAAGCTTTTAAAAATATTTATATTTGCCATGGTTCACCAGTTTGCAAATTCTGAATTCCAAATTTATGTGCAGCTGTAAGTAGTAAGTTCTGTCAGCCTCCTTTGGTCCTGAATTTATGCTTTGAAGTTTGATGGTAGAAACCAGAAAAATGTGATGAAAGGAAGAAAGCAGGAAAGTGGTAAGGCTTGTTTGAGAGAGGGAAAACTGGAAAGATAAGTGTTGGCAAGCTGTTGGACATGGAAGGCAAGAGTCGCCATAAGATGTCATTGTCAGAACATTTAAATTCATAAATCTTGAAAAGCAATCTTACTGCAAGAAAAAAACCCTTTAGTCTAATACAAATTGGTTTCTGAAACATTCTTAAACACTTTGTCTTGACACTTGTTTTGTGATTTGTATTTGTGAAGAGACAGTTTTCGTAGCAGTTCCCTAACTTGTGTCATGTTATGGAGCAGTCAGGCATTTTGGAGAACGAGGTCCTTCAATTCATCACAGTAAAAGCTGCACCTTGAGAAGACTTCTGTCATGTATTTGTGCAAATTTATTTATCTCGTAACACCTCATAAGGGTGTGCCATTTCAAAGGCTTCTGTGTTCATTGTAGTGATTGTACTACCACTAATTGCACATTTATTCAAAATACCTCACTTCTTAATAGTAAACTTGTTTAAGGAGTAGTGTAGGTGCATAATGCTCC
Source organism: Mohoua ochrocephala (assembly GCA_013398855.1). Lineage (NCBI taxonomy): Eukaryota > Metazoa > Chordata > Aves > Passeriformes > Acanthizidae > Mohoua > Mohoua ochrocephala. Next base: position 173,018 of record VZTA01008432.1, on the reverse strand, counting down.
AGTTGTACTCAGATACGAAAGATGACCTGTTTCCAAGCTGTGTTGGTGTGTGTTCTTGCCTTTTTTTGTGCTTTGGGAATAGCACTGCTATTTGAATGCCTCAAACGCAGAGGGGATGCTGGGAGGACTCTGGCATTCTGTGCTAGCGCAAGGTTCTTTGTCTGCATTTTTATGGCAAAAAAACCCAGCCTGGGTCATGAGCATTCACACTCGTCTTGAGTAGTCTTTTTTTCTTTTTTTTTTTTTTCTTTTCTGATGAAGCCAAGACTTTGATACTTAAATACCATAAAGTCGGTGTTGGAAAGAGTGCTACTACTGTCATATGTTTATATGATGTAGCTTGTCAAGAGCCACTAAGGCTCCCCTGATTGTCCAGGGCCTGATCTTTGCAGTTCTTCACATTCTGTAATAAGTCCCATGTGTTTAGAAATTGAGGACAATGAAGAAGTGGGACCAATGCATGACAGTTGCGTATGCCAAATATATCATGCCTAAACCTTTTTTAATTCAAAATCTGCCAAAACCCCCAAGATCTAAAAACTAGGCTGGAATTAAATTTGAATTTGATGTTACAATTATCAGTAGTGTTGCCTACTTGAGAACATCTGGTATTTAAGACATGTTTGTGGCATTTAGAAGTATCAACTCATTCTATTACAGTAGGTTCTGCTTGCCTGCTCCATTTTGGGGGGCTTGTAGCATCCATCCTCATCAAGATCTTTTTAATACCACATACTGCTTTTAGTGTATGTATGCAAATGCCTTTTACTCTAGGGATTCTATATTTTCTACAAATGCCCATTTACTTTAAATTTTATGTTGGAAGTCCACTTGAGGAAACTTCAATTCTGAAAAAAAACCCAGGAAAAATATAAAAACCTCTTCATAAATTTTTTTGCTATATGTTTATTATTTTCATCCTCTCCAAATTTGCAGTCATCTGTTTTTGTGCAGCATGAATGCAAAAGATGTATTCTCTATGTGAACGTCCTGATTTGCAACATCTAAGAAAAGGTTAGCCAGCTTACTGTCAATATGAATTATTTTGCAGTAATGGTGTGTGTGTTTTAAATTGAAAAGATGGACAATATCTCCGACTCAGTAAAAAAATTCCATAAGTACATTTTAATTTTTTCAAGTCTATTATTGATATGATTTATCTTGGAAACTGAGTCTGGCAAATAATTTAATGGACTTCTCAATTTGGGAGAACTTAAATACGCGTTACCAAAAATGTTTCTCAAACATAGTATATAAGAAAAAGCAAATTTCAATACCTAGAAACTTACTCCATTTTCCATGTAGTTTAGATACTGAATTTCTAGAATAGTACCTCTCCAACTAAATGTGTTTGCAATGTAGTTACTTGCTGCTTATAGTTCTCCGCATGTTTCTTTCCAGTTAGAGCTTAACTTGCATCTTGTGCATGGTTTGTGCAAACTGCATTTTAACTTGTCTTTGTCTTTGATGCTTGCAACCTAATCCATCCCAGCTACACTGCCTCGAAAAGAAAGTGCTGTCAAACAGGAAACTGAGAGTGAGTATAACTAGTTGCATTAGTTGGTATTGTCAATGCATGTGTGTCGATGTTACGATGTAGTGCTGCATCAGGGAGAATCTACCTAACACTGAAGCCCTCTGTTCAGAATGAAGTAAACATTAGCAGAATCGTTGGGCTTGCAAGGAAGCACACCTGTAAGTCCCAACATAGAATTTGAGAAGGTTTGCACATAAAGGCAATATCTTTTGGTTTTCCCATGCTACTAGTTGATAATAAAAATATGTTTGTGCCTGAGAGCTTGTCATAGTTTTCCACTCTTCCCGTAGGTCGAAGTGACAATTTAGATTAGATCTATAGACTTTGTCTTGTGTCCCTAAATACCAACACAGCAGTTAAATGAAGCTTGCAGGATTGCTTTTAAGTTTCTTTATGGCTTAGATGTGAGAAGTTTACTTGGACATCAAATACTGATAATTTTTTGGTCTTTTTTTGTTATTAGCTTTCTCTGTCCTGGTCCAACATTTCTGAAAAATTTTGGGGGAAAAAGAAATAAGAAAGAAAATACATGCTCCTAGGAGAAGGCCCAGCAATATAATGGAGAAATGACCGAATGTTAATTATGACCAAAAGGAAGGGAGAGCATTAGCAGCAGAGTTACTGTGGGATAGTAGATCCAGTAAAATAGCTGGAACAAACTGTGTAGATAAAAGGATGTTAACAGCAGAAAGATCAAGTTCAAGATGAAAAAGTGCCTGTGTGTATATAAAACGTTTTAATTTTTTTCCCTCCTGTGGTTCAGTTCTTCTGCTTCTGGCAACCTTTGCCCAAAACACATTCACAAAGATCATAACTGGTCTTAGCTTTCAAATCCTCAAAACTCCTATTTTAGAGTTTTGTTCCTTTTATACCTTTTTTCCATACTTTACAATGAGAGTTTAAATAGTTATATTGTACTTTGAAAATTGCTGAAGAATCTCAGTTACCTTATAATGAGAAAATAATACATTTATAGCAAAAGCATTATAGCTTAGACAAAAGTTTGATTTTAATATAGGACTACTAGCAGCTCTTGATCTCCTACGTTCTGTAACAAACCTATTCTTGAGTATTTTATTCTGCCTTCACTTTCCTCCTTCATACTGTCTTTATTTCACAGGTCTTCATGGAAGTTCCGGAAAACTGACTGGGTCTACTTCTAGTCTAAATAAACTCTCTGTTCAGAGTTCAGGAAACCGTAGATCTCAGTCATCCTCACTGTTAGACATGGGAAACATGTCTGCCTCTGACCTGGATGTGGCTGACAGAACAAAATTTGATAAGGTAAAGCCAAAATATCGCATAGAATTCCTGCTTAGTTTTGTATTAGAAGTATCTTACATATCGTTCTTGTATAGTTCAAAAATCTGTACTTTTTAAATCTTAAAACATGACAATTCCAAAGTTTGTATGTACCGTACATCTAATAAAGGCAGTTCCTAAGAAATACGTAGATCACAGTATTGTTCTCAGATTAAAAGATTCTATTTAGTTCCTTTATATGCTGTGTGTGATCTTTAAAGAATATTAAGAATAAAAAATGATCTGTTAAGTTTAAGCCAAATATGTGTTTTTAAGCAAATAGGGATGGAAGTGATGGATTCTCCACTGATTTTATTTCTCTCAACTCATTCAGAGTTCTATGACATTTTGCCAGTATGTAAGCAAAAGTGAAAGATAAGGAAGATAAGAATTTTAGCCAGGACTTGAGAGTGACCCTAAAACTTTATTGATACTGGTTTCACATTAGTTATCATCAGTTTTCAACTTTAACCAATAGTACTAAGGTATTATTGAGGTGTCCTCATTTTGTTTTAAAACCTGCTGTCCTCAGCATCTGTTGACTTTTTTTCCTGAACTTTTAAAAGTGAAGGTGCTCCCCATTTCTTGCGGAATTAACTCTTCAGTGCTGTGGAAGGAAAACGAGCAGTTATCAGTCGGAGATAAAAATAATTTTGTTGTTCTCTACCGAGTTATTTGATGGAGATGAATGTTTTTCTTCTGACCTCTTCAAATCATTGCTCAGTCTTTTTCTGGGAGGAAACATATGCCTGAAACAATATTAAGTTATTATAAACCAGTAGCAGCAACTTGTCTAGAATTAAAAAGCTAACTTGTTAACACAGGTTTATACAATTATTGTGCTATTATTTTCAATTTCTCACTTGTATCTCACACCCGTTGGGGATATATGCTCAAAACTCCGTATACACGGAGTTGTAAGCTATTGAGCTGACCTACTAGGTTGTTGAGGTTTTTTTTCCTGTGGGAATTTTCATCAGTGTGGATTTCCTGTGTGGTTAGATTGGTTTAATTTATGTAAATTATTGCATGTTTTAATCTTTAAGTACTTGCAGAGACAATTCTAATAGAAATATGTCTAACATCTGACTTAGAATTTCCTTATTTTGTATTAATAAAATTAAATTATCGTAATTAATTATTGCCAAAATAGTGTTTCATTTTAGTTTAAATCTAAAAATTGTGTTGCGTATTTCAGTACAAAACCTACTTGTTTGTTTCTGTAGCAGCTATGTACAAACTTTTTCTACTTTTCCTACAGAGCAGTTAACTTCTACATGCATAGTTGACGTGTTTTTCTTCCCTGAGGCTTTTAATTTTGTCTTCCTCCGCTCAGCAAGCCAGGCAGAAAAGGTGGTGGCAGAACCCACGACTTACTATTGAAATGCGAGTGTCTCCATTATAGCACAAAAGTGCTTGCCCAGGCTGTGACTAGAAAACTTCTAGTTATGGAAAAACATAGATTGTTCTTTTCTTCACAGTATTACGTGGATACGAAAGGACTATGTTGAAGATGCAGCTATTGCTTTTAAAGATCTAAGTACAAGCTGTCTCCATTTCTGTTAAGTAGTAGTAAGCCTAGTAGTAAAGCTTAGTAAAGATAGAAAGTATCTGCAACAAACAGTTAAAATTAGTATTGCTAACTGTCCATAGTATTCGGTGTGTTGATAAAATATTTTGACTTTCTTTAGATTTTTGAGCAAGTATTAAGTGAACTAGAGCCTCTGTGTCTGGCAGAACAGGACTTCATTAGTAAATTTTTCAAACTACAACAACATCAGAGCACCTCTGGAACAACAACGGTATGACTTACATTCTCTGTCACTGAAGTAGAAAGTATTGACCAGGCCTCAAAAGAGACCTGTTTAAAAGAGAACTTTGGAATTTATCGGTGATTATGTGATCAAAGTGATAAGTAATTTGTTTTTCTTCATGAACTGGCAGGATCTTTTTTTTTGGCTGACCAATACAAAATCTATGAAAAAAGGACTGACATGTTTCCTTTGCCATGGCTTTGTCTCCTCACGAGATCACAGCAAACACTTCATCGTGCAGTGTAGGAAGACAGTGGGGAGTAATTGTGGATAGTATTGTATTTGGTGGAACATGACTGGACAATTACCAGAACCTTGCAAACTGCTCTGTTTTCTACTCTGGAGGCAGGGGGTGCTGGGGGTATGGAGCTGGTACTTATATTGGTTTTGGCAGATGTAGTAACTGCTTAGATTTAGAATTGGAGACAAGCCTTATCTTTACATAGATTCCTTGTTCTTACAGAACGAAGTGGAGGAAATGGATGGAGTAGCTTTATCGCGTCCATACACTCCTGGTGTTCCACAAACAGTATCGTCTGAGTATGTGCTGCTTTTTGTGTGCTTATTTTTATAATTGATTCTTAAGCCCATGTTTGAGTTTATTTGGCATATAAAACTTTTTTCCCTAAAATGAGAAATTATTCCCTTTCAATGAAAGTGAATAGTGAACTTTTAATTTTTACCTAGACACTGAGTGTGTCAGTAAAAAGAATATTTTTGGTATATAGGATGGATGTTTCTGTATATAGTTGTTTAATTCTCTTAATAGTTCGCAAATTGAAATTAGGCACTATAACATAGAAAACATGCTTAGCAAAGTTCTGAGAGTGTGTGGCAGCTTCCACAGAGAAAATACTTTTTGGAATATTTTATACCTGTGACTATTGATTTTTACTGTGTGGTATTGACTTTCTGAAAATCATGAGACTTGTTGAATGCAAATGAGACTACTATATCAAATAAATATATAAAAAACTATGTAAAATAGCCTAGTAAACTGTCAGAGTAATATTTTCCTCTTATGCATTTTTAATAGGAAGGACATGATCCGACAAATGATGACAAAAATATTTCGTTGTATTGAACCTGAGCTGAATAACCTTATAGCACTGGGAGACAAGATTGATAGCTTTAATTCCCTTTATATGTTAGTTAAGATGAGTCATCATGTATGGACAGCACAAAACGTGGACCCTGCGTCCTTTCTCAGCACAACACTTGGAAATGTTTTGGTGACTGTCAAAAGGAACTTTGATAAGTGCATTGTAAGTTCTTTAGTTATTCTGATTAAGCTAACTGTAATATTATAGGAAGTCTACTCCTACCCAGTCTGATTTTACATTTCTGTATACTTAAATTCTTGCTTTAAATTTGAAGTGAAACTTAGTAACTTTATGGGTTTTCTACTGGCCAAGCCTTCAAATAAATGGTGTTTGTGTTTCTTTTTTCCTCTCTCTTCCAGTTTTCTTCAATAAGTAGCTATTTGTAACAATTAAGACCACTCATTCACGGTTCTGAGCTAGTTGACATTTTTAGTTGTGTTTGTTTGAACTTGTGCTCCCACTGAGATTACTAAAGTCCATTAAGTAAAATATAGCTCTCTGCCTTTTTTACTTGCCAAAACCAAACCTTGGGGACTTACGAGGGTGTGAGGTCTTTTGGCAGTAGCAGAGGCAGCCTCTACTGCCCGAAACTTCCTTTTGCGAATACAGTTACAACCGTTACATTAAATATGGCAGGTTTACCGAAAACAGAGTTGTTGGTATAACTTTGTTTTCTTGTCATAAATGTGATTTGACTCTAGGCAAACATCTTAAAACTGACCATTCTTGATTGGTTTAATACTTAAAATATTTTGAAACAGATTTTTTTATTACACTCAGAAATAAAATTTCAATAGAAGACTAAAGAAACTTCCTGCAGCAAAAGGAATCGTTAGCTTGGCTCAATCAGAAAAGTGAAGCTCCTTGTTAGATTATAAAATGAAAATTGTTAATTGCTTCTGGTGCATATATTTGGGGTTTTTTTCACTGGGTGTTTTTTTCGTAATACTAAGTAAATAAAGGAGAATAATCTTTCTTTTTTCTTTTCAATTATTTTACTTAAATTTTTAAGGGTAAAAAGGGTGAAAGACTAAATAGATATATTAATTGAAAGAATTATTTCTGTGTTTGGATAAATGTCAGTTTTTCAGTATGTCTGCATTTTTCTTTTAATACTTGTCACATGATCTGGAACCTAACACCTGTTCTTCTTTTAAATTAAAGAGTAATCAGATGAAGCAGATGGATGAAGTAAAAATCTCAAAGAAGAGTAAAGTTGGGATCCTTCCATTTGTTGCTGAATTTGAAGAGTTTGCAGCCCTTGCTGAATCAATTTTCAAAAATGCAGAACGACGAGGAGATCTAGATAAAGCCTACATAAAACTTATTAGAGCTGTCTTTGACAGTGGTAGGTCTTCCAAAGCTGTCATGGTTACTAAAATAATTGTTTCCACCTGCTTATATATAATTTTGCCCCAAGTAACAGGTGATTTTTTTACGACTTGGCTGAAATTTTGGTTGTCTCTATTATTGTGAGCAAGTGTAATCCTTTTGAGTGTAATATACTTTTTAGACACTTCCCTTTGTACATACCTGTAAAGTAACTTTGAGTTGTGACAGAGGGAAGTGGTTAAGGCTCTGAAGAGGGATAGCAGATGGCAGCAACATGGCATGCTCAATCTGAAGTGGTTTCTTGTCTTTTCTTTTTCCCCTGTAAAAAATCATATAGCAAGAACAAAAATTGGCAGTAGCAGATCTTTCCTAGTTGGTAGTTCAGTGTTTTGACTGGAGTGAATCTGTGATCCTTATTGATACTCTGGTGCCCTGGATCACTTTCATGATGGGCATCCTGGTAGCCTCAGCAAAATGATTAATGGATGAACAGGCACAGAAACTTAATTGCTCTTGGTTGAAGCTATCCTCTTTCAGCCTGCTTTTAGGTGCAGTAAGGGAGGGATAGGTAGATTTTTTTTTGCCTACTTGTTTTTTTGGGTTTGTTGGGTTGGTTTTTTTTGGCAGGGGAAGGGGGAAGTAAAAGATCTATGTGCAGGATTATCCATTTTTATTATTATATTTAGGGACTGACAGTAATTTTGACCATAAAGCTAATAAGCAAAAGCTGAGATGAAGAAGTACATTTAAAAAAACCCCGCTACCTTATTGAAGATTTTTGTCCTAGTGTAGATGGGAATCGATTTTGCTGTGACTTTTCTTAAATAGGTCTATCATGTGACATTTATTAGGGATACCGAAAGCATGCTTGTAAGCCTCCTCAGAATGTGACTTGTTCCTCACATCTGTAAATGAGACCATACGTACTCATTATTTTGTATCTTTTTATAAGTGATTTTTTTGCCATACAAATCTCATGGTCTTAGAGCCTGTGTATATCTGTTTCTTCTTTTGAAGGCTCTTAGGTAGTGTTTTATTTAGTGGCTTATCTGACAATTACTCATACAAATCCGTTACATGAAATTCAAAATTCCTTTTTTGACAGTATTATGGTTATTGGTTATGTTTTTCTGAATTTGGTTGTCCTTTTGGTATTTTAAGTATTTTGCTTCCCGTTTCTTTCAGTTGAGAAAGTAGCTAATGAAAGCCAGAAGACACCCAGGGATGTGGTCATGATGGAGAACTTCCATCATATTTTTGCAACGCTTTCTCGCTTGAAAATTTCTTGTCTGGAGGCTGAGAAAAAAGAAGCCAAACAGAAATACACTGATCATCTTCAGTCTTATGTAATCTACTCACTCGGACAGCCTCTTGAGAAATTAAATGTGAGTATCTTTGAGTATTCATTTAAATGGTACAGAATAGTTTTTGAATGTTTAGTTTGCACTATTTGATCTCTTTATCATTGCATCTATCATAAGCTCTATTTTATTATTTTGGACTGGAACATGTCTGGCGAGAGTACTCGTGAGGGTAACAGTCTTGGATGTAAATAACCAAATTTTTCGTGGCAATTAATAGTACTGACTAAATATCAGTGTCCTAAGCAAACGGTTTTGAGGAAGAAGAAAGTGAGGGGAAAAGTAATCAGGAGTTTTGGGATAATCTTCCTCACCTCAAGTGCAGAGAAAATTGCTGTAGTTTCTGAGCTGTTCAGCAAGAAGAAAAGTGATAGGAAAATTCTGTATGTCTGAAGTTGAACTAAATGTTAAACTGAGTGGTGACTTAGGTTCAGACTCAGTTCTGTCCACTTGAATGTCTCCCACTGTTCATGTCTTTATCTATAAACAGGATTTCAGGCATCCATTTTCTGAGACATTTAAGATGTATTCTCTTTTTGAAAATTAAAATGCTTTATTGCTGTTTCCCGCTTGTGGGTTGTCTCTGACCAGCACCTGAGCTGCCACATAACTAACTGCTGCTCAGTCCCCCCTCTCCAGGGGGGACAATAGGAAGAGCAAAAGTGAAGAAACTTGGGGTGGAGATAAAGACAGTTTAATCAGAGAAGGGGAGAGAGGAAGACAGAGGGAAAAAAAATAAAGTAAGTGATGCAAAAGCAGTCATTGACTACCTCTCACAAGCATATTGATGCCCGGGCAGTTTCTGAGCAACAGCCACCTTGAAGCCAAACACCAACCCTGCCTCCTCCCAACCCTAATTTTTATAGCTGAGCATGATGTTATGTGCTGTGATTTGGTCAGGTTTGACCTTTTCAGCAATAACCAAAACATTGTTATCAGCCCTGTTTTAGCCACAAATCCAAAACACAGCACCGTATATGCTGCTGTGGAGAAAGTTAACTAGAGAGTCAACTCTGTCCTAGTCAGACCCGATGCACTGTTGAGGCTTGACCTGCATGTTCATAGAAATACTCCCTTCTATTTATCAAAATATTTTATATTTATTATATTGAGAAAACTGGTCAATGGCAGTGAGAAGGGAGGGCAATTGTGAACAAATAATGCTCTTGTGTAATTATGGTTTAAATAAAGATGCTCAGGTGCTTAATGAGTTCATCTAAAAGATCCAGTATTTGGATGCCTGGCTATGAGCTCATGAATTGAGGATTTTGAGGCTGATTGATTATTAGTTACAAGGTTGCAAAGAAAAGCTCCATTGCTTCTAGAAATGATTGGTTTCAGTTTTATGCTAGTACTTGGAGTGCTGTATTGTTGGGCTGTGTTTTAATGTTTATGGCTGAGCAGTACTTCATGCCCAATTAAAAACCAAAAAACTGGGAGAACATACCAGTCGTGAAGTAGAATCAAGCTTTAACCACACATATCCTTGTCAAATTAAGTTAATTAGCTCAGATTTGTGATAGTGACTAATGATGTTCCTTGTTGTTAGCATTTTTTTGAAGGTGTTGAAGCTCGTGTGGCACAAGGTATACGAGAAGAGGAAGTCAGCTATCAGCTGGCTTTCAATAAACAAGAGCTTCGTAAAGTTATAAAGGAATATCCCGGTAAAGAGGTGAAGAAGGGATTGGATAATCTCTACAAGAAGGTAGATAAACATCTCTGTGAAGAAGAAAACTTACTTCAGGTAAACTAAATCATGTCTTAAAAACCCTATAATGTTACACAGAGGCTTTTTATTACTGCTTTTGCATATGTATTCTGTGAGAATGTTCAGCACAACTCTGAAAACATAAATTTTGAGTGCAGCTTTGGGGGTTTTTTATAATCCCGCTCTGTTTCTATTTGTTTAATGTTGATTTGAACCAGAGTGGTAGAGATAAAGTTCAGAAAGAAACTTCCTTTATGATTCCCTAGCTGACCATTAATGGGTGATGCCTTTTCTGCAAAATATACTGGAAATGGAGAGAACTACATTTAAATGAAGGAGTAACCTGATGTGAAATTCAGCTGGTGCACTATAGCAGAATACTTTCAATTATGTATTTGATAGTTGTATTATCTAATGTTTTTCTTACACTCTGTAGACTTTATCACTGGAGTAAATGGTAAGCAGACTTGAGTTAAGCTTGTTTAAACAGCTTTTTAAAGTCTAAAATGTGATTTATAGCACTCTTCTGGTTCAAGGTGTTTTCCTGAAAAACAAAACCAAGATCTCTATTAGGAAAACTTCCCCATCTTCTTAACTATCTTGTGCTTTGCACATTTATTACAAGTCATGTCAACATCACAAATCTTAATGGGTAAAACCCATCAATTCTTTTTTAATGCAGCAACTCAAGTTATTGAACTTTATTAGCAGTCTTTAACAGTAAAATTGACACCTGAACTGAGAATCACTTAATTAGCCAATATTTTGTAGCTCACATATGTAGGGCATTGTGCCAGTTGACTTTTCCTAAAGTTTGCTTTCTTTGGCAGGTTGTGTGGCATTCCATGCAAGATGAATTTATACGACAGTACAAGCACTTTGAAGGGCTGATAGCTCGCTGCTATCCTGGATCAGGAATTACTATGGAGTTCACTATACAGGATATTTTAGACTACTGCTCCAGTATTGCACAGTCCCATTAAGTTCTAGAAAGGGAAAGAGAAGCTAGCGAAGTGTGTGCCTGTGTGTAAGGGAATGAAACACTATCAATGTTAGTGGGTTTTAAAAGGTGGATTTCCACGTGTGTAGTTAACTGCTCTATGTGTTGAGTTACACTCCTGCTTCAAATGCCTTTCGGGGCAAAATGAAACCTTCGGGGATTTGTTGTGCTTCTCCTGGGCTGAAGTACTGTTTGAAAGCATTAACTCTGTGAAACACTTTGGATACAGTTTTTCCCTTCCATAATATCCAAATACTTTTATTTATAATCCCTTCTATTGCTAAAAGCAGTAAGCACTACCTTCATAGGATGCCAAAAGAATACTACTGTTTTCACTAATATTTTGCATCTTAGAAATTATGTAAGCATTGAAGACTGTAAGATATTTTCCCTTCCTTGTTCTAGGAAGTATGGATGTAGAACTTTATGCAGTGGGAGGACTGAGTTCATGTTGAGATGTAATGTGACTATGGCTATAATTCTTAATTAAACTATGTTCATCATATTCTTTATTTCTGTAGAGTGTTATTTCAAAAAGGTGAAAATACCTGAAGGAGTGAATTCCATCGTTTTGCTTCTGGCCATTGAAGAGTTGCTCCATTTCTGCACATGTTGGTTTTTTTGCTTTTAGTATGATGTAGTATTAATATATCCCCATGTCATGTCCCCTTCCTCCTCTTGGAGCTTCAGCTGCCAGGGATTCAGGACCTAGGTTTTCTGTACAGCTTGATGAAATTGCCAAGTTGTTGGATAGAAGTGGAGTGTATATAGGATAGAAATGGGTACAGTAAACATGCTGACAGAGGTAAAATGGTTTTTTTGAGATGCAGATTCAAGAATAAAAAATCAGTAGGAATGAGAGTTTTTTTCTCCTGAGTTTTGTAACAACAGTTACAAACTGTAACTGTTTGTAACAGTTCCACCTGCTCGGTGGAACTCGGGAACATCGGGACCTGGATTTCACAGATTCATAGAATTGCTTGTGTTGGAAGGGACCTTTAAGATCCTCTAGTTCCAACCCCCTGCCATGGGCAGGGACACCTCCCAGTAGACCAGGTTCCTCAAAGCCCCATTCAGCCTGGCCTTGAACACTTTCCAGGGATGGGGCTTCCACAACTTCTCTGAGCAGCCTGTTCCAATGTCTCACCACCCTTAAAGAGCTTCCTCCTACTATCCAATCTCAACCTGCTCTCTTTCAGTCTGAATCCTTTATCCCTTCTCCTGCCACTACATCCCCATGCGAAACGTCCCTCTCCATCTCTCTCGTAGGCTGCCGGGGCCCTGTGCGCAGAGGCGAAGCCTCTTGTCCCGGATCTAGCGGAGCACGGGGGCCTGCGGCACAGCCGCTCCCCATCCCGCTGCGGGGCCCANCGCCATTTTCAAAGGTTTTCCAGCGCTGGGACATCGCGGCCGCTCCGCAGCGGCCCCGGCTGCAGGCGCCTGCCGTCAGTGGTAAGTGTGGTGAGGGCGGGAAAAGTGGCGTAAACATGTTTGGAAAGGGACCGACCGCCCCTCTGTAGGTGCAGATTGGCGTTGCTGGTAGGTCGGCAAAGCTTCCAGTTTAGGGAGGCGGGTAATGAGCCATTGAAATTAATCGAAAGAGTTTTCTTGTGCTCTAGTGTGAACTTGCAGGATACGGTGTGACAGGCTGCCCAGGGAGGTCGTGGAGTCTCCCCTCTGGAGACATTCCAAACCCACCTGGACGCGTTCCTGTCACCTGCTCCAGGTGACCCTGCCGTGGCTGGGTGATCTCCAGAGGTGCCTTCCAACCCTAAGCGTTCTGGCATTCCATGACATTTTAGCGAAGAAGTCTGGTTTTTTTCAGAGCAAGCGTTGTCTTTCCATTGGCAAAGCGCTGAGACTTCACAGCAAACGCGTTGTACGAATATCTTAGTGGGAAATGAACCCCCAGCAAATCCACTTGGAAGCAGACTTTCCTAAAGCAAGCGTTGGCTCGTTGGGGGTGTCTTAAACGTGCTGTTATAGCAGCTGCGTGTCACGGCACAGCCCCCAGCGCCCGTGGGCTGTACAGAGCCGCGCATTACAGTGCTGCATAGTCAAACGTCTGGTCCACTGAGTGCCTTTGGTGCCTGGGCAAACAGGGCAGGAACAAAAAGGAAAAAAAACCCTTTAACATGTAAGTTCTGTTGAATGAAAAATGCATTTTGGTGTTTCCCAAAACTGAGACTGGAAACTGCAGTTCCCAGTTGTCTTTGGTGTTAATGTTACAGAGTCAATTAAAAAAAAATTGTTTCCTAGCATATAAATTTGTCCATAGTTATTTCTTTGTGTTCAACTGTTAGTAATGTAGTTTTGTCATCCACATGGCTCAATGACTGCATTATTTCTTCCATGGCCAAGATCCACCTTTGCTCTGCTTTTTTATTATTACATTTTCTTATTGAAAACACAAGTATTGCATCTGCAGCAGTTCTTAACCTATACTCACCATAAATTTTGCTGCATTGTTCTCAGAATGAAAGGAGGACTTCAATCTGCTAAACCTTTTCTGTTTTGTATTCTACCTGTCATAGCTAATCTGATGGCTGTAAACATTGCTTCTTTTACACAATTTTATGCCAGTTGATTCTCTACTGAAAGTCTAGAGCAGCTGGCTCCACTATTGCCCATCTTTCACCTCAAGGTTCAATTTTAGACATTGGTGACTTAAAACAATAGGGAACAGTTCTTAGGTGCTATGTATGTCTATTTCATAAACATCTGTATCTTCAAAAGACTGCTCACAGCCATCCAGGCATGTCATTAAATGCAGTGTGTGAATGTTGTCACCTTTAGCAGTCTTCGAGAGCAAAGGGGGAACAAAAAATGAGGCTATGGGCTCTGAATACTCTTCAGCGAGCAACTGGGAGATTTAGACATATTAATAAATCCTGTTTAGGAAATGCCTAATTTAAAGTACCATTCAATTTTCTCTTTTCTGTTTTTCATTGAAAATGGAAATTTGATTTTCTTCACAGCAGCATTAAACTGCAAGAAATATTTAGATGATGAATGGCGTGAACTATTTATGCAGCTAATGTAGCCTGTCTCATGGGCAATACCAAATTTGTTAAGTTCTTTCCAGTACTTTGCAAACTTACAGACATCCAGTAAGTGTGACATACCTTTCATCAGGACTCAGTTGGGATTCACAAGGCTATTAAGCTACTTTAAAGAAAAGCATATTCTGGATTGAATTGACTGGGTGCAAATAATGTAGAAAACTTGGATTTCCAAAAAGCTTTTTGAGAAGGTTCTTTACGGAACGCTTTTAAGAAAGCAGGTCTCTGTCAGAAATGGAGAAAAGAAGCTAGTGGTTAAAAGAGAGAGCAGAAAGTACTACCTTACAGTGAATGTGCAGAAGATTGTCTGCTGTTTAAGAGTGACTAGTGATCTGAAAGAATGGGTTAAAGAGGAAGGTACAAAATTTGCTCATTATATAGATGTGTTAAGTGTAATCCAAGGATTGCAAAAGAGTTTCACTGGACTGAGTAATAAAAATTAAAGAGTAGTGTTAATTAAGGCAAAGTGATACATGCTGTGGTCTCTAAAGTGGCAGTAACTGCTCAGAAAGATGTGTCACTGTGAATGCATCTAATCTATGCTTTAGAGCAAACAAAGTGTCCTGGTTTCAGCTGGGATAAAATTAGTTTTCTTCCTAGTAGCTGGTGCAATGTTGTGTTTTGGATTCAGCATGAGAATAATGTTGATAGCGCTGTGGTGTTTTGGTTGTTGCTAAGTAGTGCTTGCTCTCAGCAAAGGACTTCTCAGTGCCAGTGAGGAGCTGCACAGAAAGCTGTGGGGGAACATAGCCAGGACAGCTGATCTGAGCTGGCCAAAGGGGTGTTCCACACCCTAGAACTTCATGCCCAGTATATAAACTGGGGGAGTTATCCAGGGCTGACTGTGGTTCGGGGACAGGCTGGGCATCAGTCATCAGGTGGTGAGCAATTGCATTGGGCATCTCTTGTGTCTCGTGGGTTTTATCAATCTCTCTCCCTCTCCTTTTTAAAAAAATTAAATAATAATAATAATAATTATTATTATTTTGTTTCAAGTGTTCAGCTGTTCTTATGGCAATGCACAAGCTTTGCCTTTTTTTCCCCTGATTCTCCTCTCCATCCCTCTGGGACTGGGGGGAGTAAGCAAGCCAACTGTGTGGTGCTTGGTTGCAAGCTGGGGTTAAGCCACGACAAACACTGATCAGTCATGTGAAAGAATGGGTTAAACAGCAGGGGACAAAATTTGCTCACTATATGGACATGTTAAATGCAATCCAGGGGTGTCAGAAGAGTTTCCCTGGACTGAGTAATGATGCAGGAGTTAAGGAGCAGTGTTAATAAAGGCAAAGTGGTACATGCTGTGGTCTCTGAAGTGGTAGCAACCACTCTGAGAGATGTGTCACTGTGAATGCACCTAATTGATGCTTCAGAGCGATCAAAAAGGCAAATGGTAAGTTAGGAATCAGTATGAATAGTGAAGGCTGAAGCCAAGAATCTCTATGGCTGCTCAGAGAAAGGTCTATCAGGTACTATTATAATTATTTCAATTCAGCTTTAGGCCCTTCAAACCCCTGCATTATAGGCTTATATAAAGAAAATGTGTGTAGGAGTAAGATTTGACTCACGTTTTTTAGGTTTTTATACTCTTGCTGTGGTAACTGTCAAGAGACGCGGGATATTGTGTCAGACAGGTCTTGGATTCAACTGAATCAGTGCATCAATTCATATATTAATTTTGCATTTCCAGAAAAACAAATTTTCCTGATGTAGAAGTTATTAGATACTTTTTCATGTCATGATAAGTCTAGTGATAGACTCAGTTTAGGATATGAGATTTAAATTATGATAGTCTGTAATGACAGAGGTCTGAAATTGCTGACACATAATTTCTTTCCAACAAAGGGTGTACGACAATTATTGTCTTTGAAGACTTTAGTATCTATGTTAAGCTCTCTGAAAGGAGATGCCTTTTCGACTTATACTACAGCTATTAATTTCCTGGGCTTATTGTGGATCAGATGTGGCTCTGATATAAAATAATATAAGATAATACCCTTTCTGGTTTGATTCCAGTGGCAATAATGAGTTGAATTAAAAATTTCAGTTTTTAGGAAGGAGAGTGATTCAACCAGCAGTTTGTTGGTACCTCCCAATATTAGATTATGTTTAGGTAACTATACCTTAAATGCCCATTGCAGGGGTTTAGTGAGATTATGTAAGTACTTCTTAGCCACAGTTACTGGAGTGCTAACATGTGTCCATTTGTTTTTCTTTGCAGTTACTGCAGAAAAACACTATTCCTGTGCAAGCTGTGACATGGTTTTGTCCTTGATATTTCTTCTGTAAAACTTTCTCAATTTGATTAGTAAAAAAACCTTTGCTCTTTCTAAAGCACAAGCTTTCAGACAAATCCGATGAACAATTTTAAGGTAATTTAATCTTTTAACTGATACAAGCCTTCTTACAGAGAAGATGCGCTCAGGAATTACTGGGTTTCTTCTGTAGTAATATAAGATGTATTCCCGAGACTCAGTCTAGACACAGTAACACAATCACACTTCTCCTGAATTCAACACAGAATCTTCAACTTTAATGCAGAAATACCAAGAACTTGTCACTTTAATCTCTAATCTTTGGCTGTCAGAGGAGTATGAGGAGCACTTACTACACGTCAGGACATTGACTTCCACTTAGTGCACCGGTGGAAAGAAAGTGCGGCGCCGCCTCCTCCTTCAGCCATCCCAGCACGGTACGTGAGGGGTTGTTGTCCATGTCACTGCTTAGTTCATATCCCAACATCTCGAACGTCTTCAAGCAAACATTTTTGGTAGTTCCCAGAACAGATGCTGTTCTTATAAGGCTGGTGATTTTCTCTCATCTACGGAGCGGTACCCAGCAATGACAGGCCCGTTGCTACACTTCTTTGTAGTATTTTAATAAAATGAGATTAAATCTTAACTTTCCAGCATTAGATATGAGAGAAACATGCACATTTTCCTCACTTTATTATTAATAATTCATTTTATTTTCAAATACCTGCATGTATTTTTTTAATATCTTTTTAAAATCTGGAGGATTGTGATGATAGTTTGGATGATCTCTATATTCTGTTCCTTTTGTATGAGATTGAAACAACACCTCCTTGAATTGATAGTTTGGCTGCTGAGGTCTTTGCAGCCAATAGGTCAATACTGAAACTTCTGAAGAAATGTGAGGGAACATGTTTTACGGAAATAGCTACTTTTCAAAAATATTTCTAACTATTGAAGAGGTATTTTCACATATTAAGAGACATAAGCTTTAGTACTTGATTTGTTTTCTCATTCTGTGTCTAAATTCAGAAGGACATAATGATGTAAAATTTCTTCTTCCCTCAAATGTACTTGGAAAAACCAAAATTGTCATTTGGGTTCAGACACAGCAATGCTGATCCAGTCCCCTTTAGATCGGCGTAGTAATAAAATGATAACTAATCAGTCAATTGAAAAAACCCCAGCTCTCATCCTTGAACTGTATTTTCCAGAAAACGATGCAAGTATGACTACAGTATGCCAGTATTTTTTATCTTTCCTATTTTTTGTCATAGAAAATAGATGTTCAAAGTTAATCTGTCTTTAACATTTTTACACATTTTATGGAATTTTAGAAATGGTTGGCATAAATTATATTAAGTACTGACTTGTAAACTTTGAAAGCAAGATTTATATATGAAAGAAAAAAGTATGAGTTCTTGAGAATAATCTGTCAGTTTGTATTGTGTAAGATACAATGATGACCACGATTCAAGAAAATCAGAATATAGTGGAAAAAACTAACTGCCAAGGCAAATATTTATTTTTAAAGGAATATCTAAATATGTTTAAAACTTTTCAGTTGCAGTGATCCTGTTTTGATTTTCTTAGATTTTAAGGACATTCTTATGCACTGTATTTCCTACAGAAAAAAAAAGTTATTTTCCATTACTTTAAAAATTTTTCCTTCTTTAAAGGACAGATGCTGTAACCAACCATCTTTTGCAGGTGTCCTGTTTTTCTTGACTGTGACAAAAGCAGCTTTGGAGGTGTGTTTACAATGAACACAAATGCAGAGCGAAGGTTCATTAATCTCAGGAAACGTCTGGATCAGCTGGGCTATCGGCACTCGCTGGGAGTGGAGAGTTTACCTTTGGTGGAAAGGCTTTTTAGGTATTCAAAAAGAGATCCATTAAAAAAATAGTAATCATATAGTAGGTATTGTTTGGTTTTTGACATGTAAGGAAGAAGGCTTAATCTGAGGATTATTTTCTAGCGGTGTTATTTCAGAGCTAACATTAAGTTCCTGTGTATGATGAAGTCAGCTGGGTTTGCTTAAGTGATGGTAACATCTTAAGATTTAATTTAATTCAGCCGTATTGCTTCTAAGGATCTATGGTGTAGGAAAATTCAACTTTTCTAATCTCAGAGCTGAGAATAGTCACTATTGATATGTGCTTAAAAGGACACACTCTTATAACTGGTTGTATAAAAAAAAATTCCTGTTGCCTGTTGTATGACTTCAAACATTCACATCTCCATTTATAATGACCTCATTTAGAGAATTTTAAATTTGTTCTCTCTGCCCTTTTTACAAGACACATAACAGAAGAAACCTGAAATTTTCAGATTGCCTTCTTGTTATATCTGCCATTTTGTGGCTTTGACATTATTAAGAACATAGTAATTTCCATAGTAATCCAGTTATATTTGACTAAACATGCAAATGTAGCTATTCTGGTTCTGTTGCACTCTAGTATGTAATACAGATGGAAGAACATAGCTAGGCAAACGTGGAGTAATCTGCCTTAAACATTAAGTCTCATTTTTGTGTCTGCTAGGTAGATTTACTCTCTCCATCACTACCTTTGATACTTATCAGATGTAAACTCCTGATATTTATCAGCTTTATAACTACTTTGTTTTCTATTTTTTTTTCCTGTTCATTCCTGTTTACTGTTTTTTTTAAACAGATGGTTCCTATCTTTCAGTTTTTCTTACATGACATGAATGTTTTGTTGCCTTTGTTTGAACTCATTTGTACCCCTCTTGGGGAAAGGATTTTGTTTCTCGGGTCATAATAAACATTTGTATCTGCAGTGTAAAGGCTGATAACATTGTTAACACATCTGATATTCTTTTATCCTAGTGACTTAGTTCATACAACTGAGAGTTTGCGCAAGTCAAAGTCATCTTCTGGAAAAAGTGAAAAAGAATGCAGCAATTATGATACTATTTTGGAACCTTACAAAACAGAGAATGCCAGACTTATCAGGGAAAATAACGATCTACATTTAGAAATACTAAAACTGAAAGAGCATTCTGATCGTCACGTTAAAGGTAATGTACAAATGATGATACATTTTTGTAATCCTTGCAGGCCAAAATAAAATGGTGCCTAAATCCTTGATCTGCAGATTCATTTATCTGTACTTGTCAGTGAGTGTGAGTAGTCGTGGAGTTTGGTGCCTTCAACGAATTAAGGTTCCAGCTCAGACATTTCTTTTGCTGTCAAAAAACTTAAGTTCTGCAAATTATTCTTTTAATAGGACATGAGAATGTTAGAAATCTTAACATATACTTTCAGTATCCCGAAATGGTATTTTTTAATTGAAAATTAAATACTGCTGTTAACTGTGCCTTTGTCCCACAATGGGTGTTTATTTGTAAAACGTGTATAAATATGTATTTTTGTGTGTTTGTAAATATATGCACATATGTATGTGTATTTGATAATTTTATGCTATGGAAAAAGAATACAGGATTCTCTTTATGCTTATTTTGGTGGTGCTAGGAAAAATAATAGTGAATAAGAGAGCTAATACTGCTTTTCTCTCCCTTGAAGATTTGAAAGCTTCCTTAAGGAGGGTTGAACATGAAACAACTGACTTGAAATTTTTAAATAACCAATATATGCATAAAATTAAAATGCTGGAAAAAGAGACCAAAGCAAAGACTGAAAAAATTCAGCAGCTTCAGGAGAAGAATCTTCAAGCTGTGGTGCAAACACCTGGTGAGTATAAATAATCACAGATATTTCAACTTTTTTCTGAGCTTTTTTGGATCTTCAGAACATAATATTTTTTCCTCTAGTAAGAGAAGTTATTGTAGTAAATTATCCAGTGGAGTAACATTACCCTTTGAAAGTTTTGGCTCTGAATTCTGTCATTTCTCTGTATGAAGTTTCATTAGGTCATCACTTGTGTTAGGGACAAATTTGAGTGCAAATTTAGATTCAACAGAAGACTAGAAAGTTAAAATGTGACTAGAAAGCTATTAATCAATAGCTATTTCTTTAACTGCTGCATCTGATTTAGTCAGAGGCAGATTGTTTGACACTTGCATATTTTTGACAGGTAATTGATGTGTAAGTGTAAAATTCAGATTTTCGGAACCAAGATCTAAGCATAGCAAGATGCAAAACACGTCTACAAATATTCCAACCCTCTATAAGCTTACAGTATTTAAAGTGTTTTTTGATAACTTGAAATGTTCTAGATGATACTTTCAGGTTAATTTCTTCAGGGTTTCCTTTTCCTTAATTTTTTTCAAGCTAAGAGATAGAGAATTATTTTGTGAAATTTTGAAACTGTCTTTTTTTTCCAAGTCATTGAATTATATACATATTTTTGGCATCGAAGGGAAATCAGTGGATCACTAGGAAAAATTAAAAGTCCTCTTTATTTTTCCATATCTTTCTGTATTTCATGTCCTTTGCTTCAAAGATGACATGTTACACTTTTGTCTGTCCTTCTGCATACTTTCCCCTTGGTCACCAGTCTTCTAGGATTTTTCTATGCTACATCATCCAATATTGCATGTTCTTATTTAATCATATGAAGAAGAGTAAATGGTCTATCTGGAAATAATACTATCTTTCGCTTTTTTCTAAATATGTTATCATTCAAGCTAACAGCATACTCTGCTTGATAAGCAGTAGAATATGATAGTCACTGAAATGACAACAGAGTAGAAGGAATAAAAATATTACTAAACAATGCAGAGATTAGTTCAGTCATAAAATAGTTCTTAAATGTGAAAACCAAACCATCTTTCGTGATGTTTTGATTTAGCTATTTTAGTAAGCTAAATCACTAACAGCTTCAACAAGTTTGAGCTATAGAATATTTGGGACCTTAAACACTGGGGAAAATGACTTGTACTAAACTTTGTGTGTTTCCTTATTATAATAGTGGACTTTGACAAAACTGATACTAACCTGCAAGATTGGTGTTCTCTACAACATGTGAATTTTATCAGCTTATTGCAGAAGGATTAACATGGTGAAATGTGCCCATTCAGAAGCAGTGGGATAAACAGGAAAATTAATTTTGTATTGAAGAAGATGACTCCCTTGCTTTAACTCCAAGTAACATGCCTCTGGCTTTTAGGTGGCAGGAAAAAAAGCATTCCCTTCAGGCGTCAGCGCATGCAGATAGACCAGCTTGTGCCCCCGTCCAGCGTCAGTGCCTACCCAGTGCCTCAGCCAGAGGACCCCTACATCGCAGACCTTCTCCAGGTGGCTGATAATCGGTGAGCCCAAGAGCTTTTTAACTTTGAAGTGTAGCTGTGTCTTTGATTCTCGCCGTCCTACCCTTTTTGATGGATAAGTTGAATTAATCTTCCCCCAGTTGAGTCTGTCACTGGTGACAGTAATTGGTAGATGATCTCCCTGTCTTTATCTTGACCCATGAGCTTTTTCATCTTTTCTCCCCCATCCTGTTGAGGAAGGGAAGTAAGAGGACATCTGGGTGGGGGACTGGCAGTGAGACAATGTCAGCCTGCTACAGTATCTCAAACAACAGCTTCTGCATTAATATTTTGTATGAACAAAACTATTTCTTTGTGAAATATTTGGATTCAGGAGCAAAGAGAAAATGCTAATATTGAATTGTGTACATACAATTCTTCCATGAATTCACATAAAAAAATATGGCACTACATTTCAGAATTCAAGAACTGCAGTCAGAAGTAAGAGAGCTGCAGGAAAAACTAGAGGCATCTGAATGTGGAATGAAAAATTATAGCAAACAGGTATGTTTATATCATCATTAGTAGTGGTATTGTTGTTTTATTATTAATATTATTGTTATTATTTGGGTGTCATAGCCATGGCAGTGGCCTTTATGTTTTAAAATCCTTCTTGGGAAGGCATTTGTAGGGCTTGTGAAATACAGTTATTCTAACTTGCCTGTGTTGAGCAGTTTCTCTCCTCTGCTTTTGGAGACATCAGCAATGACAAAATACTTGCCCAGTAGTTTTGCTGATGCATTTTGTGTATTAAAATTACATTAAATAAGCTAAACTTGACAATCATAAGTAGAATTTGTCCACATTTTTTTAGTGCATAAGTGTTAACTTGTCCAAAATAGTAATTTGATCTACATATATCTTAGGATAATTTTTTCACTGCTTGGACTGGTTATATTTTTTATATTTTTAGTAGTTAATTTATGAACAACAGATTTTACAATATTTTAATGAGAGTGGATTGATGAGATATGTACAGTCTTTAAGTAATGGAATTACATCAAATGTTCTTATGTAACGTCTTTCAAAATCTAGGGGTGATTGGTGGACACTGTCCTCTTTCTTTTTTCTTCACATCTAGGTTTTCCTCTTCCAATATTTCCTTTTTTCCAGTGACTGGAATAGTCACTGAGTTAGCTTACTTAGAAATTTTTTCCCTAACTTTAAGTGCTAGTCTCAGTTAAGTTGCAGCATTCATTAACTTCATTTTAAGTTAAAATTGTTTGGTTTTCTTCAAGAATGTAATGTAGTAGGAACTGTTTCAGTTTTTCCTTACAAATTGGGTTTTATTTCTCTTTCAAAGATATAACTTTTTTCAGAAGAACTGAGAATTAAAAAAAAAAATAAAAATATATATATACACAAGATAGAAATTGTATTTTTAGTTGCATATCTTTTTACTGAATGTTACATGTGTGTTTATTTAAATGAAAGATCTGTTAACTGGTGTATAAGATACCATAGCATTTTTTTTTTTTGTCCCTCAAAGGTTGAGATAAGAGACAAAGAAATCGAGCGCTTAACGCTGGCATTGGATGGTGGGCGTTCTCATGAGGTTCTCTCTCTGGAATCGAGAACTAAAAGTAATGAGAAGCTCATTTCCCACTTGAATTTACAGGTAATTCATTTATTACAGTTGTTTAGTCAAACCTAAAAATATTGGTGGTCTGAAAAACCCCCACAAAACTTCTAGCTCTTCAAAAAATCACTATCGATGTGAAATCAATCAATTGAACTTGCCTTTCTTTTTAGGTGGCAGTGTTTCTTGTCTAAGGAAATTTTATTTCTTGTTGTAAAAGTCTGTCAGAAGGGTTTTGGTAAAGAATTCGATGAAATCATATCTGTACATAGTATGTTGATCTGAAAGTAATCAGCAAATTTTTGTATGACACACTGTTTTCAGCAAGTTTGAAAATCCTTTTATTTAGTTAGAAAGTTTTTCCACACATGCCATTTATGCTTTAGAAAATAACAATGGTATATGTAATTATGGTAAGGAGTAACCCTGTAGATATTCTTATGAGAGAGGGTGGAATCTTCCTCGTGGATATCAAATGGTCCCCACCTTTACTCCAACACAAGCTTGTGAGGAAAGGGTAAGCTTAGGATAAAGGTGTTTGTGTTTACTGTGCATATTAGCATATTCAGTACTGGTCTCCAAATGAGAATTTAAAGATGGGCTGGAGTACAAATCAAGTAAAGCTCATCTCTGGATTTATACCATCAATTCTCTGTTTTTTCTCACGTGAGTTAGATGTTTTGTGTCCTGACTGTGCGTGATGTACTGTGGCATGGGAGCCACGTTGAAGAGTTTGTTAGCTTTGGTTCAGTGCTGCAAAAATACAGAATGAGCTGTGACTTGGAAGCAGTACAGCTGTTCTCAGTGATCCTGAATTAGTAAGTCAGGATGAATGATGAATACAAATTGATTGTACAGGGAGTGAGCCCAGAGCTGCATGAAGCTGGTTTTGTACCATCAAGACTATTTGCTCAGGCTTGGTCCCAATATACCCCTTTCATTTGGCAAGAAATGTATGGTTATCTTTATATAGCAGTATCATGACTATGAGAGAGCTCATAAAAGTCTATTTCTTTTTCAGGTTGATAAGCATTAAGTTCTAAAAATAGAAAATCTTGCCACTTTTAACGGGATATCACTTTTTTACTATGGATATAGAGATACTGTATTTCAGAAGATTGGGAGGAACTTTTGCTACCTAGTTTAACAATGCATGTTAATATTTTATTGAAAAATGTCTTTCAGGTTGAGTATCTTCAGAAAAAAAACAAAGAACTTGAAAAGCGCATTGAAGATCTCTTGAACACTGAACAAAATGTGACTAGTGAGGTAGTGGATCTAAGCAATAAAAATGAAGAACTGTGTCAAGAACTGAATGAAATAGATCACTTGGCACAGCAGTTGGAAAGAGACAAAGAAATAGCGCTTGAGACTGCAGATAAGGAAATAGGAGAAGCAAAGGTAATCACTAGTGTGTCACAGAGTGAAGGCTCTGCTCCATTTTATTTGGCTTTATATCTTCTAATTGCAATGAAAGACCTATTGGCTTGTGAAACGAAGCTTAAAAAGATTTTTTTTTCCAGTTTTCTTAACATTACACAGAATTTCTCACTTAAAGTGGATTAATCACAACAGTTTTGTCTCTTTACTGTATTAGGTGAGATGATTTTAGTTAAGGGCCAATCTGTCTTTCTTCTTCTGTTAGCTTAGTAGGAAATAAAATGCTGAGATACTTAAAGCATTTGCTAGGTAATGCATATTTGCAAGAGCAGTGAATATGTTTGGAGGGTTTTTTTCTATGAGGAGTCGTGCAATGATTCATTTAATTGTTGTGCTTCAAATGAGCATGGGTGTTTATACCGCAAATTTTTTGTTCTTTCACTTCATAGGAGCTTTACTTCTTTGTTACAAGGAACTACCTATACTTTATTTCTTACCAAAATAGTTCTGCTTCCTTATTTTTTTTTGTAACAAAGGAGTTGTTGTCATTTTGAATATGTAACTCTTAACATATAGGTTAATTTTGGTTGATAGAAAGAAATTGAAAGAAAACACAGTGAAATACAGGATCTACAAGAAACAGTAACAAGGCTTAAATCAGTAAGTAAAAATATTTTCAGTTCTTGTTTGTACCATTTTTATCATGCTGTCATCCATGTGATTGTTTCATTTATTATAAAAAAAATCAATTTAACAATTAACAAGAGAGCTTCTGTCGTACCCTGAAACTCTGTTGTAAGAATTACTAATTAATAAATGAAAGAGCTAGAGAAGCTACATCATATTGTTAAAAAAATAAACTGAAAAAAATCTCTGTAGACAGTATGGTTGACTATGTCCTTATTGTACATTTCCTTATTTCTGCTATCTGAAGTTATAATTTCCGTGTGACATAATCATTTTTACCACAAATGAATTATAACATCCTAGAGGGTTTTCATTGTTTAGAAACTTCTCTGTCTCTTAAATGGCATATGAAAAATGATCCAATACTTGGCTCACTCAGAAACAAAGCATAGAGCCCAGATTAAAAACATCACTATTATCAATTCTTTGAAGACCAAACTCTTTCTAGGATATATAGGAGCTTCTGTATTAGCTGAGTACAGGGTTTTGTTTTAGTCTATCCAGTGAACTTGCAAATATGAAAATACTTAATTTTCAGCACATCAGATTATAGGAAAGATGTGCCAAATAGCATTTGATTGCCTTCCGAGTTGCATTGATTGAGATGCTGTATTGTAATGTACTTTAACACCAACACTGTTACCAAATGCTGTTAAAATTATTTATTGCTTTAGTGGTTAATTTTTTCCCCGTGTTTGTATCCCACTATCCTACTGGCTGGTTTGCTTTTCTTGTTACTGATCGCAAACCGTGTAAAAAGTAATGCTTACTTTGATTTAATAAAATGTAGTATAAATACAATGAAGGCCTGCAACAAATGTTAAAGCATAAAGCATCCTGGTCAACCAGAAGTAAACAGTGCCGTATATCAAAATTTGAACAAAATGTTAAAATTTTTTCCCCCAAATGTCTCTATTGGCACTTCTAATTTTTATAATAATACTTGTTACTTCAGGAGTTGAGCTCATGTCATAAGGAGAACGAGAGACTGAATGAAGAACTCCTTGGGAAAACAGATGATAAAGCGAATCTTGAGCTGTTGTTAAACCAGCTTCAACAAGAGAAGCAAAGGCTGACAGAAAAAACAGAGAACTTAGAAAGAAAAGGTAAATCATCAAATGTAGATTCTTGGAAATGACTTTCCTGTAATTTTTAAAAGAGAATGCTTACCTAGTTAACATACAGTTAATAACACTAAAAGACTTTTCATCCATGTAAATTAAAAGAAGACTGTAGGTCTCCAGTCATAATTGAAGTGAAAACTCTTGTCATGGAAAGATATTTTCATTCTGTATGTGAGAACTGAAAGTTGAGCTTTTTACTGTGATTCCACAGGACATCCTTATCCTAATTCTATGGCAGTTTCATAAAAAGTAATTTCCAAAACTCTTTATTCCGTGTCTTTGAGTAAGTGAATTCAGACTCTGTTTCTTGAGACATTTATCCATGTAGATGTTGAAAACCTCCAGGGATGGAGATTCCACAACAGCTCTTAGCAACCCATTCTAATGTTCTTAATTCTCAGAGTAAAATATTTTTCCCTGTATTGTTTGTAATTGCTTGCAGTAATTAATTGCCACCGTTCCTTATTTACCTACTATGCACCTGTGAAGGAACTGGCTCCATGTTATCTGTAAGTCCCTTGTGGTACTGTCAGTCTGCTCTTGGGTCTCCGGCTCATCTCCAGGCTGAATAAACCCAGTTCCCTCAGCTGTTCCCCACAGAGCAAGTATTCTACTCCCTGACCAGCTTGCAGGGCCTGCCTTGGGTTTAATTTATCCACATCTTTCTTGTACTAGGAGGAGCAAACCTTAACACAGTCTTGTGAGTGTGATCTAATGAGTGCTAAATAAAGGGGCATAATCACATCCCTCTGTCTCCGCTGATACAGCCCAAGGCGCTGTGAGGCCTCTGTTGGTCTTACTCTACTCACTCGTGTTTAGCCTACTGTCAGTCAGGATGCCTACATCCTTTTCAGCAGGATTGCTGCCTGGATGGCTGGTGGGAGTTAATCCATCTCAAATGCAAGCATCTTTGAGGAAATTCATTACTTTCCTATAGAGTTGGGTTTTTTTAATCTTTTTTTTTTTTTGTCTTCCAGAGCGAGAACTTGTCCTAGAAGTTGAAAGAATGAGATTAGACTGTGGTATTGCCCTAGGAGACAAATCTCCATCTCGCCTAGATGCATTTGTAAAGACCTTAGAAGATGACAGAGACTATTATAAGCGAGAATTAGAATATCTTCAGAAAATGATGAAACGACGGTCTAGCCCAAGCCGCAGGACTGCAGAGAAGGTAAAGTTCCTGCTGTCAAACAAGTGGAAAAAATACTGTAAATACTGTAGAAACATTTAAGAAGCCTTCAAATGTATTCTCAAATTCAGTGGCTTTAAATGACTGTAGTAGTTTTCTAAATTACATTCTTAATGCAAAAAATCAGCTGAGAAATTCCAATGAACTTGCCTTTTTCTTTCGTTGTTACATTTTACAGTAATGTTGATTAATTATCGATCGGTTTATTTGAAATAAATAGAACTAGATAATAAGCAGAAAAAGGTTGAAATCTTATTGCTTGCTGCTTTGCTTTTTCTTTTTAACCGTTAGTTCTTGTTGTTTAGATTATACTACTAGTGCCAGGCTTTTTCTTGCAATTAAAATTATTTTGAATATATTTTTTATGTATTACTAATAGGAGGAGTTCTTTTTTGGTATTAGTTTTCTAGGTGTTTTAGACATAAATTTTAACATAAATTTATTGATCACTTTTCAGAGCGAAGAGCTTAAATCAATCACCAGAGAAAGAGATGAGCTGCGGTCCATGTTAGACAGATTTGAAAAACACTTGATAGAAATTCAGTCCAATGTCAAATTATTGACTGCAGAAAGAGATAGATTAAATGTTCTTTATGAGCAGGTAAGAAGAAACTGTTTATAGTTAACATTGAAATAACCAATCAACACTTGTTGTGCTGTTGGATATTTGAAATGAAAAACCTAGTAACATAGAACCAAGACTAATAAAATACATACCTATTTTTATTACTAATTAATAAAATTATGTATTCTAGTTAGTTTATTGACTTGAAAGCCATTGTAAGTTATTGTACTGGCATTTGGAAATGATGAACATTAGGAAAAAGTCAATAGAATGCATGAGAGCGATGTGTAGAGATACAGCAAGAAAGCGAGAAAAGAGTAGTTAACTGATAAGAGGACAGTGAAGTTAGGCTATACTTGGGACAGTAAAAGAATGATGATTATTTTGACAGTGTAAGTTGTCATGCCACTGAGCGATTTAGGGAATACATTTTAGTTATCTAGGGAAAAATAAGACTATAATAGGACTTCTATTGTAATAACAGCATTTTGTTAGTGTATGCACTGTATTGCAGTCCACGTATGCTAACAAACAATAATCTTTTACAGTCTCTGAGTGAATTGAACAGGATGAGAAGAGAAGCAAAACACAGTTTAGTTTCTCAAAGTCACGTGGAAGAAGAAAGAGACATTGCACTGACTGACTTTAGAAGACTAATGGCAGAAAATGAAAGTCTTGGAGAAAAATTAAAGGTGTGCTTCTATAGTTTCATTGCTTACAGTGAGGTGGCATATAGGGAAGGCTTATACAGTAATGCTATGTTTGTGTTTGGCTGTCTGTCAGTTCCCCTTTTCAATACCTTTTGGTTTCAAACTCACTTGAGAGAGCTCAGTGAATTTATATTATTATCATTTATCAATTAATATTATTATTATTATTATGGAGAATTACCGAATTTTCCTGTAAACACAGTCCCAAGCTGAGAGCAGGGGGAGAGGAGCATGCTTTAAAGTATTTAAGGGCAAGCATGTGATCACCTTGTGTGGGAGACCTAGATATGGAGGCCCAGCCACAGATAATTTTTTGTGTATGCACTACCTCGAAGATGCTTGTGTGTCATTGTTGTGGAAGAAATCATATACTTCGCTCACAAGAGAGAAGCAACAATATATTTTATTCATTTAAGGCAATGAGTTTAAAAAATTCAGTGGTAAATGCAATGGTGGTTTAACAAGATTTGATGGCAAGGTGCACTTTTGCTGCATGGAGACCAAGGTCAGACGAAACTGTCAGGGAGACCTTGCCATTGAGTCATGAGGCTCAGAAGGGTCTTTTTGCCTTACAAACTCCTCAGAGGAGTGTGGCTGGATCTATACTTGGTCAATAGTTTGTGTCTAAGGGATTATAAACATCAATCCTTTATATCACTTAGCTAGTATTTCAGCATTTCAGTGCTCTTATTCCCAACTCACTTGTGGAGTATGAGATGCGATAAGGATTCTCTCTGCCTTGACAAATAACCTTCAGAGGCTTCCCGGCTCAAAGGGAGATCCTGCTGTGCAGCCTGCTGCCATGTGGGAGAGCCCAACGGGCCTTGGGCCATCCACTATTCATGGACTAAGATGATTGACTTATATTTGCATATCAGCAGTATTTCAGTAGCCACATGCTCAACTGCTGCTGAGCAAGATACACAGCCCTTAGCTGTGTGCTGTTAGCTCTTGTCCCAGAGACCCCCTTAAGCTGGATGCAGCTATCAGGAGGGCCACTAGTGGCTACTGCTTGACCAAAAAAAAGCACTGTGGGTGGGTGGAGCACACTGTCACAGTCACATGTGGTTCTTATCCCACAAACTGGGGACTTTATGGGCTTTTTCATTTTAGCTGATCTTGAGTTACTGTTGTATTTTGTAGCAGAGTATATTTTAAATGGCACATAACTGAACCATGAAACATAAATTCATTGCAGTCCAAGTTTCATTATTTTTGACTTTTAAAAAAATATTTGTTAATGCAATGATTTTCCTGTTGCTCTGACCTTGACAGGCAGCCCAGGAAAGTGGTGGAATCACCAACCCTGGCAGTGTTCAAAAAGCATGTGGATATGGCACATAGGGATGTGGTTTAGTGTTGAACATGGCAGTGTTGGGTTAACAGTTGGACTTAATGTCTTAGAGGTCTTTTCCAACTTAAATGATTCTATGATTCTATGACCGTGTAATGTCTGATATTAATGTGCGTTAATGTCTTATTTGGTTGTAGTCAAGAGCATATGATTTTGGGGGGGTTTGTTTCCCTGACTTCTTTATTGGTCATTAATATAATGTGTGCAGATTTTTTAAATGTTTTGAAAATTCAGAAATTTAAAATGATTTTAATGGACTTATCCCAAGACAACATACATCAGTAGTGACTGTACGATGAATGCTTCCATGGCTTGATTTTACTACCACAAAAATAAAGACCTGTTGTGTATCTGAATGCAGTGGCAGTAAATCTGACCTCTTTGCCTAAAGCACGTGCATGCAGTGGTACAGATGTGTTTTCAGCTCCGTCCTTTCTTCTTGTAGGTGACTACCAATGTTTTATATGAGTGCCACTTTGAAATACCTTCACAAACACACTAATCTAAGGAATTTCTAGGAAGTTTGAGAGTTTGTTTAATAATTTCACTGCAGTTGTGCACAGAAGTCAGGGAACAGATAAGTAATCTTTAAAAGTTTCTTCATAGATTTAGGGAAAGGCCAGTTAGCTTTGTCGTGTGCTTTACATTTTGTAATTAATAATATTTGAATAAATTTATTTAAAATGTCTTAGGGCGCTAAGCTATACATGCATGCAACCTGTAGCTCAGTAAACTCTACAACAACTCACAAATATGAATTTGGTTGGGACCAAATATAAATATACTGTTTAATAAAATCTAAACCAACGACCAAAACCAAAAGCCGTGGTGTTATATTAAACTACAGTAATATATTTTCAGCTAAAATTCTGTAGTTTTACAGAGAGAACTTTGCATTTGGTCATTCATCTAAGAATGTAAAGCAGTATTTTCTGAAACATTAGGCTTAAATCTTAAATCTCTGATTAAATCTAAAAATGTCTTTCTTGTTACTTGTAATTTTGTATTTCTCAGATTCATCAAGAAGCAGCAAACCTTGAAAAATCAAAGCTGCAGCATGATATTTCAGAATTGGAGAATAATATGCAAGGAGTAAGTGCACTTTTAGGAAGTAAGCTTTTATTATTTCTAAACTAGGATAGACTGTTCCAGAAATTAATTTTATCATCTGTTTTCAACTTAAATTTATTTAAAAGCCAAGTTGTGATAGCTTTCTGCAATAATAACATGTGTGGTTATTTCTTTTAAATTGCAGCTTGAGATTGAAAAGTGTGAACTAAGGACTACAGTCTCTATCCTGAAAGAAAGAATAAGCTATTTGGAAAATGAATTAAAACTGAAGTCCAGTAAACTTGCCCAGACTTCTGATGATTCTTCTCAATTTAAAGCTGAGATTTGCTCACTTCAGTAAGTCTGATACAAAATATGGTGATCTTCCAGATGCTAGAATAATTTTGTTTGTTTTATAACTGTTTAGCAGAGCTGAGTTCCTGGGAAAGACTAAAAATCACTTGATACTGCTTGTATGTTAAGGTAAAAGTAGGTGTAAGTAAGGAAAGTGCTGCGGTAGCTTTTCACAGCAAGCTTCTCCTGGACTTATTTGATGACCAGATATACTGATAATTTTTGTGGCTCATTCTAGGATTGTTTCCTCCAATAACCATGGTCTCTTATGAATGTAGCAGAACTGAAAATTTCTAAAAGGATTTCCAAACGCTGTTTGCTAAAAGAAGACAGATGCCTTTGCAAACTGCAGCAGTAGGACCTACAGTTTTGGGGACTGACATCTTATGATCCAGTGACACAGTCTGTGGGGATTTGACCAGCTTGCTTGGAACTGGAGGATTCAAGTATCCACATGTATTTTTAATGCCTGTTTAAACTTGCAGGATTTTTTAAACTTCTTTTAGAAAAGAGCTCCCATCAGCTGTCTAAAAGTTATAGAGCAAGAAAAAGGCTTAGAGAAAGTGAAAACAGTATTAAATAAATCTGGGCAGAAATATGAAAACAGAGGTGGAAATGAGAGCTGTTGATGTAACAGATCACTACAGGATAGGTAATGCTCTAGATGACATCTTTTGGATGTTTTACAAGGGAAAGCAGGGTCTGTGTCGTATCCCCCATCCCCCACCTGAGCAGTGCTACACTGCACTCTGTAACAGCACAGCACCTGGGGGATTACTGTGAAGAACTGAAGCTGAGCAGCAGGCCTTGCAGTTTTCATCTAATGCTCCCCATTGCACAAAGAGGACTCTTGGTAAAACAATTAGTGTATTTGTTGGTAAAATTGTGACAACAATCATAAAAATTAAAAATCTTGTTAGGTTCCTGTAATTCCACTGTGAAGTACTGATGTTGCAAAAAGAAGAAGATAAGGAGTAGGGCTACAGTCATTTTAGCATTTGGTTTTACTTTGTGCATGGTGGCAATGCTGTGTTTGCCCCCCTGCCCCTTTGTTTTTTTACCCTCTAAAGTTTCACTCTGAACTGGATGAGAGCAATCTTTATTCAGAGACATGCTGTATTCTTCATTGGTGAGGTTTTTTTAAGAATAAAAAAGCTTCTCTAGCTTTTGCGAGATTGCACTTGAGAGGGATTTTTTCTTTAGCTGTTTCATAAATAATCCATTTAGTTACTTTGGAGTTTTGTTTTGTTGGTTTTTTTCCTAAGTCACCTTGATATTTCTTTCCAAGAAAAACAACTGTGTAGGTAGATAATTTCATGTATCTTTCATGCTCTTTTTTTTTTAGAAGTAGGATCAAAACTGTAGCTGTCAATTTTGTTGCTGTTTAAAATGTGGTGTGGCTGATAATCACTGCTAAGAGCTACATGTCCAAAACTTTATAAAGCAGGAGTCAAAAGATACAAGTAACATGATGAAGAGTAACAGAAATCAGAGGAAGTGAATGTTTCAGGTTACCAGGGTGGCTCCACCGAGGTTCCATTTTGCATTGATGTTGAGATGGACTTGCAGCACGGGTCCAGAGCAACCAAGAGATGTTGGCCTCAGCAATCCTTAACTCCTCCTTCTCCTCAAGGGAGAGGACTGGTTAATATGGCACGACCCCATGCTGCTGGTTGGTGATACAGCCCTGTCAGAAGGTTATGCTGGAACTGTTCCAGCACTTGAAGCATCTTAAGAGCAGAAGTTGAAGACCCAGAATAGGTCCCAAACTTCTTTCAACTGTATACTGATTTTCCAGGCTCTTAAATGACCAACTCCAGAGGTCTGTTGAAGATTTACAGCACCGTTTGTCCCTCAAAAAGGATGAACTGCAGACAGCTCATGAAGAAGTTGTAAAGCTGAAGGAGATAATAGGTAATCTATAACTATTTTTGTGCTCATTTCTTGTTTTTAAAATAGAAAGCACTTATTCTTTTATTTTTAGATAGCTTAAACCAGAGGAACACTTCACAGGATGAAGCAGTCAGTGTGCTGAGAAGTACAATTAGTGTTTTGGACAAAGAAAAGGACAGTCTTCAAGAAACTGTAGATGAAAAAACAGAAAGAATTGCATGCTTAGATGACAACTTAGCTAACAAGGTATGTCCAGTAAAAGTAAAAATACTACTTTGCATTCCACCTGGGGGTTTTTAAAGCAGTTCTTTTTTAGGGAGACATTTTGCCTTCATGACAAAGTCTGCGCAGAGCACATAAACACTATGCTTGGACCCAGCCAATGCAGAGTCATTTGCCAACTCAATAGCACTTTAATTATGAATGTTGCTGTATTCCCTAAATACTCCAAGAGAGTAAGGAAGCATTTGTTTACATTTTGCATGTGGAGGTATTTATTTAGATATAAAGTACTAGCCTGAGGTGACAAAATCTATAGCTGACTTCCATCTTTTTTGATGACAAGACAATCCTTTCTTGGTAAAGAAAAGAAACCTGGAAACTACTTATTGGTGAAGAATTAAAATAAAAGTTTACATTGAAAGTTCTTCAACTTGAAGTATCCTGTTATGTTGCAATATAATAATACCTAATACAACTTTTGCTTTTTTTTAATAGGAAAAAACAATTGCTCATTTACGTTTAACTCTCTCTGAGCTGGAGTCCTCAACAGAGTAAGTAAAGAGTAGGATGCCTTCTTTGGAGGTTTTGTTTTATGTAGTAGTTTCAAAGTGAAAGTAGATGGCTATTTTAGTTATTTTGATGAAACTGAGTTAATTCCATTTGAGTCAAATAGAGGAGTGTACTGTGTTGAGAAAGATGCGCACAACTTTTGAAGACACTTCCTCTACAATTATATTGCAGGCTGCTGAGAAACTGTTACAATAATAATTAACAATTGCTTGTCTGTATTCATTTCCCTAAATTAGTCAAGAAGTAGCTTTCTAGCACTCCACTAGATATTAGATTGACCCAGGTAAGATTCAGAGCCGAATTCTTAATGATTGGCAATTTAGTTCTTCTAGCTTAAGCTACCAGTACAGTCGTAATTAAAATGTATGTATGTAGTTTTTAGCTGGGCTTCCTCTGATCTTTCATTCTTCCCTCTTTTTAAGCATGAGTTTTTAAACTATAGCATCTTAAAAGACAAAATTTAAACACCAATATTTAAACATTTGAAGACAAGTGTAACTGAATATTTGCTACGTTGATGCATGAACTATATGCGACAAAAAAAAAAATAATGCAGAAGTTTACTTAAATTTATGCATATTTATATTTCTAATTTCCTGTTTACTCTTTTCATTACTCTTTTGATAATTGTCCTTCAAGTGTAAATTTTTTGTCTTCTTCCTTTATGGCTTATAAAATATGCAGTTACCCTAATCACTACCAAGCACAGACAAACATAGGTATCTGTAATTGCTCTTTGTCTAATAAAATACATCTTAGCAGATACATCTTCAAAACTGAAGATTAAATGCATTTTATTTCTGCATATTGACGTTTTACATACTTAGTTCACGTTATATTTAGACTCAGTTTGTCATCGTTCCGAGAGCAAGAATTTTACCTGATTATTTTCAGAAGAAGGGACAACTTTAATAATGTTTTCACTTGATAGCCAGATGCAGGACATGCTGAGCATCAGAGACCGTGAGATATCCAGCTTACATCGCCAGCTTGATACATCCCAGCTAGAGCTTGCAGAAATGGAAAGAGTAAAGGAAATGGCTCTGAAAGAAAACAGACGACTGCAAGACGACCTGGCGACAATGGCCAGAGAAAACCAGGTATGAACACAGTACATGATACCGATGTATTAAACCATTTATTATTTGCTTGCATCAAAACTCCTGCATCCTCAGTTTTGATTGATGTGTTTAATTATTGGTATTTCTCGAGCACTAGGATATTGAAAATCACTGGGCAGAAATTGTAAAAGCAATACTTCAGATACTTAAGTGTCGTCAATACAGTGGGGGAGAAATAGACAAGCTTTCAGTTTGGTCACCTTTCCTCAGATTAAAAAAGAAATCTAAATAAAATAAATCTAGGACATTATTGTTTATAATGTAATGAAATTATGTTAATTGGTTATATCACTTGGCAGTTGGTATTTAATTGGTAAAAATTGGGTTTTATTATCTGTGGAAGTGGTTAGTGAGAGAGAGAGAAAGAAACCCCAAAAGCAGACATCAGATTGTCAGGTGAAAGTGATAGGAAGGAGATTGGTAGCACATCTGAATTTGTTCTGGTGCATAGTGATTCATTAATTTCATCCATCTAATTTCCATGAAGCATTTGATTTATTGAGTGAGGTATGTCATATTTTGAGATTAGGATGTTTTGGAATGTAGATTTTAATGTTTGTGTTCTGTGAACCTTGGCAATAGTGGCTTGTATCTCCCTGTAAGGAGATATTGGCAGGGTTTTAATTTCCAGTCCTGGCAAAGTTAGTTGCCATTCGTATGTGTTGCTCTGCAGGAATTTTGCTTTCAGTGATGTATTGGGAAAGGTTAATGTTGGAGGAGGAAATATAAGAGGGCTTAATAGCCACAAGACAGAGGGGTTGAAAAATACTTATTTTTAGGTTTCGATAGTCCTGAATAGTCTGAATTCATCTCCTGATTTCAGGAATGGATAGGGATTCACAGTCCATGAGAATATTTCCATTATGCCAAGGTCGTGTGGGTTTTTTAGATGATGAATTTAAAGGTGTAATCTATTTCCCTGCAGAAATGTTCTTATTGGATTGTCTTTGCATTAGTAAGGTAGGTGTCATGGTGAGGTGGTATCTTGTGGGTATATAAATATACAGGTTCAGCTGTATATTGCAGCTTTTTTTGGGGGGCGGGGTGTATGTGTGGTTTTTTGTAGAAATCCTGTTCAGGTACTCTTGACTGCTTGCAGAGCTTTATATTTTTATTTGTATTAGTTTTATATGATTTTATCTTTCTTTAGTTCTCTGGTAGTTCAGAGTCATGATGTACTTCCTTGCTAACAGTCGGTAACTTCTCAGGCCAGAAAGCAGGTGGAGAGTGGGTTACGATTGCCCAGTGGATACTGAGTTGGCTCACGTGTATTCATGGTCAGATTTCCAGTTGGAAGGTGTACAAGCCCCTCTTGGCTGCTGATAGATAAATACATTTCCTTGTAAAGTGCATGCTATAAAGGCAGAACTTATGTCAGTTGTAGAATTAGAGTTGAAATAAAATCTTTATTGTCTTGAGAAATTACCTTTTATTGTAGAGTATCACTGAATATTTTATTGAACTATCTGAAGCTGATGAGCTATCTGAAGCTGATGTAGGTTAGATAAAAATTTTGTAAGACAGAAACAGTTGAGCGATTCAGTGGATTAGACTGTGTGATTATCGTCATTATTATTCTTGTGACATCTTCATCTTGAGATGTTCTCCAGGGGTCCTCAGTTAAACCAGCCACTAGAGTGCTCATTCTTTAAAAAGTCTAAGTGAATTATATAGTATATCTCCATTTGCACTCTTTGCAATCCTTATTCCTTCATCTCTTTTTCCTTGGAATCCTCTGAGTGTGGGATCCATGGCTGGGACAGCCTGAAGTCCATTCAGTCTGTTAATCCCTCGCATAGTTGGAGGAATAATGAATTGGTTTCGTGCACCAGCTGGTTATTGCTGACCAAAAGCCTCCCGGCTCCAAGTGCATGGCATGGATGTCCCTTTACTGTAGAATATCTCTATGGACAATATATAACAAAAATGTCCAGTGTTTTATAGGGTAAGTAACATCTCTTATTGGGGTAAGCATCAGAAAATCTGTGTAGAGAGTATATGAGTGTGACCTGAAGAGCAAGCCTGGAATTTTGTTGCAATTGATTACATTCAATTTGTACAGCAAATACAACTATAGCAGCTCCTCATGAGACTCAAATGCCTTTTACAGTTTTGATCCTGAGATACAAATGTTTGCTTGAATTCACTGTAAGTGACAACACTAAAAACAATCAGGGCCTTGTTGACTAAACCATTTATTTCAATTCCCCTCAAGTCAACCCGGCTAAGTCTGATGCTAGAAAGTACAATATAGCAACATGTTTCAAGGAAGTGATGTAGGTCCTTGAACAGTTCTTGCAAAACCTATAGTGTAATATATGAATATGTGGATGTATTACTGAAATTAGACTTGCCCTTCGCAGGTGTCTAATAAGATGAAATATTGAATATTATCATAATGTGATGACTAAAGCTTTCCCAGTGTTTGGGAAGGCTACCACAGGGACAAGCAGACTGATTTCAGCATATGTTAAATAAAGCATACAGTGAAAAGCCTGCCACTAAAGAGTATTAATATACCACAAAAAGAGGAAGGGGAAGAAATAAGGCAGTATCCTGTATTTCCCCCACATTTGATCATGGAGATAGAAAGAGATACTTGCAATTTTGGCTCTCTGGGCTAGAGGACTCAGAAGGAGATGACAGGTGAACCTGAAAGGGATAGAGTTAGCAGCTCAAATATCTCAAACAAATTCCGTGGTGCATTTTTGATGTCTAAATATGATCTTAGTAATGCATTTAGTTATTTTATCTTGCAATTCTACTTTAAAATCAATGTTCTGTTGCTATAAAGTTGGTTTTATATCGATCTAAAACTTTCCTTCACTCAGGGTTAGGGAATTTTAAGGCTATAAAAATTCCATCTCCCAAACATCAGTATGTTGAATTTTTCAAAGATGGGTAGTGTGTGTCATCAGGGAGGCTGCATATTTTATGAACTGGTGTGATAGTCATTGTTTTTGTGATTGTTCTTGCCTGGAAACTCTTTGGTGTATCTAAGGTAACAGGGGATATTTCTGAACCCTACAAATCCCATAGAGCTTTATAAGTAAAATAGAAAAAAATCTAGGGCATAAGCAATTACTTTGATTTAATCTGATAGAGTATTATATAGTGATTAATTTACTGCCATGCACAATTTTGCCTTTATGCAATCTCTTTAGGCTGTCAGTACTGAGCTGGAAGATGCAATACGTGAAAAAGAAGAAATGAAAACCAGAGTTCATAATTACATAACTGAAGTCTCCAGATTTGAGACCTTGATAGCTTCAAAGGTAAAAATGTAATCTGTAGGCAGTCATTACTGCATTCAGTAAAACAAAGTAAGAATTGGATGGTTTGGGTGCTGTTCTCCCTCCCTGTCCCATTTTCTTCTTTTATTTTTCCTTCTTTTCTTTGCAGTGTTTCAAGCTACTAGTGGGGGATTCATATAACACCCTATTAGATCTGAAGCACTGATTAATTCTAGCACATCCCAATTTCATCAATCGTGTTTCAGGTGGCCATAATGCTGCAGAATGACAAACATGTCATGTTTGAATGTTGTTTTGCTTTTTGAGTTTTGACCAGGCAACCAGTAAAATAACTGGTACTGTTTCATGACTGTAGGCAACTTACATGGTGATTTCAAATATTTTACCCTTTTTGAAAAGAAAAATTTTTATCTGTAGTTCTACATGAAAATGTAAAAATAGTACTGTTAAAACAGTGCTCTGTTTAAATGCCCTTTATCCTGATACTTGGATTCAAAAGTGTGATTTACGTGATTTAAAACTTACAGTCATTTAAAACAAATTGGATTTGTGTCAAGACAACATGAACTGGCAAATTTATTATGTGACTTTGAATTGGGAGGAATGAGTTTTGATCTGACTTCAACTTGCATGTCTAGATGAATGCATGTAAATTCAACCACTTTTTACAAGTAGAAACTGAAACATGGAGAAAAAATTAAGCTCAGTAGTAGGTTAGCTTAGAGCTATCAATTTAAAACACTTGAGGTTTATTTTTTAAGAATTTCACAATATATCATATGTCCAAAGTACTTCAGCTACAGATGTGGATACATCTTTGGCAAATGATAATCCAGTTATTCAAGTCAGGTACCAGGAAACTGCAGAATATACAGCCCTCAACCAATTATGAGTGCTTGATTTCAGGGATTTTTCTAGTATTACGTCTGGAAAATTCCTGTGGAGACAAGGATTTACTTTTCTGCAGTGTTCACTTGCTTAATCACAAGTTTTTCTTTCCTAATGCTCCACCTGACCCCGTTTGCACCTTCCAAGTTCGGGAGGATACACAGAAGGAATTTCAGAAACAGTAGCCTTTCTCATTAGATAAATCTGATTTATATATCAGATTATCTGCATATCCCAGTGCACATTACATGAGCAGGGAAGAAGGGAATGGAGGTAAATAAGAAAAATTTGTCACTGCCTTATAATATGCACTTGGCTAAACTGAAATTCACAAGCAACATTTGTTCTATCACTGCACAAATGGTGAGCACTACAGCTCGCATTTCTCTATGATAGGCTACTTAGGTCTATATGCTCTAATAGATTACCAGTGTTTCAGGCACTGCTGTGATACAAATATTTATAAGAGCATGGTAACTAAAAGAGCTTAAAATGGACTCCTGCTGGAATTCCTTGGAAAGGGCAGCACACAGTGTATCTCAGTAATGTGACCCTTGACAATGCAGAGAGATCCAAATTAACTCCTCTCCTGGGAACCTTAAAACTCATTAACAACTTCGAAGTGTAAGTACTTCCATTTTAATAAAACTGAATGCCATCACTGTATTTATTTGCTATTTGGACTTGGAAAAGGGATGATGCCCTTTAGTAGTTGCCATATAGTGGGATTAAGAAGATGAAGGAAGTTCTACTTTCTGGGGGAAAAAAAGAAGAGATACTGTAAGGAGTAGGCATGAAATAAGATCAAACAACTTGAGGGTATGTTGATCATTGCAGAGCGATTTACTGTTTCATTAGGAAAAAGAAAACCAAGAGTTGCTAGAGAAGTTCCGGATGCTCCATACACAAGCTGAAGACTGGGAAATGAAGGCTCATCAAGCTGAAGGAGAAAGCAGCTCGATGCGACTTGAGCTCCTTTCAGTAGACACAGATCGGAGACATCTTCGAGAGAGAGTAGAATTTCTGGAAAAAGAGATTCAAGGGGTAATAACTTGTGCAATGAAATTCCATCTAGGAAAGTGGGATACGTTCAAGTGCTTTTTAATAAAGTCAATGTACGATTTTTAACGCCCTAATGGAAAATAATTTCTATATGTGAATGTTTCAAATATGAACGCTGGAGTTTTTGAAACAGTAACTGATTTGGTTTAGATGTGTTTTCCTTCGCCCCTGCTTGCCCAAAATTAGAATCATGGCATGTATTTTCATAGTTTTAGATCTCCTCTGCTGGGTTATCATTGTTACTATGACATTGTAAGAAAGTTTTGTTTAGTTGCTTCAGAAGATTTGCGTATAGCTTTATGAGTACTTTGCAAGCTTAGTTCTTACATTTCTTTGAAGCTTTGAGTGAAATATTTGAAGCCTTGGTGGCTGGAGTCAAGGTAAAAATCGGGTAGACATCCAAATTCAGAATCAGGATTCCATAATACTGAATCCTAGACCAATATCATAGAACATAAGGAGGTTTATATTTTAGGAGCATAACTTCATAGAGATGGAAGAAGTTCTAGAGCATAATTGTTGTGGATTGACTACATGTTGTCTCATAATTTTAATTAGCCAGAAAGAGTTAAAGACTATATTGTAAGCTGAGTTAAAAATAGGTTGTATGTTTGGGGTTTAAGCTTTTTAGTTCTCTGAGGCTGGAATAGAGCCTTGTTCCACTCTTTTATAGTACTTGTATAATTCTTCAAGTCGGCGATTAAAAATTGCAAAGATGGTTTATTAGTTGCCCTTAGCTGTATCTTAGGGAGAGAGAAGGAATATTAAATTAATTTTATAGGGAAAGTTAACTTTGAAGAGAAAATAAAGTGTTAAGAAAACCCAAGTTATTCAACAGGAGACTCTGGAATTTAACACTGGAAATGTATCCGTATTTGGTTTTGTTTAGCATATTGTTGCACATCAAGTATATGAATCTCAGATCTCCTCCATAACGAAAAATATGTCCAGATTGGAAGAGGATCTTAAGCGTGAAAATCAGGATAAGACTTCTGTGTTGGCAGAGCTGACTTCTGTGAGGGAACTCTCTGTGAAACTTGAGGCTAGCAAAGACCTTTTAGCTCGACAGCTGACATCCAAAACCATGGACTGTGAAAGGGTAAGCAGCAAAGGCAAATTTCATTTGCTATAACAAAGTAACTTCCTTTGCTTTTAATAGTTTTTGGAGAAAAGAATTACTTCTGAGAGCAAGGTAAGTTAATTTACATCACTAGTTTTGCATTTTTATATAGATTATAAATTTTACAATATACAGATCTGTAGCTGTGGGTTTTGTACAAAAAGAGGGAGTTTCTTTGATTCATTATCACTGCAAAATGTTGCAGGTGTAGTTTTAGCTGTGCCACAGACAGATCATATATATTTCTTTTCGGTTTTTAGTTTACTCAAACTTTATAAAAAGCAAATAGCGCACTTCTTATTTAGATATTAAAGACCTTACCCTAATGGCTTCTTTTCAATTAAATTGAAATTTAGATACAGCTGGAATTCATTGTTTAAACAGTTCTAAATATTCATATTTTCTGAACCTTTTTCTTTACAGCTGATTTTGTCTTCATTTAGTGACTTGGTCAGGCTTTCTGGGACTGTAATGTTCAAGACCTTGAGAACAGTAAAATTTGTGTATATTCACAGACCTGAAGAGGAAAACAATTATTCCTACATTTTCGGCAAAAGCCAAGAGGCTAATTGTGAGCTGACTTAGTCAAATAGAATGAAGTATAGTAAATACTATTTTTGTACTTGTGCAAAGTTCTACTGTTAAAAGCCAGTTCGTGTTCCAGGTACTTACCTAAACAATTCCAGCACTCGGTAATGTAGCTCCCAGTAAAACATTTGATAGAGGTACAGCTTGAATCGTTTTAAATTAAGTATAGTTTAAAATAATTGCAGGCTTTACATTGTTTTGTAAGCTCAGTTTCCTATTCTTTTTTATGAAACTTCCGATCATTTCAGTTTTTCTAACAGCTCTTCGCAAAATAAAATTCTCTGTGTTTGTAAATTAGTGTGTTAATAACATGTAAAATTTGTGCCTTAGGTTCTAGGAGAATTAGAAGATATAAAATCAGAAGTAGAGTTGCTGAAAAAGCAGCTATCCAGTGAGAGGCTTACAGTTCAGAATCTTGAAACGTTATTGGCTACTAGTAGAGACAAAGAATTTCAGAATCAATTAACGTCCCAAGAGAAAGATACCGAAATTCAGTTACTGAAAGACAAGCTAACACTGGCTGAGAGCAAACTGTAAGTTTTAACAAGTGTGAGTGTGTTATGTGGGTTGCAAAAGAACTGTTTCTTTGTGACAATACTTACAAAATCTGGGTGTTCAGTATGGCTGAGCAGATATTTGCAGCAATGTCTTTTGGCCTTTCATGGCATCGTTTACTTAATGTTTCTTTACAGGTCTTTCATATTGCTTTCATTAATCAGCACTTTGGTGGACATCAGTTTAGTGCAAGCAGTAAACTTAAACAGGAGTTCCAAAGGAAACATCCTCTACATAAAATTTTAACATATGTTTACTGCTCACGAAAAAACCCCCAAGTATATTAAATTCATGGTAAATGTGAATTGCTTATCTACTGGAGATGCCTGTTGTCCTTGCTTTGATTGAAGAATCACTTACATAATAAATAGTAAAGTCATAGTGCTTTAAAAAAAGCAAAAGTATTTTTGCTGCTGTTTATATTAACTGTTCAGGAAAAAGTCCTGCATCATTTATTATTCCTTTGAAATACGAACAGAACTAAACCTGACACTTACCCTAAGTGTGGCCAGCAACTTCTTATGCTGTGGACCTGCCTCAAGAAGCAATAACTTTTAGCAACACTTGTATTAGAAAGACTTATCTGTTTGGAACAACGAAGTTAAGAGGGAAGGTATTTTGTTTGTGTGAAATTCATGTACAAGAGAAGTGGGAGATTTAAAAATTTCTCTTCATGTTATGGAGCAGGGAATTTGAAGTTTCCATGATGCATCATCTTAGAATTATTCGGGTTAAAGAAGACCCTTAAGATCATCAAGTCAAGCTGTTAAACAAAACCTGCCGAGTATCATGACATGATAATTCTCCTAAGGATACATCAGCAGGGACTAGTGGTAGCTATGCATTAAATAGCAAGAAGGAGGAGTAGCAGCCGAATGTAGATGGTGGTGAAGAGTAAAGTCAAAGCAGAATTTCAGACAAAGAGATATACCCATTTAGTAAACACTAACATAGGGAGAGAAAGGAAACCTATGGAAGTTGATAGAACAGGTAATACTCCTTACGAGATCTAGAATGTAGTCTGCTTAAACAGATAAAACTGTCTGTAACTTGGTGACACAGATGTGCAAGAACTGTGCTTTTGGTTGATTTATGTAGAGGCTACAGCTTGTGGCTTATGATGGTCCACCTCAAGTAGCACTGATCTCAGTGAATCTGGAGATGATGACATTATTAATTGCCCCTGCGCAACTAATTGCTTCATGTTTTAGTATTGCTGATTTTTGTTTACTTGGGGAAAAAATGTTAATTGCATACAATGAACGTAAGCTAATAGAATGTCCTGATTATGAAGGGCAATGTGCAAGTTAGAAAAAACACAAACCAACAAAACCCCAAAAAACAAACAATAAAAAAGGAAAGAAGGAGTTTTAAATTAAATTTAATTCAGTTACTTTGTGTACAAACATTATAAAACTCTGTTTAACTAAGTACATAGTAATTTTTTTCACTATTTTTCTTTTGCACACATTGTAGGGTTCATTTGGTTTTTGTAAATGTCAATACTTGCACTG
This sequence comes from Mohoua ochrocephala, assembly GCA_013398855.1. Lineage (NCBI taxonomy): Eukaryota > Metazoa > Chordata > Aves > Passeriformes > Acanthizidae > Mohoua > Mohoua ochrocephala. The sequence goes on along the minus strand of VZTA01008432.1, from coordinate 128,539 downwards.
TTAATAGGGTAGGATATTGCAGGAAGAAGGAAAATGTTCTCTTGGAGAAAGAGTGGCCATTCTGTTGAATTGTTTTCCACTGTTTATCTCAAAGGTTCTGCATGTTACTAGGCCAGTGTTCAGGTGTGAGAACTAGTTGTATATACCTTATTTTCTACTGTTTGGTTTGTGGTAGTTGCAGTCTAAAAAACAGGAACTTCAAATGCTCACAGCTGTGACTGAAGTATGTGACAATTATGTTCGTGTCTTGCAAAATACAAAAATTCTCTTGGCTTGGCACAATTTCAGTTCTAACTGACAAAAATCATGTGCCAATATTTTTGAACATTATTTAAAGTTTTGGCTTTACAGTGCCTGTCCTTCCGCTTTATTTAGAAAATGGCACTGCTACAGCCTCTGACTTTAGAAGGATTGTCAGAATTAACTTGTGAAGTTCTCCAGTGCTGTAATTATGAGTTCTGTAAAGAGTAAGTAGTTGTGTTACTTTGAGTGCTACATGGATGATAGTACAGTAAATGAGATCTTGAGGCTCTAGAGTGACTAAAGAATTAAATAATCAGAGAATATGGAATAGCTAAACTACTTGTTGAAAGCTGTGTGTATCTACTGTGAAAGAGGCAGATGTCCTGTGAAAATTGTGTATCATCATGTAAACTTATATGATGATTACTGTGCATAAAGGATTTTTAATTTAAATATTTCTAAACCTTGGAGTGATTTACTTAATGCTCTTAATTTTGTGTAAATGTCATTGACATGGAATAACCTCAGAACTCACAAACTGTTTGCTTTCTTTCCTTATTTTACAATAATGATATTGGGCCCTGAATTCTTACTTCCATCCTGAAAGCATATGCCTGTCTTTGAAGGACTTATAAGATATCGTCGAGATGTCTTGTCTTCTGCATCTGTTCTCAACATACTGGATCAAGATACCATTCTAGGAATTTTACTGATGAATAGGGACCATGGGAAAAAATATTCTGCCGTTCTATTTGGAACAAATCTCTTGAGTAGTTTTCGTCTTCCGGGACTCAAAGACCAGCGGGTGCCAGACAAGAAGTCTGTGACTGACCTAGGACTGGAACTCATTTTTCAGAATCCCAATCCAGTGCTTTAGCAATAAACTAGTACAACTTTGCTTTTCCAGAAATGACTTTTGAGCACTCCACCTCATTCTGGCTTTGAAGACTGTATGGAATAACACGGCTGTCTAGATTCTCATTTAGACAACTTATTTTACATGCAATGATTTATTTTTCTTCCTTTATAATGTAATTAATGATATTTCGCAACCAAGCATTGAATTGGCCAAGCTGATGATTTTCTAAGAAGTATATTAACTATGTTTCTTAAAATTTTCAAGGCTCCTTTTAATTTTGATTCTTGCAATTGAAACAGTTGGGTCCAAACACCAAGGGTGCAGTTAAGAAGCTTTCAGACTCTGGGTTTTGCTGGTCTGGTATTTGCTTTAATACAATTTTTACTTAGATTTGATTCAGTTGTGTTCGTGGCTAGCCAGATAGTTCCAGCCTACTTGATAAATTTTTACTGAAGCCATATCGGTTACATTTGTAACTTTTTGTGGATATTTACTGCTTTTTTCTTCTTTTTTACATAAAGACCATCTCAAATTGCAACAGAGGATAGTAAATCAATAAACGAATGTTGTAATTGTTTTGTCTGTTTTTATAAAACATGTTTGTGTTTACCTTTGTCTGAAAAAAACCATGATGTAGTCAGGATGTACTGAGAGGCTTGCCAGCTTCTCATTTCATTCTCACCTTAGGTTCTTCCAGAAACATTCTGTTGCGTTCATTTGGTTCTTGCTGCTTCTGATTTGTCTTCGACTTAGTCTGTGAAATAACATGTTCAGTATCTGGTTTTGTTTTATCTTGCTCTAACTTCTCTAGGCTCCTAGCTGACATTGTTCAAAGAAAACTTTGTTGCTTCTCATGATTTTTTTTTAGAAGCAGCAATAATAGAGAGGTTTCCGTACTTCGAAGTAAAGCTGCACAGCTGCAGACTGACTGTGATGTTTTAAAAAGGAAACTGACAACTGAGCGATTTGAACGGTAAGATGCTGGTTTTTCAGTGAGTTGGCTCTCCCTCCTTATTTCTTCTTTCTCACTTTTAAAACTGTTGCTTTTTTCAATAGTGAGGAACTTTTATGGAAAACTCTCTTCCTCTTGTCATGCAAAATCTAATATTTTCATCTTGAAAACGGCTTAATTAAAAAAGAAAAAATCTTACACAGCTTCTGAATTTCTTCGTAAGTTCTGTGAGTTTACTACTGCCTCTAAAAATAAAGAGCATCCCTTCTCATGAAAACAGGAATAGACTTGAGTGACTTTACATGAAAATGAGACTTTTTGCAAAGTTCCATTTTGTTCCTTTAACACCCTGCAGCAGCAAAGTGTTGTGTGACTGAGGTTGCTGTTTGTTGGCAGAGAGCGAGCAATTCAGGAGATGCGTCGGCACGGCCTCTCCACGTCCTCGCTGCGGGCTTCGCCTCCCCTCATCTCCACACTGAGGTCTCCCTCACGGTCCCCAGAATGCAGCTCTGTAAGAACAACTGATCAAGCAGCAGCTGAAAAGTGAGTGATTTGATTTTGGCAGATCATTCCTATTCAAGAGTTAGGTTTAAACTGTTTCTAAATAATACCTTTGTGATCACATGAAATTGTTACACACTTCACATGTTTCTAAGTTCTGCTTTTGCTGTCTCTCCTACTATGAAATATTGATTGCAACCGATAAATGCAAAGTGCTCTCCAAAGACCAAATAATATAATGGATTCTCCTTCCTCTTTTTGTTAATGGTCTTGCACCACCTGACAACTTTCAAATATATGTTGCCTCCGTATTACTACCATTAATTACATCCAAATATACTTTGCCAGTTTATTATTGTTAATAGCTATCTCCAAACAATGAACGGTTCCTATTAAGAGGAATGCCATGAAATTCTCCCGAGTACAGCAGTGAAGGAAAGACACTCCACAGAAGAGTCCAACTAAAATGCATTTGAACCCTACCTATTAGATGAAACTATCTTCAAAACAAGTGCATAAAAATAATTAATATATTTTTCACTGTTAGTGCTTGAATCTATGAATGTCTAAGATCGTGATCACTATAGTCCATAAAAAAAATCAAAATCGGCATCTGTTCATTTTCACTGTCACTTTTGTTCTTTTAGAGATCATTGTTGTTTTAGATGATGCCAGTTATGGGTTACAAGCCTGATTATTGACTGTAGATCCCCCCTGCCCTATATTGCATAATAAATTGCGGTGAAGAGGGGAAGGACAGGGAGAGATAAAGAGTTTGAGAGATTGTTGTAGGAAATATGTGTGCTGTGGCAGCTCATGAATCTAGCTAACAGATTTGAAAGTTTATTTTTGTTGGTAAATAGATCTGGCTTGTTCTAAGCTTACTTTTGTTAACAATAACACAGGTTTCTTGAGAACTGAGCTCAGCATGGCATGAACCCACATTGTCAGCAATTTTTCTCTTCCGCCGAGTCTTTGGGTGAAGCAAAAAGCAGAAACTGTAGCAAATGAGATACTGACAGTGGGGATGAAACAGCAGTTATGCCTTTTGCTTTACTGGTGAGCCCCATGGCATACCCTGTTATGTTGCAAAACAACATTTTGAATGAGATGATGACAGATAATATATTTCTGAGAATGAGTATCATCAGTAGAGAATTGTCTTTAGTCTTTCTTGCTTTACAGTGAATCCTGAGAGCAATAAAAAGTTCAGTTGCTATGTTTGAAGGATACTGTGTAGTGCACTATTTTTATCTATATAATATTGGCATGCTTAGTTTTAACAATGTCAACTCTGTACCATATCTTACCAGAAAATACCCCGTTTTCATGAAGTGTGTATTTTTAAAGGAGGTGGTTTTTAAGAACTGAGTTCTCATGCAGTCGTTATGCATATCTTGCCTTTTAAACCTATCAATTACAGTAGAGTGATCTCAGCAGTATTGTTACCATCTTTCATCCTACTTGTTTATTCCTTTACCAGAGTAAAGTGTACTCTGTAATTACTGTTCTGTAGTGTTACAGCTGTCTCTCTCCAATCTGGTTTAATCTTCTCAGGAAATTTTCTCTTCCTCCTCTTCTCACTTTTACTTTTGTAAATCATTTTAGCAATGGATCAATGATAAAGAGTTTTAGGTAATATGCTAATAGTTGATATTTGGGAATAACAGAAGAGCATGTGAGGAGGCTAAAGCTAATTATTACTTTTTATCCTAATATTAAGTAGTAAAAGATAATAGTTACCTTTATTTTGACATCTTTTCTTTCTCCACAGAAATGTAACCTTCAAGGAATAACCAGTACTTGAGTAACTGAAGCATTACTGTTACAAGGACTTTTTTTTAAAAATTATGAATGCTGTCTTGTGTTCTACCTCTGTATTCTTCAAATCAGTGATTACCTTTGAAACCTCTGAGAACGGGTGAAGTAATCAACTTTGCAAAATTCTGCTTTCCCAACTGGCAGGAGGGACTGGCTTTTTGCTGGCTCTTTGACAGGTTTTCTGTCAAGCCTAGCTAAGTTTTGTTACTATTTTGGAAACATAGTAATTTTAAGAAGGAAATGAGTACTTGATTTGACAATCTCTCAATTTCATTCTACTATTTTATTTGTTTGCTTATCTCATATGATTGCGGAAGTTTAGTCATCTTAATGTGAGCTGACATAGAATAACATCCCCAACTGTCTTAAAAATGCTGAGCCAGTGTATGTTTTATACTCACGATGATTTCCTATGTTTGTGCTTCTAACAAATGTTTCCTGTTTACGGGTTGTTCTTTATGGTATTTAAAAGTATTGGTTATCTATTTTGCGAATGTATTTTGTTTACTGTACCTTAATAAAAAATACATGCCAGTTATTCTTTATTACTGTTTTTGTCAACTAACTCATCTCCTTTTGTTTAATCTTTGTGTGAAATTGCATTTTAAATATCCCCATATTTAATAAAAAGTGAAGAGAAACATTTTTAAAGATGTATTGAAATACTTTAAATATAAAAAAATTCTCAAAGCATTTTATATTCAAACGTTTGAATCATATCTGGAGATATTTTTCAAGTTTTGGTTTTAAAAGTTCACAGCAACACCTGGAATCATTCACACAGTTAAGCTCAAGCTGTTGGAGGGGTGGCAGAGGACTTATGCTGTGACATACATAGTAGGCAAATGAAGTGAAAACTAATCATAAAATACCTGGTGTGTTCAGCAGAGGAACATTTCAAACTTAGGCTTTGAAGTAAGATGCAATTAGTCAGTGCAATCTTAGGATAGGCTCTCCATGTCCATCTATGCAGGTAATTGTATCTCACATCCTTCTGTTCGGGAACATACCGTTTTTCTAATAATTACACGCCATCAGGGTGACACGGTGTGTATTCATAAGAATTACCCAGAGCAATGGAAATGGGAGGATGCATTGCTGCACATCCTTGCACTGACCAACAGGTCCTGTTCTGCTTGCCTAACATCCGGTAAAAAACTCTGATTACCAGCTAACATTACAAGCATCTCTAAGTTGTAAACAACATATTAAGTAACGTGGAAAAAAAATACTTTGTTTGCTCTTAGATTTTATCTAGTTTGCACTAAGATTCTTACACTTAAAAATGATGAAGAATATTGTGTTAACTGGAAATATTGTCTCATATATTATATATTAAATTTTACTGATTAAAACCAGCTTAGAACACCTATTCAGAAGTACCTGAAAATACTTGTATCACTTTAGGTTTCTCAGCAATGTAGGGAACTGTGTATTCACGGTGGGTGCATCTTACACATTTTACTTTCTAGATCTTTCACTTGCCAGTTACAGGAATGAGAAGGTGCTTGTCTCCAACAGTTACTTACCTGTTAATACTGTTTGTAATTAAGTCAGTACTTTCCACTGATGTTAATTGTTGTTAATTATTCAGGAGGATTTAATAAGAAGGAGAAAAATTATGTTCTGCTCTTGGTGTCTTCAGTGGTGACTTTTAAATATCCTATTTTGTAAATAAATCCTTTTAAATTAGAATATTTTTTTTCAAAAGCTAGTGTTCCACCTTATTGAAAACAGTGTATTTCATCTTACTGGAAAATGCGTATTTTGACATTACAATTAAAACCGTAACACTTCAATTAATGGCAATTCCTATGTGGATATATCAATTATGAAGAATTAGGAGCTCATTGAACACAGGTGTTAGAATAAAATTGGTATCATTTTGGTGACCGAAGCCTGTGGAGATTTCTAGTATTAAAACATCACTAATATTCAGACTATAGTATAGCTGTCAATGTGCCTTCTTGTTACTATTGTTTTATATACAGTTTTATAAGCAACTGGAGTAAAACAAAAGTAATTTTTAAACAACTTTGCTTTAAAATCAAGTATTTCAATTCATGAAGTAGAAAACAAGCACAAATGTGTGGAAGATTTAAATCTGTGGACTCCTGCATACGCCATGTATGCAACGAGCCTTTTGTGAGCAAGATGTTAACGTGGCTCACCTGGACTCTGCTCCAAGAGGCTTCCACGCTGTTCTCACCTTCTGGAAGATCGAAAGCACCCTTGGCTGCTGGGGTGTAGTCCTCAGCTGGGGTGAGTTGCAGGGGGAGTGTGGCAGACATGAAATTGTGATAAAACTCCGTGTACTCAAGGTGTCTGTCTTATTTTCTGCTACTGGGGAGGGGAGAAAATAGAAAAATAATAAAGGAGAAGCAATAATTGTTGGGGGTGTTTTTCTACAAAACAGTGAAAGTCTGTCGTCAGAAGCAGAGGAATCTAGAGATAATAAAAGGACAGGTGTTTTCAGTTTATTAAAACCTGAATTGCTCAATTAAACATCATAATGTGTTTTTGAGAAATTCTTAGAATTAGTTGGGTTTGGGGTTTTTGTGTCTTACATTATGTCCCTAAAATTTAGGTAATTAGCCTAAAGATAAATAACTAATTCTAGAGTTCAGTTGGAAACCTCAATTTGTTCTTTTTTTGTCACCCTCAGTCTGAGAAACACTGACATTCCTGTGTGATGCTAATTTAAAAAAAAAAAAAAAAGGTTAAGATTAGGGATTCAGTCTTCCAATTTAAAATATTTTATACAGAAATTGATGTATATATGGCAGCCTGACCTAAGCAAATGCTGTTATTCCTAAATGAAACCTGCAGATTTTGGAGAGGGGGTTGAATCATTCCTTGGGAGAGAACTTTATACTTCTCTGTCTTTGCTGACAGTGTAAGAAAACAGTGGTGTGTGGTTTTGGTACCCTAGTCTTACAACTTTATATGAAAAGATATTCCAGTTTCATTTCATCCTCTGACCCTTCACAGGCCACACAAAGATTGTAGTAACTGCAGCAATATTAATTCCTGGACCTGAAGTCTTACCATTCATCCTGCAGTATAAATGGTGCAGGGGAGAGAAAGCCTTGGTGCTGTGCAAGCACTGGTCAGCAGTAGCTGAAACACTCGCTGGTGGTGTCAGTGGCTGCTGTGTTACTTTAGGGCTGCAGCCACAGGGGCAAAGAGCCACCCCACCCATCTCCTGTCAGGCTGCAGGGTTGTCTCTGCCTCAGCGCAGCAGCAGAGCTGGCACGGGGGGTCCAGCACATTCCCCGCACAGTGGCAGCCCCTGCCCACATGTGGCTTGCCCAAGGTAACCAACTCCCCAGCACACAGTGTCTGCCATAAGGCTCCCAGGACAGCATGGACATGGATGTTCTTGAAAAGTGCAGCAAAGAGCCCAAAGGTGATTAAGGGATTGGAGCATCTCTCACATGAGGACAGTCCGAGCAAGGTGGGGGTGTTGAGCCTTGAGAAGAGAAGGCTTGAGGTGGGGAACATCTCCATGGGTAACTGTGGGTGGGAGTGGGAGTAAAAGTGGGTGGGAGTAAAACATCTGAGACGGTCTCCTCTCGGTTGAATTCAGGGGAGGTACAAGACAATGAGCACAAATTGAAATACGGGGAATTCGATTTAAACACATAATTTTTTTTCCCCATGAGGGTGATCAAACAGTGCAACAGGCTGCCCAGAGAGGTTGTGGAGTCTCCATCCACAGAGGTATTCAAAACCCACTGAGGGACAGTCCTGGACAGCCTGCTGTAGGTGACCCTGTTTTGAGCAAGGGTTTGTTGGACTGGGCAGTCTTCAGAGGGGCAACAATCCTGGGGCTGGGAGAAACTTTCCTGCAATTCCACACAGTGGTGTGATCAGGTAAGTGCTTACCCAGCTGTGGTGAAATCGACCCTTATTATCGATATCATGATCTTTGACATTTTAAAAATTACGAGTATAAAAATAATTGCCATTGTTTTGTCCTGATATCAGTTATATCTGTGTTAGAGCTCAAGTCAGTTTTGGAATTTATCGTGGTAGTTGCCTCTCCCACCTCTGTGTGCTGCGAGCTCAACATCATCCAAGCAGAGCTGCCCCACCAGTGTTGTCAGTGATGTGTCCTTTACCATTTCAAGGTGATGGTGCAAAAATTAAACTAACTAGAACGGCATGATGGCAAATGGAGGAAATGGGTGGAAATGAGAATATCAGTAGCTTCTTCTTGCTTTAAATACTCCTGGGCAGGAATGGCCGTATTTTCATGAACGCAAACACAGAAATGAGTTTCAGCGTGGTTACTCAGCTGTGAGTCAGTCATGGTCTGCAGGAGCAGATACTGCTCTTCGGGGAGATTTTCACTGAGCTTCTAGTCCAAAGGAGCGTGTTGACATCTGAACTTGTTTTTATTTGGAAAGATATGCGGGGTTTGCTGGACTATAGCTGTGTCTGCAATCTTTATCAGTACCCATTTGCTTTGCACAATACATAAAGATGTTGAACGGGAGGGAAGGCACTCCCGGCTTGCTCCTGGCTTTTACATGGCGCCTTTGTGCCACCTAGTGGAGCTGGGTCTTTTCCCAGCGATCATGGCACATCCTGGAAAGGTTCGAGCTTCTCCGTAGAAATTCTGGATTTTTAATATTTCAGTAATAAGATCTACTAAACTCGAAGTGCAAGACTTGCTAATAAAGCTATATATGCCTGAAGCCTGTTCATCACTTTGCAGCTGAGATCTGTGATTGCATTACTTTCCACAAATTGTTGGTTCTTAAGAAAAAAAAAAAAAAATCAACTTATTTTCTGCTCCAGGAAAGTGAAAAGATTGACCTTTGCCAATAAAGGTCTGATGTAATTGAGCAATTTGACTGATCTGAAGGAACTGGCAAAAGTTGGATTCACCTCTTTCCTGATGGCTGCTTTTGAAGTTTTCTATCTCTACCACCCAATTCTACCTCTTAGAAACATGCAAGTGCTGTGGAGAGCAGTAAAGCCAAACACAGCAAAACCCTTGAATCTTTCTGAGGATTGCTTCAAAATTCAGCTCTGGTAATCAAGGTGCTTTGTATCTGTCTATTTTGGAGATATATATGCAATACCTAATGTAAATGTAGCAGTCAATATACTTAACAGCCACCTAAATACATCTGGTGCATGAGCTTAAACTTCCGGATTATCTGTGCCCTGTAGACTGTGGCTTTAGTTGTGATGGGACTGAACAGGGAACAGACTGTGCCTCCCAGGGCTTGTATGACTAGTCATCTCCAGAAGATTGCAGGTGAAAAAGTGATTTCTAGCAATTATTGTGTATTTCATAGTCATAGACTAGTTTTTTACATAAATATCACTTTGATGCAGGAATTCACTGAGCTACAGCTCACTAAGGAGTGGGAGAATATCAGTTAATGCCCACCTAAACTTATAGTCTTCCTTTAAAATCTCTGGTATTGGGCACAGTCAGAGACAAAAAAAATATGTGCGAGATAGTTCTTTGGTCCAACCCAGCATGGGTCTTACAGACCCATTTCCTTTTAAGAAAACCCCACTTCTGACTGGGCCAAAAAATTAAGAAGCAGACAAAATCTAAAGCTGTAAGGCCTTTTTCTCCATCTGAATTCGGAGAGCTGGCTGACAAATGGAGGAGGTGGAGGATCATGAATCCCCTGATCAGTTTTGGTTCCAAAAGTGGAAGAGTCTGGATGGGACTAAGTGCAGCATCTGCTTTTACCATGTTGTCCCTGGGAAACTCAGGAAACAGGTGTCCAGCACTGGTAAAATCTTGCGGTAGATAGCTGAATTGGAAGAGTGGGGCCCCAGAAGAGCTGATACAAATACCGGATTTAATGCTATGAGAAAGAAGGGAGGGTAATTTCTGTGGTTCTGTGTTGGGGGACAATTGATTTTTTTGCTGTTTCTTGTAGTTGCTCCTATTTTTTAGTAAATTAAGGGAATAAGTGTTTGCCTAGCTACAGCACGGGCCAGGCGCAGGGTTCAGACTTCGGTCTTGCTGTGAGAAGAGAACAAACGGGGGTTCAGAGCGCCGTGCAACTGGGGCTGCGGACCTCTCCTCCTGGGGCAGTGCAGAGGTGCTGGGTCCCGGTGAATGCGGATAAACCCGGCTTTGCCCCTTCCTCGCCAACACCAGGAGCCGAGCGCTGCCCGCTGCGGGGCGCGAGCAGGGATGCGGGCGCGGCCGGGGCGCGGCGCT
>VZTA01008432.1:0-117604 GCA_013398855.1 Mohoua ochrocephala | reverse complement strand
AACGCCAGCGGCGAGCAGCCCAGGGGCAGGAGGCTGCGCCGGGAGGACGGCCAGAAACCCACCCCGTAAGTAGTTCCCTGCCGCTGTTGGGCTGCCTTTGTTCGGTGGAAGGTGTAAGGAGGCGTGCGGGTGATTTTCAGGAGGTGTCACTTCACTGCTGCCGCGGAATTCAATGGCTGGGCTGGTTCTCTCCGATTCCTTCTGCTTCCCCTTTGTTAGCGTTTTCCCGGGGAGTCCTGTATTGTTTCAGCTTCACTGAAAAAAAAGCAGGAGCTGTCAAAGAGATGACTTTGTTCCCTGCGATGCTTCTCCAGAGCAGCATCGCTTTGTTCAAGCTCCCGTAAGCCATTTGTCACACAAGTGCCGCCGCGCTACCGTAACGAGCCGGCTGCGCTCCGCGCCGGGCGGGCAGCGCGGCCGCGTCCCTCTGCCTTCCCCTTCCCCAACAGCTGGAGCAGGTAAGCCAGAGGTAATGCCATTTCGCGTGGGAAATCGTTGTCTTGCGCCATCTCCTTACTTAGAAAGCGTCTGCTTCAGCGGCAGAAATGTGGGTAACACGCATCTTTTCTCTGTCATGGAGTGATTTTTAATGAATGACGGTTTGGGGGTTTTTAATTAATGTTGCTGGTATTGCCACTAGTCAATTAGAAATCCGGTTCTCCGTAGCTGTAGTGTGTAAAACGTTATTATGCCTCTGCTCTGTCATTTTAAGTGTAAAAGTGCCCAGTTAAAAGCAGTTCAAGGGGTAAATAGAGACCTGGAAACCACAACTGTGCATCCTGAAAATTTAATATGCCTGACAATAATGGCACTGAAAATGATCTGCTGTTGGGGGGATGGGACCACAGAGAAAGGGAAGAGTAATTTGCAACCACGGGCCTAATAATAGATATTCTGTCGATAATAGATACATAGATAATATAATTTGTTACACTCCCAAACAGATTTTCTGTGCATACCTTAAACGGTATTTTCTGAAAAGAGCTCTTTTCTTAGACTCCAGGTTATTTAAGCTAGTTGATAGCAGTAACACGTTTTATCAGATTAAAGATGATAAATTAGAGCCAGAACTGACTTTTATTTGGTATTTAGTAATGCATGCTCAAGAAATTCCCATCACTGAAATACATCTAATTGCACCTTGCATAGAGAATTAAGTCTTGTAACTATACCAAAACATTAATCAATGGGTGTGAATGTTACCATGAGTTTCTTTAACAAAGCCATTGATACCGCAGTAGTTAGCAGTTCTGTGTATTACTTACTTTGGGTGGTTTGAATCCAGGTCGGGAATTCATCAAACAGCCAAATTCAACTCTTCCTTGGCTGCTATCAGTTTATCAGATTAGAGGTTGTGTTTGAGGTTGAAGATTTCATTCCAACAATTAGCTTGAATTGAACACTGTGAAGTGTAAGGAAATTTCATATGAAAGTGATTTGTACATTTATTTGTGTTCCAGTTGGATAATTACAAGAATTACCTTGGAAATATTTATCGGTAAATATGGCACATAGCAAAGATGTTGCTGCTGGTCGGTATTGGGTCTATTTTTCTCCAATAGGAAAATTCATCTTAGGGCATCCTGTTCTAAAATTAAGGGCTGTTTTCAAATACCCACTTGGGCAACCCTGCATTTTAGAGAGAATTGCTCCACACTTAAGAGCAAATATTAGTTATTTCCTATATACTGTATAACAGAATTTTTAGAATTGCACTGGTAGCAAACACAGTTGGTCTGAAGTATGAATGACTTGCTGGGTGCTGTGGCAAGACATTGACTTTTTTCTTTCTTTTTTTTTTTTTTTTTTCCTCCCTCCAAAGTTTGTTCCTTATAGGTCTTATTTTGGTCTGTTGTTCTGTGAGGTTACGCAGGTAGTAGCATTTGTGAACTGGAAAGGCATTCGGTAAAATGCCTTTTTTTTTTTTAACATACAGTTCCTTAAAACCCTAACAAAATTTATTAACTATTAAAAAATACTGTTTGGCAATAATACTTCACTTTAAATACAGACACTAAAAAGCAGCCGTTTTGGTTTCACACTTCTGATTGCAGCAATAAAAATAACTTCTGCAGTTTCTTCTGCTTTGGCTCTTAGTCACTCTGAATAGTGTTTTGCTGGCTATCTCAGTCACTGAAAATGGATTTGTCTGTGAGTAATGGAGTTTAGAGTTATTTCAATATTTCTACTATAGATGTGTCAGATAAGCTCTTTTAAAATAAGAAACACACGGCATAATAAGTGTTGAATGAAATGTGATGATGAATTTATGAATATGAATATATTTGGTTGTTGTTTTAGAATGAAATCTAACATAAACAGAATTTTTATATAGACTGTGTAAGCTTGAATGACTATGTTTTCACTTTCTGTCCTCACAAGCCAAGAGACAAAGACTTTTTTTTCATATTCTGAATTATTCATTTTTGAAAATTGCTGACTCTGATTGTTAAGAGGGTTTTTTTTTTCCCTCCCACAAAATCAATGCAATCTTTATTCCATATAGGCCCAAATAAGAGAATCTGGCAAAAATGGATAAGCCTACTATTGGCATGTTAGAAAAGTACAGTCAATTTCTTTGGAATCAACAGACTCAGGGCAATGTGGTTGCATAATAGCTGCCACAAGCACGATGTAAATGTTGAGATGCTCCAAACACCTGCATGTTGTCATTGAGCCAATGTATTTGAGCAATAAAATAAATAATAAAGTTGTATAAAGTGCACTTTAAAATAGAATTAATTGGTGCTGAGTAGTTATGAGAGAAGGCAACCTGAAGTTATGGGCTTAATTTTAATTACATTGGTGCTTCCACTGGAGGGGCTGAATTTTATTTTTTATCTGTTATTTAAATCAGTTAGTGATGGATAAAAAGTGTGTTTGTTTCCATGGAGACTCCATGAGTTCTGCCTTTAGGAAACAATCAGCTGTTGTGTAGATCTTACACTTACTGTTTCCCATCATTTCCTGAAGGGACCTTCACTCCTTTTGATGCTCTGCATTGCACATCACATGCCTTCTCTCTTTAAGAGCTAAAATGTATTTGTCAGAGGCATACAGCATTTATCCTTGCTTCACATTCAGCATTTTCACTTATATTGGCGAAGCCTTAAAAAAGAAATAAAATTGACTTGTAACAAGTAAATTTTAATTAACGCCATTCAAGACCAGTGCATCACATGGGCCAAACCACAGCGATTTGGTAATTAAGTTTGGCGGGAAGAAAAACCTAGAGATCTTGCTGCATATTATCCTGGGTAAGTGACTTACAGTGCTGTTCTGCCACACATTGAGTGAAGCTGATTCAGATGCCACTACAAATGTGTAAAGTACATCAATACACTTTTAAATGCAGTTCAGTTTCTTCTGTGTATATACATGCTGTGTGCCAAATTACAGGAGTAAAAGTTTCGTGCCTGTAACAAGGCCATTTAAGAGAATACTGTCATATGCAGATGATTTTAGTTCAATTAATTCACATCCCAGTGGTGTTTTGAAATGGCTTATCGTTTTAATGATAACACGTGTGAGAGCTTTATTTTCTTCTCCATTATTGCATTAGGAAAAACAGTATGAAAATGATCGAAATAAGTAAAAACTTTCCTCACATTTGAGTGTTTGGGAGTGCAAACTGCTGTGCATTTTGCTGGCGTGCTTGACCATCTCTTTCATTACTCAGCATGTTTTGAAAGTCAGCTGTCAGACTGGGGCAGCTTCATAAAGCAGCTCAGCCCGGTGATTTGTGGCGAGGCTTCTGTAGGAGGATGCCGCACGTTAAAGATTATGTTTACTGTTAAGCTGAAATGTGGAGGGAGTGTGATGAAAAGAATTGAAGTGAAATGAACCATACTAAATTCTGACTTTCATGTTGCTCTTCAAAGAAAAGTTGATTTTCTTCAAAGTAACATGCCGTCTTTCTCTGTGGCTTTTAAGAAAGCCGCATTTGAAACTCTTCAGTGCAGAAAAAAAAAAAGAAAGAGGTACAATTACAGTGATCTGTGGAACAGTTTGGGCTAGATGAGAAAAATAATGATAGAAAGCCCTGCGAATATGTGTTATCTTTGGGTATCTGTTGGCACATACTTGAGATAGTTGGGTTGAGTGGATTCATCTGCCAGCAAAATCAAACTGCCTTCCATGTTGTAGGACCTCTTTTCTGTTGCTTATAACTTTGGCAAATTTTAGCCGTGTGGTCTGTAGTTCATCACTTGTATTTGTGACTCATGATAATTTTAATTTTAATTAATTAATTAGTTGACAATTAGTCTAGTTGTTTTGCCCTGTTAAAAAACCCTAAGATAGTTCAGAAACATGGTACTGTTCTGGTTTCTAGCTAGGCTCCAGATCCTGCTAAGGCAGTGTCCTTTCTCTGATCTTCATTTTTACGGTCTTCATGAATGTCTGCCCAAATTTTCTGTCCTAAGTCTACAGAATATTGTAGTTTTCATGCACTCACTTGTGAAAACTTTAGCAAATGAGATGAGAGATTACATGTTTATTCAACACCCAGTGCTACAGAATATTTTTAACAGTGACCTCAGCGGTACTTGCTACATCTGCAGAGGCAATTGGAGTGGGACTGTGACTGTGCTGGAAACAGAATTAAAATTAAGGTTTTCAACAAGACAAAGATGTTGCAGTTATCAACTGTATAAGGAAGGAATTGGGGGGTAATTCTTTTATGGTAGATTACTTGAGTTGCTGCTGCAATAAAAGCAAGTATGATGTGGTGATATATAAGATAGGACAACAGCATGAAAGACATGAGAAGTCCTCCTCAACTGTAACACCATGTCCAGGTAGGCTGCACACTTCAACAAAAATGTGTATGATTTGGAGAGTATCCAGAGAAGAGGAATGAAAATAATTAAAAGATTTAGAATATATGGCTTATGAATGAATGTTGAAATGTCTGGAGTTGTTTCAGCTCAAAGAATGAAGAGTGTCATGGTGAACAAGACATGACAACTTTCTAATGTCACAAAGCTGTTGTGAAGCAACGTTCTCCATGCCCGTGCCCAACCAGATGACATGCAGTGGGTTCAGCAACTATGAGGTTGAAGCAGTGGAATAGATTACTGAATTTGGATTTTCATGATTTTAGCATCACTAAATGTTGTTTGAATATTAATCAGGAACGACATAAACATAGTTGAATTCTTTCTGGAGCAGTGTGGTGGAACAGATTACTCTTTGAGGTGTCTTCTACTCTCCTGAATCTTCAACATCTATGCACCCTGGTGCTGATCAGATTGTACCTTGTTCCCTCATCAGTGCTGCATGTGGCAGAATTGCCTGGATGTGGTGTCTCCAAAATGAACAGGGTATGTGAGCAGAGAAGTTCAGAGCTTTTGCTGTGATCTCTTGATTTGGATCAGCTCTTACATCCACCCCTCTCTCCTTTCATAGCGATTCTTCTGCTGGTGCTTGGGCAGAAAGTGTGAGGGAGGAAAGCACCATGGGATCGTGGGAGGAGCCTCAGATCCAGCTGACATAGGGAAGAGCAGGTTCGGAGAGCACGGGTACAGGTTTCCCTAGGAACTGGGCTAGTAGGATAGTACATGAACATGGGACATGATGAATGTGAAGGGGAGCTAAGACTTTGGGACAAGTGACTGGGACTTGTAAGCAGTAGGATACAGAGTGAGCTGGTAGATGGGAAGTTGGGTTGCTGGCAGAGAGACTCCAGTATACCAGAAGCCTTTACAACTGCAAAGTGGGATTGACAAAGTAATAAGACAACAAAGAGCCAAGGGAGATGAAATCAAAGACTGGGAAAGTTATGTTAGAGACTATGGGACAGAAGTAATTAAAAGCTGGAAGAAAATAGTCTTTCCTCTCAAGATTACATTGTCTTCTAAATCTTAGCTGAGAGCCCACAATTCTGTCTTAGCATTCATGCCTTATGAGACCCATCATAAAGGATTTCTTCATCTTTTCAAGTGGAGAATGACCAACTGTTACTCCAGTCAGGTAACAGATCAGTGCTGGGGATGCAGAGACTATTTCTGTACCCTACTGGTCTTAGGTGGGCAAGCAAAATAAAAGATGTGAAAAAAGCATTTTTCAGTTTATTTTGGGTTTTTTCGGTTTTTTTGTTTGTTGTTTTTTTTTGAGATTGACAAGTTTGCAAGTGAAAGAAAGGAAGTGCCAGGACTTCACAGAGCTGTCAGAGTTGTAAGTTGTTAAGGGAAAAAAAAAAAAAAGTAAGCTGATTTTTTTTGTCCTTTCCGGATCCTGTTCCAAGCTTGGTAGATATTTTGCAGTAGCCTACGCTGGCCCATCTGGGGGCTGTGATGATGAACAGTGCCATACTGCTCTCAGCCCTGAAGCTTTGGCAATCGTTGCTTCATCCGCTGCTCGTGTTTGGAGGAAGGACAGACACCCTCAGCTCATACATGTGGGTTTTGATGTTCTTCCCAACCACTCTGTTCCAACATCCCCTGCTGACAGCGCAAGGGTGGGTTGTACTAAAGAGCCCTGCTGTGTTTTTTCTGGCAAGTAGATTAATCTTTCAGCCACCCACACAGCCTGCTGAACAGTGTCACGAGTTACTGGGATCTGGTAGCCTGATACCAACACCTGATATCTGACAAACTGTGTGCTTCAGGTTATTGTGTTTCCTCAGATAGGAGGCCGGAAAAAAACCTATGTAGGTGAGCTTTGGAGCACACAATGGTAACTTCAGATGTGAAGTGAAGGCTCCATTTGGCCCAAGGTTACATCCCCTCATGCACCTGCCTGCTGGAACACCCTTTCCAGCAATTAAAGGATAGGTTCCCCGTGCCTTAAAGCTCCCCAGTCCTGGCACTCTTCAGTAGCACTCTTCAGTAGCCTTTCCAGACAGAGGCTGCATCAGTAAGAGGCAGATGGGCTGGCTGTAAGCCAGAAGGGTCACTGAAGTAATTCTTTCTCAGCCCAGGTGTTTTTGTGGGACTATTCTACATTGTCAGCGTGAAAGAGAAGCTGAAGACCCATTTGTGACTCTGACAAGATGCCGAATGCTTCTGTTTGTCAAACAGAACTGTGACAGTGGCATTAGCTGCTAGACTGCATTTTGCCTCATTTTATCCGCAGTGTGCTTATTTACAAATTGCAGCTTGTCTGGTTTGAGAAATCACCTTTGCGATGCCCTGGCCCGCTCGGCAGGTTTAGTGGAAGGTAGTTTGATTCACTCTGGGCGATACGTGAGAGAAAGAACAAAATTCTCAGGGAGTTTTACAGCACATTTTTACTTGCAAATTTTAGAACTTTCAGGTAGAATAATGTACTTGGCAAATTTTAAAACAACATCCAGACAACATAAGGCACTTCACACACTTAGCAAACTTTAACTTGGTGAACTCTAACTTATCCAGACACAAGGCACTTACTAAGGCATTGGCTGGAATTTTGTAGGCTGGTTTACAATATGTTTTGAGAGGAGAGAGAGAAAAGTGTTTCATCACCCCCCTAGGATCCTGTGGAGCATGCCAGCTGAGCACACATGCTGCTGTCCTTTTTTCTGCTCTGGTCTGCTGGGCGCTCCCCCAGGCCTGCGCTTTAGTGTTTCCTGGGCCTGGCTGGCACCCTTTTGGGGCTCACCACAGGCCATGAGGTCAGGCCACCATTCTGGGCCAGACCAGAGGCTGACTAAGGCTCAGTGGGGTTGGGGTGTGGAGCAGCGCATCCTTCCACATACGCAGAACTCACCCTGTCCCCCCAGCACTTCCCACCTGGTTGTTTCGAGCCAGTCAATCATTCCTCTGGTCTCCTACAACCTTCACTACTGGAGTCAAAGGGCTTTTTTTTTACTGAAGGGTTTGTTTACATAGCTGGACTTCTGTAAAGCCTTTGGCATGATCCCTCACAACATCTAGACTGGGAAGAGATGGATTTGATGGGGGAGTGCTAGATGAAGAGGCCACGTGTTGGACCATTGCATCCAGAGTCCTGATGGACATCAGTGACCAGTGGTGACCCTCAGTGGTCCATATGGGAACCAGTGCAATTTATTATCTTCATTAATGATATAGACAATAGGATTGAATGCAGTCTCAGCAAATTTGCAGATGACACCAAGCTTAGTGGTGCTGTTGACATACTTGGAGGATGGGATGCCATCCAGTGGGACCTGGACATGCTCTGCAGTGTTAACCCTTCCCTTCAAGGTTTTTTGGCCCCGTGTCCAGTCTATTTCACTGACCACTTTTGAACTTTGGGAACCTTTGAGTCTCTGAGATTTACACTCTTTTGTATTGCTACCCATCTGTGGCATGGGCACAGCTGACCACAGGTGTCTAATCCCATTTCTCCCAGGGACCAGGCTCACTCAGTTTTGCCCAGGCACACAACTGAACTGCATGTCAAATTTGTCGTGTGCATTTGTTTTGGCAAAACTTTATTTTGAAAAGCAGTGCTCTGTAATGCTCGGCAGAGTCCCAGGTGTCCAGCGGTAAATCCACAGAAGCCCAAGCAACGACTCTCTGTTGTGTATATGCAATCAGTTCTTTACAGATGGTACTATGGACTCTGCTGTTGATTATGATTATGATTATTGTGTAGCTGTTACAAAGTTTCATTCATTACCTTTACCACACGTAAACTGCTAATGCAAGTTCCCCACATTAGTAGCACTGCTGTCTTTTCATGTTGTGTAGCTGTTACGTTAGCTGTTATTCTTAAGTCTGACTCTGCTTCAGTCGGAGAGCTATAATAATTGGCTTAATTTAATATTTGCTTTCTATAGAGAAAGACATGTTCCATAAATTCTAAGTATTTCTATACCGTAGGGCTGTGACCGGATCTGCATGGCCAGAGCCTACATGTGGCTCACTGATGATACAATAGTGACTGCACCAGAAAGGTTTGTGAGGAAATGAATCATTTGGTCTGCAGAGCAGAGCACGACTGCTGTGTCGTAAATCAAGCCTTTGTTTCTAAGCAAGAAGAAAAAATGTTGCCTAACTGCCCATTAAGTCAGCTTCAGTTTTTCAGTTCTCTAACCTGTTCATTCTTATCTCATGAATAATAATAATAATAATAATAATTTAAGTAATGTTTTGAGTGCAAGATTGTGTATATTTGTATGCCATTGGATACATTTGTGCAGCGTTTTGCTTTTTTTGGGCAGAGCATGCCAAGAAGATGCCTTATGCTGTTTGTAGCTGCTGCCTATAATTCACTTTACTCTTGCTCTAATGCATTTGCTTTATTTGGGCAATAGAATCATAGAATTATTGAAGTTGGAAAAGACCTTGAGTCCAACCTTTGACTGAACTCCATGGCTAGTTGACTGGCTTGTCAACTACACCGTACCACTGAGTGTCACATCCAGTCGTTTCTTGAACACTTCCAGGGATAGTGACTCCACTACCTCCCTGGGCAGCCCATTCTAATGCTTGACAACTCTTTGAGAGAAAAAGTTCTTCCTGATGTCCAGCCTGGCATGGCTTGAGGCTGTGTCCCCTTGTCCTGTTGAAAGGCTTCGAACCTCAGAATGAGTTAGACAAATTTTTGAAAGGCAGTTGATGTTCTAAATACCTAAACTGAGACATTTAGGATTTTTCTTAAAACAAAATGTTAAAATAAGAGTTTTAAAAGAGTTTAGATAACTCTAACTGAATTTGAAGGTAATTGGACTGGATTGCTAAAGAAAAAAAATATTTCTTAAAGCAACCCCCAAATCTCAATCTTGATTTCTAGTAGGGAAAGAAGAAAATCAAACTGAAAACTACCGACAAGGCTTTTTTTTTAGTATTCATTTCACCTTCGCAGCGCTGTATGGTTTAGGATAAAATATTGAGTTCATCATTTAAAGCTTTAGAATATTGTAAATTCAGCGTTTTCAGGCTATGAATTTGCTTCATTCACAAGGAAACAGAAGGACAATAGGGATAACAGGGGAAACACCTTAGCAAATGCTTTGGCTTGGCTTTATATTTTGTCATTTTGTGAATCCATTTAATTCACTTCAATGAACAAATGAACAAATAACTCCCACTCCCCAAAGAATTTTTTTTAATCTTCAAAAAAAGTACAAGTGCAGAAAGAATGCTAACCCTAATAGTATTTTTGTAAATGTAGATTCTACATCTGTGGTTCTAATTATTAGGAGCTATTGAATTATAGAATAATGTATTTATTAAAATATTATAACACAGTAAAGGTGTGTGTATATAAATTCACAAGTATGTTGTTAAATATAATGTAATACATAATAGAATTAATTTTTATCCCAAATAACAAATTAAGGAAATCACTTCATGTATCATCATTTCATAGACCAGCACTTGCCTGCCTCATCTCAGTTCTGCATTCCTTGTGTAAATATCAGCGTTACAGCACCTGCTTAAAGAGCAAGCTTACTGCCCTGCCATCCCAAAGTGTCATTGCTGGGAGAAGAGATTTCAGCAGGGAGAAATACATGCCAGCATGGGAGCAGGAGCAGCGTGTGCAAGATTTCACTACCTGCTCACTGGAGCGGTGCCAGATTTGCTTGAGGACAGAGGCGAAAGGAGTGTGTGTTTCTATGACACACTTCAAAAGTGAGGTCTGTGGGGAGGTGGTGGAGTCAGCTCGGCCCCTGGGGAGCATGAGTTACTCTTCTATGTGCGTGTTTATGCTGTGTCTTGAAGAGCATCAGTGGTCTCACGTCTGAGAGATTTGATCTGGTGCGGAAGGTAGCTGGTGTCAGAATTTAAAGCAATCGACAGCTGTACCATGGCAAGTAAACCTACAAACGGTGGCAAGGCAAGGCTGCTCGGGGACTGGTGCTGGGAAGGGCTCCTGCAGTGTTTAATCGTTCAGACTGTTATCTGGTGACCTTCACGTGTGCTGCTTGGTGCGTGTTTGCCTTGGTCTCTGTGCTCCATGGCTGGAGCTCATGCTGAATTCTGCCTCTGCTCCCCACGCCTGCGGGGACTGCGGTGCCAGCTTTGCTCTTCTTGCAATTAATTGCAATTACTCTTTGTTCTCTTGTCGCTTACAAGTTTCAACTCTCTCCTGTGATTTTAAGCTCAGAAGTTTTTGCTAGCCTATCAGTCTGCAAACAAAGAGGACATTTGGATACCTGTTCTACACCCTTTCCTGAGTGCAACCGTGATTTTTTTAAAGCCCCATTAGTTACATTTTTAGGACCTTGCATTGTTGGTCTCACCCAGCAGAAAAAAAATGCAGCTTGGTCTTTTTTTCTAAACTATCTTATAAAGTTGCAGAAAAAACCCCTTGTTATAATGAGTTATCAAATTTCAATAAGCAACCTATAAAATGTCAGTAAGTAAGCTCTAAACTTGCAATAATTTATAATATTAAAAATAAACCAAAAATACTTAGTGGTGCTGCATGGTAAATAATAAGCTACATTGATTAGAATCATGTAGTGGTTACCACAATATGGGTAAGCAGATAACTGATGTCAGACTTTTCACAGAGAGATTAGAAGCTGAAGACATTAATTTCTTTGAGAAACTTCTATCAATATTTTTTTTTAACCTCTTGGTATATGGGGACACGAAGCAGTCTTCTGTTTCAGTAAAAAAAGAGAGGAATTAAAAGCTCAGTGGCTGTTTTCAGGCATTTTATTGGGTGATTTAAATCAGGAAAATACAGACTGATTACACCATGTGCTGGCACCTTGTAATCTTCTGGAATTGGTAACTGAAGAAAGTGAGTTCTTTTCTTCTTTTACTGTTCAAAGATTGCCCTCAAAAACATTCCAGTGATGTTTACCTTTGATATTTCTGTTAAACACTACCAGAGATCCCCTGTGAAGCGGGAGGCAGATACAGATGGCTGCAAACAACTGCAGGTGTCTGGTAGTCAGCTCTCGACTTCTGATGAAGGTTTTTAGAACAGGAATGAAATGTCACCAATATGCTGAAATACCTCCGTGGTGAATCCATAGGTTTAAGTGACTGACTGCATTTTGTGAGTGTTCGGATTTGGTACAAGAATGAATATATTATGGCAGCTTTGAGCTTCAGGAAGGTGCCGTGTTTTATTCTTTGTTACTTTTGCATAAATCTGCTTTCAGAGCTGATACTGGTGTGAAGCACGACAGCTTCCATTTGCGGATCCTAGACATGGATGGTGGTGGCAGCAACTTTGTCCTTTCATTTTACTCCTTGTCAAGAGCCTCGTGAGCTGGTTAGAGAGGCATTTTGTGCTTGGACAGAGGTCTGGCCCCTAGGTATTTTTCGCTGGGCTTTTCTAACCCAAGATCTGGAAGATTGGTTTATCAGTGATATTAAAACAATGTCAGAAGTAAACGAATTAACTTGCAGCTGCTTAGTAGGTTTAAAAAACAGGGAGGGCAACCTCACTTGCACAAGGTGATGTACAAGAAAGGGGCTATAAATTTTGCATGGTCTGTCTGGTCCTTCATCCTTCCCATGGATAAAGAAGTATGCCAGCTTTTTGTTCAGTTGATAGCCATGTAATTTGGTGTGTGTGGTCAGACTGGGGAGAAAGCAGTGTGAAAGCACAGAGACTGGGCTTTAAAGCAGCAGTTTGCCACTTCAGGTAATTCTTGAGGTAATCTCCTGGTCTGTGCTGCTGAGTCTGGATCCCCCTGATAAACGGTTTCTTTATTTTACATATGGGCAAAATGCATAAGTGAATAATAAATGACAAGACAGCTTTCTCACTGAAATGGCAACAATTCTGACAGAACTGTAAGGTACGGGACACCTTTCTGCCCTTGCATAGACCCCCAGTCCTGGCACAGGCAGCTGCTGGCCCAGTGCCCCGGTACCCAGCTGATAAAAAGGCAGTAAAGCTCTGCCGAGTGTGAGGGAATGCCTCTGCCGGGATGGCTCCACCGGTCAGCAGCTTTTATCCTCCCTGCAAAACGCTCTGTTAAGTTTATAAAAGATTAAAAGGAGAAGCAGCTCTGTGCTGCACATAGATTTGCTTTCTTGTCAGCCGAATATGTTGTCTCCACCTGACCGACCGCGGTATTTTTGCTCTTTCTCTGAGCTGCTGTTATTCTTATAACTTGTGCCTAATTTGTTCTTTTCCCTTTTTCTGATGAGGGAATGCCTAAGATCTTGCCAATATGCTATACATACTGCCTCATTCTTTAAGTTTTCATACAATTTAGTCTTATTTGACATGGACTTCTCTCAAAAAATGATTTGTATTCTTGTTTTTCTTTTATCTCCTACAAGCTGCACTAATATTTTGCATCTCCCCTGGGATTCCAGCGTCATAACATTCAACTGTTTTTTTTTTTTTTATTTAGGAAGAGACAAGTAACAATCCCTCATTTGCCTTGCAAAATATTCCTTATTTTCTAAATATTTAAAGAACTGATGTTCATCAACAGTCATTAATTCTGCCATACAAGCTTATTCATTAGTACTTTCTATTTTCAATGTGTGCATCTGTTCTATGCCTGGGGAGATGGGTTGGTCTAAACCCAAATTATTTTCTAAAGGAGGAAACCCTGGGACTGACAGTGAAACTCAGGTTCTTCCCAGTGCTTTAGAGTGTAAATAAACACTGTGCCTCACAGCAGACTTCACAGTAAATAGCAAGGCCAATAGAAATACACATCTGTTTACAAAGGGGATATTTTTCTCTTTGTTTTGTATGCAACACATCTAGAGGAGGAATGCAAAACTGGTTCACGGTATGAAAGGAAATGTTTTCACTATGTAAGTTATTTGTTCTTTTGCTTCACGTGAAAGCACTCTGAAAGAGGGTGTAATAAAGTAGTGCCTAAGGCAAATCCGACTCATCTGTTATCTCTCTACCGCCTCTATTTTTGCTCAGCTATTGCTTAATGCATGAACACCTTACTTAATACGCTGGCTTTTTAATATTCTAAGAAATTATGGATTAATACATGCTACAGTGATTTGATGCTTCTAACCCTGGCACACTGTGATCATAGAATCATGGAATGGTTTGGGTTGAAAAGGACCTTAAGGATCACCTAGTTCCATCTGCCCTGCCATGGGTGGGGACACCTTCCACAAGAGCAGGTTGCTCACAGTCCTGTCCAACCTGGCCTTGATTATTACATCAGATATTATCATATCAGATAACAGATTAGTAGGGAAGAATATTGTGCTTTAGGAAAAAGAATTTTTCTCTATAAATTCTAATGTCTGCTAGGGAGACATTAGAATAGAGAAGATTTTATATGTAGGATATATGTAGAAAATAATACAGAATATGGAGAATAATATTTTTTTCTCTGCAAATACTGATGTATGTTAAAGAACTACTGACTTCACATCTCAATATTTCACATGTTGTTACAGATCTATGCATAAAGCCATTTACAATGAGTTCTTTACACATTGTTTTCATATCTGGAGGACACAAGGGGCATTCTCAGGTCACATATGCTCTTTAGGACACAGGCTTGGCTTTAGTAGTCTCGGATAATTGTCCCAATAATGTATAATAGACCTGTCCACCAAAGGCCCTAGTCAGCATTGCTTTCTGCAAGTACTTTCCTGATCACCTACCTACACAATTACTGTCTCTTGTAAAAGACATATGTGTGTACATATAAAAATATATATTCGCATCTTTTTAGGTGCATCTGTCCCTCAAAGCTCTTTTTCTTTTGTAATATATGAAAACCTTTTCTGACAAGGTTCATAAACTTCATTCCAAAATCAAGTAGTCTGTACCTAATCAGATTTTACCCCCTTTTTCCCAAAAGTAACAGATGGTTTTTTGCTCTGTGCATCTTCTTCCTACATCTGTTTTTAATTATGAACAGTTGAATATAGCAATGGTGTCATGCCAGTAATTGTCATAATGAAAAATAAGACACAACATAAAAATATTTTCCCCCACAATATAAACTATGTTTTCATTGCTAGCAAAAGGAGCATGGTAAAACTTCCAGGTTATTTGCAGTTTCTTGTAATTAAGTGCGAGCACTAGCTGGCCTCCAAGCTGGCAGAGAGAGGGCAACTGAGGATGCTGGGGTTGTTCATCTTGGAGTAAAGGAGGGTCAAGGGAGACCTTTTTTCTCTCTACAAGTGCCTTGAAAGGAGGGTGTAGCCAGGTTGGCCTCTTCTCCCAAGTGACTAGAGGACGAGTCCAATAGGATGAGAGGAAATGGTTTTGAGCTGTGCCAGGGGAGGTTCAGGCTGGACACCAGGAAGAATTTTTTTACAGAAAGGGTTCTTAAGCATTGGAATGGACTGCACACAGGGAGATGATGGAGTCACCATCCTTGGAGGTGTTCAAGAAACAACTGGATGTGGCACTCAGTGCCATGGTCTAGTTGACAGGGTGGTGATCAGTCCAAGGTCAGACTTGATAATCTCAGAGGTCTTTTGTTATCTTAATCATTCTGTTATTTCTACAGCTTCAGGTTGTGGGCACTGTGCTAAAGAGGGGACATGCATTTCTGGGTTCACAGCTGGCTGGCATTGTGATGTTGCCACTTATAAGTGACTGATCTCAAGGGCTGGGCACACATTTTTAGGGTAGCACTCAGCTAATCATCAGAAGTGTTGGATTCATTGAGAAACTATTAGTGAAGGAATTTGGCCCTCTCATTCACACTGTCCAATTAAAACGCTTCTAATTGAAGACCCCTATTCTGCAGAGTGAATACAGCAAACCCAATGGGCTGTCCTGATCTATCTGAAAAAATGAACCTTCCTCTCCTTGTCTGATGCCTGGACAGGGCAGCTGAGGCAGTGTGAGGGATGCTTTGTGTCCTGCAGCCAGGCTCTCCAACTTCCTGCTCTCAATCTCATCTCATTTGCTGGTTCTCTCTGAGTTATTTGAGTTGGCTTTGATGTTTGTGTGCAGGGTCATATTCATTGCAAAATGGCAGCCTTTCCTCTTGTGTGGAAAGTTTAATCCAGGAACAGCCATTTACTTTCAGGAGCATAAGGGTGGATGTCCTTTTTGCCCCTAACCTCCTCTGGACTGAAAGCAATGGACATCTCATTGGTGGTGAGATCTGGTCATACCGTGTGCCCAAGTACTGGAAAGCATGCTCCTCTTTTTGCTTACTTTTGTAAGGCAGTACTCTGCTTCCTCTCAGCTGGCAGATCTCCCACTGACAAGAGCCTGGCATTAAGGTGCTGGAGTAAGGGAGAGTAATTTTGGAGGTTGCTGACATTTGGAATTGAGAAAAAAGGTTTCCAGTGCATTAGAGAATACAGAATGGTCTAGAACGCGATGATGTACTGCATGCAGAAGAGCTGGAGTCTCCTGTGCTTGTGTGTGTGTGTGTGTGTGTGCATAAAGAGCTGTTTTCTAAACCATACTCTTTTTTTCCTCATTATTAATGTAACCAGGAGGACTATTTAGATTTCTTTTTCATTAGTGGGATAGCAGTGGGCTTCTTGAAAAAGCTAAATTCTTATTTGAAAAAAAGGAGAAGTGAAATGGTTATCACAGGAAATAGGTCTGCTCTTTCAGGCAAGTGGTGCATTTTTTTTTCTCTGCACCCACTAATTGCTGAAGAATAATGCTCACCCAGATCTATCTTCTCTTGCTTTAGAAAAAAGCTTTCAGAAAAGTGGATGACAGGTTTGATCTGAGAGGATATTTTAAAGCTGATTTAATTGAAAGGTATCATGAATATTTTTTATTTCTGTTTTCTTTTATAATTGAAGTTGTTTTGTAACTGATCTAGGTTGCATAAAATTTAAAGTACATACAGTTTATCACATTTTTTCCTTTTCTTGCAGACAAAGCTTATCTATGTGTACATTCAAGAAAAGCAATACAAGTGACTTAAGGCCCAGTGGGGGATGGCAAATGGCTCGTGACATTAAGTCAACAGATGATGAATACCAGGCAGGTATACACTGACCAAACACTGACAACTGGGGAACCTGGTTAGAGTCTAAAGCCCTTTTTGTAGTTTTGGCTTTTATGCACGTGTAATAAAACCAAGCAGTTAACAATTGTCCTTCTGCTTGATTATCTGTGAAAATATATGCAGCAACATCTGTACTGCTTCATCTCGTAACAACAATTTGATTACATTGTTCAATGCCTTTGTGCTTCTCAGCTTCTCAAAGTGATCTGTTGGTGGTGTATAACTGGAATCAAATTTCTCTTGAAGACGTACATTAAAGCAGAGAGGATCCTGGAGATGTTCTTGCATCTTAGGTTATGTGTTTGTAAGTGTCTCTGTTTGCTCACGTTTAATATGCATGATGTATTTGTTCTGGTAGTGCCCAGTCTGCCAGCACGGCCACTGACAGCAGTGAGGCTGGAACTGCTTTGGGCCAGACCAGTAAAACAGCAGCCCTCTCTGGTCAGTGTGGGAGACAACAAGGCTCGACTCAGACAACAATTCTGGGTTTGTACATGAAGAGGGATCTGCTCCTTGCTAGGACTTACGAGAAGTGATGACTTAGTTATGACAGTCCAAGCCAGATGTTAAATCTACTGTCTAAAACAAAAAAAGAGGTCTCAGTGACATGCCTGGGAGCACGAAGTCATCTGAGTTATGCTGACCTCAAGCTGACTTTGTCTCTATGAAGAGGAAGCAAAAAAGAAACCAACTTCCTAGAAACTGTTCTCTTGTCTTGCTGAAGGATTCATGAGTTGACTAAGCAAATCTAGATCAAGGCAGAAAACTTGGAGCATCAGCTTCAAGCCTTGAACTCAGAAGAGCATCAGAATTTGTGAAAATTAATCCTTAGCTCTTTTAGTAATTTCTGTGCAGGAGCAGGCATCCCCTCTTCCTCATAATAAGCCGGGTATATTTTCCTGCCAATACGGTATGCTGGCATATGTTAAGGGTCAGTGAGCCTTTGCATTGGATTCTTATTGATAATAACAGTGATTTGTTTATTTTTCACCCAATGATTTCCTGTTATTGAAAGATTCATTCAAACATCTGTGCTTTAGCTTGATTTCTGAAGATCTGTTTCTGCTCTGAAAAGGTTTGGAATGGTCCCCGGGACTTCAGAGGATTAGTGATGCTGCCTAATATAAAGAATATGTTTTCACAGGTACTATGTATCCAGCATTGCTGGACTACTGAAACACTCTGTTTTACCCTGAAACACTCACTTTTTAATGCCCAAGACAAACATCTAATGTATGCAATGAATAAGACAAAGGTATGAAAAGAAAATGGTGCGAGATGACAAATGAGTCGCAGAAGCTGCCCATTGGAAATGAAGAGCTTTCAAAACTGTGGGGAGAACCAGCAGACTTTGTGACTTGCCTCATAAGCCATCACTGGTTCTATACGACATTTTTTGTGCTCAAGTGATTTGCTATGCACATTACAGATTGAACGTGACAAACTACAAAATTTGGAGTGCCTGTGTAACCCAGCTCTCAAAGGAAGGCTTGCTGTCAGGCAGCCCCAGTTTGCCCTGCGTGCTTTCCATGCACAGCAATCATTTCAAGTTGGCTCTTTGCAAATGGAGTTAACAAAATGTAATGTCAGAAAACAGTTTTGTTGTTGAAAGCAGCTATTGTTCTGTGCTGGAAAACAGACTAAATCAAGCCATTCTGGGGCACGAGACTGTGCTGTATGACAAGCTAGAATCTAAATAAATGCATTGTCACCCCAAGGACAGAGTCACAATGCCGCTTATATGGACTGCAGGCTTGGGTAGGATATCAGTACAGGCATCAAACACGTGCCAGATAAAAATGATTTTTTTGTTCTTGGTGGGCAATTAGGTTGTTTAAACCTTGTGTTTGCCTGAGCTTTCTAAAAGGTTATCAGCCTTACTCAACTAATTTACCAACACGTCAGTTTTCTATCCAGCTAGATGAGAGATGATTTTTGACAGTTTTTTCTAAAATGCTACATTTCAAGTGCAGATTAATAGGCTGCTTTTCCACAAAAGAGCTTTTGAAAAAGAAAGTGTGGTATCTGTTTTGCAGTGCACATGGCGTCTCAGAATTCAGTAGAAAATGCATGCTTATGTGACAGAGAACAGGGAATGTCCTCATGCCCTCTTTGCATAATTGTCACCTTGTACGAAACAGAAGTCATTTACCATGAACCAGATAGATGTGTCTGGGCTTTTTGCAGGCTTGATTTCAGCATGGTAAATGTTTATGAAGACAACTTTGCTTCTCTCAGGGAAAATCCTTCTAATAAGTCTTTTTGTGTATTTAGAGGAGTTGGATAGAAACCTTCAGAAGGTTCAGAGAAACAAAGAGTAAGGGGTTTTTGTGCATTTCAGATTTTTTTAGTGATTTTTAAACTCAGAAAGCAGAAGGTATGAACCCAGTGTGTGTATACACTTTTGGTTAAATAGGGAGTCTGTTTACCAATAGTTATTTAGACCATAAGTTCTAAACTTTAATTTTAAAGATGGGGGTTTTCTTTTCTGCATACTACGATGCATAATCTAAATCTGTAATTTACTTCATACATGTCAAAAGGTTTGTAGTAACTGCTAAAGAAAAGTGATATGTGGAAGTAAAAAAGGAAATGCAGAGTTACTGGAGAACATGAAAGAGAGAAAGACTTTGTGTGTGAGTTTTTAATATCATATACAGTTCAGCAGAGTTCCTATATGTGAGTCTTTTTGAAAGTGTCACTTTAACGTGACACTACTTTCTTTTAAATACGTATTTTAATCCTGTCTCAGCTGCCATTAGTCAGCCCTTGTGAAGTTGTTAGTTCTTTATACACTGGAACGCTTTCATTGATTATTTTAGCCATGAATCTCCTGCAGCACTCTCACTCAAGAGTGGAATCTTGGAGATGCAGCTGCAAGGGCTGTGCAGGAAGAAAGAACATTTTGCTCTGGTGTTTGACCATGGGAAACAGGGAGGTTCATCTTCAGCTTTGACTGGGGAAGAGATGCTGGAGCAGCAAAACTTGGAGCTACCCTCCTAAACTGCTGAAACTTTTAAAGAGCAGTGTGTGCATGGCAGTGATGGCCAAGCCCGGCTGGTTTGCTCCATGGCTGCCTATGCAGACTTACAGCTGATGGCAATGCAGGGTTGCAGGACATTTTCAGTTCGTGTAACAAGGATGCTCCCTCTCCTTCTCACCACGGCGATGCACCTCCTCCTCTTGCCTGGGTGGGGAACTTCGCTGGACTGCCACCTTTGTGCTCTCTGACCTGCACCAGCCTGTTGTCGAGGTCTGGATAGTGCCAGAAGTTGGAAAGGTTGCTTCTGCTTGCTTGTGTATAGACAGCACAGACGTGGGCAGGAGGAATGCTCACGGTGTCTGAGATAGAGCTGGCATAGCTGGGTAATAGAGTAAGGTCCTACTTTTCACAGAGTGCAGAATACTCCTTCCAATGAGAAGGTACCTGGCAATGTTTATTTTCTTTGTAGCTTGGGAAAATCTGTTATTTTTGTCATTGCTGTCTAGTCTGGACATCATGATTGAAAACACTGTGTCAAGGCTCCAGTGGTCTGTCTATGCTAGTGCTAAAACTGATGCTTCTGTTTCAGGGCATGGGGAGTCATCAACCGTGAATGCCTTTAGGGGGAAAACTGGTTCATAAAAGGATGTATAGATCAGAATTATTATTTGTCTTCTAAAAGTGTGCATTTTTGTGGATTCTTATACCAGTCTGCTAATGCATTTCCCCATCTATATTAAGAATTGCTTAGTGTTTGTTGTTTTAGGCAACATGTGCAAACAAGAAGTGCTCAGAGCACTGAAGCAGCTAATGTAACAAAAAGAGGTTATAAAACAAGTAAATCTGGAAAAAGGAAAAAAAAATCAATGGGTGTGTTTGGGGGGGTCCCTTTAGCTACAAATATATACTGTCTTGTAGAATAGAGTTCTCTTCACATGAAGCATTATTCACATTATGAATAGCCTTTTCAAGCAAATATGGCTCTCTGGCATGAGCATTGAGAATTGCTATGGCTGTCAGCATCTGTTCTTTTATTCTCA
This sequence comes from Mohoua ochrocephala, assembly GCA_013398855.1. Classification (NCBI taxonomy): domain Eukaryota; kingdom Metazoa; phylum Chordata; class Aves; order Passeriformes; family Acanthizidae; genus Mohoua; species Mohoua ochrocephala. The sequence goes on along the minus strand of VZTA01008432.1, from coordinate 96,789 downwards.
GAACAATTTTTCCATCTAACATTAGAGGCCAAAAGGATTTTTAACTGTGGTGTAGCATTACATTGTAATTTTCCTACTACAGTCAGTCTGGCAATAGAAGTTTTTACAATGAGGAAGTGAAGAAAGTAAGATTGTTTGTATGAATCCAACGCGACAAACGTTTTCCTCCACAACACCGTTAGCAGAGAAAGCACTCGTTTTGTAGAATGACACACAGATTTTATGTAAATAAGGGGCAGCTCCTTCAGAACAGATGTTTAATACTTAAAGAAACTATTTTTATTAATCACCCAGAAAAATGACATTTTATTCTAAATAATTGCCTGACTGTGATTGGCATTTAAAATGCAGAAGTCTATAAGCAACATTTAAAAGAAAAAGCCCTCTTTGTGTGAGCTTTTTAAACAAGTGCATACATGGTTTGTGCTTTGTTTCTAGCGCAGTCTCTGCCAGCATCTGTGTGAGCTTCACCAAAGAGGCATCGCTGGGGTCTTTGGAAGCGATTCCGGCCAGCTCTGATCCCCTGTAAAGACTCGTGGTGTCTGGTTGTAGCACCCCGTGCAGGAGGCAGATTTTGCAGTCGAAGCTAGCACAGCCCTGAGCAGTAAGGTCCAGGATCCATTTTTACTCCTTCAGGAAGATGACCAACAAACAGCAAGGAGGGGAAAAGCCTGCAGGGTGTATCCAGTGCTATTGGCTGAGGTGGGTGTCCAAATTGAGAGGCGCTTTTCCTTCCTCCCCCGTGGCGGGAGGCCGGATCTGCTCCTTGTGTCCCACCAGGGAGGCAGGTGAGATGCAAAGAGGCTGAGATGGCAGCAAGTGGATTTGCTCTATCCCAGGTCGCACTTTTGCTGCTGCAAGGGATCTCTGCTGGTGCAGTGATTGTTGGCAGGAGCCTCCTGCCCTCCTTTTGGTCTGGTGTGGATTACACCTGCCTCCAGCTTTGTCTCCAAATCATAGATATTTCTGGTGTCTGTCGCCAAGGCATCCTAGCAACTGTGACAAAAATAAAGGTGGGTGAGTGCAAAGCTTTTGCTAGAAAGTGGAAGAATTCAGAGAGGTTATAAAGTCTTGTTCACTGTAACCCTCTCTGTCAGCTGAAATTGCTGAAGTTCCAGCAAGCCACGGGCACAGAGCTGCCACTGCCCCAGCATAGAGGAAGGATGTTGAAATAAGCACCCACAACCTGATGGGAGAGGTAAATTTATATTGTTTTATTAACTGAACTTCATTTCCACAGCAGAATATTTAGTGATGTCAATGACAGTTCGAAAAACCCTGACAGTTTAAATGTTTCATTGATTTATTATTGTTGTTATTATTTAAGCATTTATCAGCAGAACAAGTAGATTTTCAGCCTTTCATAGCAGTTGCCTTGTGTACTTTCCTTTAGTCCCAGCTTACTCAGTGCTGTGTTAATTTGATATAATGGCACTTCAGGCAGTAGAAGCATTTGATCAGTCTGCCTCCAACTGCTGTTGCACTGCATGTACTTTCTGTTTTGAAGAATGGCAATCCTTTGTATTACACAATCCTCTTTTTAAAAAAAAATAATCCTGGTGTTATATAAGTGATAAGTAATGTGTCCTTAATATATTATCGTGGGTGGGAATGTTTCATCACGAATACTTCTATCTGCATAACTATCAGTGAAAATGAGGGGGAATAACATAAAAATAAGACTCACATAATGTCATTAGGCAGCCAGTGGTTCAATCAAGCTGTGAGGGTCCTTTTCCAGACTACAGGTTTCATATCCTTTCAGAGCCCCTTGCTAAATATTGCTGCATATTGCTGTGCCTGCCTTTCCATAAGCAGTGATGTTTTCATCAGAGTTCACATCTCTGCTGTGGAAGAATTTTCAATAAAGTGCTCAGAAAGTTTAATTATTAAGAGGCAATGTCTGCACTTAGATTATGTCTGTTTCCAAATCTGGAACTGTTCTTGAAACAACTTCTTGCTTTTTCTTAGGTTTGCAGGATGCTAGGATGTACTAACTCTGGATAACACCATCTGTGCATAAAGATTTTTGAATGCATGATAGAACAACCTCAACAAATCCTTAAAGGAGTATTTTGGGGTTTTTTATCTTGTAAATGAAAGTGTCAGAATGATGCTCTTCCAGCATAGTAAGCCACTGAAAATTTATAAAAGCTTTAAACTCTGCTTAAAGAAAACAAACATGCAGTAGAAGTATTGTGTCTTATTCTGTGCTAATCATTCTTCTTGACTCTCCTTTGCCTTTGATTATTGCACCGTGTTCTTGCACACACAAACAGTCCCAAGTAGGAAATCCTTTGTTTAAACAAATGCTGTGTTGTATTTTTGTCTTTTGGATTAGAAAAAGAAGATTATTTTCTGTTCGTTAGGGAAATTTCTCTTTGTAAGAATTATGAAGTCATTATCATCTCATATGAAGTTGTATCTGATTTTTTACCTGGATGTGAGTTGTCTGCTAGAGTGATGGTTCCACACCAAAATAATAAATATATACAGGATGTCATGTTACGTGGTGGTATCAGGCTGTTAGTTCCAATGAACAACAGCAGCTGGAAAAGCAGTCATCCCTTCTGTCTTCACCGTGTAGGACACAGAACAGATCTGGAAGCTCACAGGTTAAGTGATTCAGAAGTGCTCTTAGACTGGATGCACGGGAATCTGTTTATACTTTGAAATGCTTTAGAGTTGCACTGTTGTTTCCCTTTTCTGAAAGCAGAAACTTGGAACAGTAACGATTATATGAACATCAGTTAACTGTCCAGAAATCTATTCAGTTTAAAGAAATTATTTTTTATTTGTAGAAAAAGCAGAATATAAAAAAACAGCCTACTGGACCATTATAGAAGGTCCTGATTTGAAAGTTGTTTGCATGTTCACAAACAGTTCACCCTGCTTTTTCTTTCCCCCGGATGTCTGCCTTTGGTTAAAGAATTAGGACTGAAAGGGGAGATGAAATTCGTGCAGCCAACCAAGTTGTGCAGTCGGGCTATCCAAATGTCTTCTCTGATCCAATTGTGATAAGTTGTCGGGAGACTAACTGAAGACCCTAAAAAAGCTCATCTGCAAATCCTGCTCGGTACCAGTCTTTGGGTGGTATCATAATCCTGCTTGCAGGATCCAAGTTGTGCATTTCTCTGCAAAGTCATGCTTGGGATGCCATTCTTCCTATGTTCCTCTCATTTCCTTTTGCATCCCAGAGCAGTAGGAAACCTCACCTGCTGCTGGCTCTCACTGGTAGTAGCGAGGGACAGGTCCAGCCTTCCATCTCTCCCACTAGGAAGGAGCAGGAAGACACAGCAGCTGTAACCCACAAAGTCCTTCACAAATCTGCAGACACAGCTCTGGGGGGCTGAGATCCTTGCAGCCAGCCACTTGCCAGGGTGTGCTTTGGAGATTGGAGAGCTTCTGTGGATTTTATTTGGAGTTGGCTGTTCCAACCCCTGCTGACAGCCCGGTCTTGGAAAAGTCTGTGCTCTGGTGATGATAAGATCTCATATGTCTTAAGATTTCTGTAATATAATATCATCTCTGGTCTTACAGTCTCTTTGTAGGTCAGGTGAACAGGCTCCGGTTTTAGAAATTTGTCTGTCTGTTTGGAATGCTTCATGGAAGGAAAAAAGTCTTAAGACCTCAGTAACTTGAAAACACACAGGAAAAAGCAATGCTTGCCTTAGCGGTTTCTCTGACAAGGAAAGGGAAATCCTTTGTGGAAGAGAATGGTCTGGTGTGGTTGCACTTACTTGGGTGTCAGGGGCCAGTAAACCCACTCTGAATTTTTCTTTAGATCTGACATTCCAAGCAGATACTTCAGTGAGTTTGTCTGGCTCTTTTGGGGTTCAAATTTTGGTTTTTTGATCAAATTTTATTATTTTATTAATGCCTTCCTTCCCATCTACTGGACTAGCCTTTATTTTTAATACATAGAACAGTTTATTTATTATAGCTTGAATAGCTGTCACTTCTAGAAAACATCTTTCTGTTGGAAGCAGCACAAGGTCTTTACATGCTTTTCCATGAGAAAGCTGTGCCTGGTGGGGGGTTCTGTCACTGAGAGAACTGACGATATCCCACACCTTGGGATCATAATGTCAGGCTTAATGTGACTGTCTTTTGCTGGTGGCTATCTGTCATACTTAATATGTGAAGGCCTCCTCTTTCCTGTCAGCCATTCAGCTACTGGAATACAGGCCAAAGTGATGGATCCACTCTGCATTTGCCCTTGGCTTCCGATGAAGCGAGCTGTCAAATGTTCATCCTTGCCGATTTTGACCTGCAGCTGGACATTGCTAAGAGGCAGCCTATAAAATGTACCACCAATATCTGCAGGTGCCCTTTCCAAATCCCTGTATTTCCAGGGCACACCCTGCTGTTCTTGTTCACAGTTTCTCAGCTTGGTGCACTGCCTTGTGTTCTGGGACACTGTGCTGGGAGCAGCATGCTCAGTAGCTCCTCACAAAAAACTATGAGGATCATCCAAGCTTGTCCTATAAATTGAAATGGATTTTTCCATTCAAGTGCAAGAGGATATTCTGTGTTCAGGTGCCTCCATTGCTCCTCTCATGGCTGGATGACCCTGGCTGGACACTGGACACTTGGTGCCCACCAAAGCTGCTCTGTCACTCCCCTCCTCATCTTGACAGGGGAGGGAAAATATAACAAAAGGCTTGTGGGTCAAGATAGGGGCAGGGAGAGATCACTCACCAATGACTGTCAAGGGCAAAACAGACCTCAACTTTGTGAAAATTCATTTAATTTATTTCCAATCAAATCTTAGGAGGATAGTCGGAAAATAAAAACTAAATGTTAAAACACCTTCCCCTCACCCCTCCATTCTTCTGGGGCTTAATTTCTCTCTTCCCCTGAATTCTCTGCCTCTTTCCCTCCAGAGGCACGGGGGGACACGGAATGGGGGCTCAGGTCAGTTCATCACTAGTTAACTCTGCCACTCCTTTGTTGTCAGGAATAGGACTCTTCGCACTCCTTCTCTCAATTTCCTCATGCCCCACACCAGGTGCCAAAAAGGACTGTGTTGTGTTGACCTTGGCTGGATGCCATGTGCCCACCAAATGGCTCTATCAGTCCCCTCCTCAGCAGGACAAAGGAAAGGAGAAGGTCAGATGGAAAAAATCTCATGGGCAGTTTAATAAAGCAAAGGCCACGTGTGGAAGCACAAGAAAATAAGAGATTAATTCCCTGCTTCCCATCAACAGGAGATGTTCAGCTACTTCCCAAGGAAGCAGGGCTTCAGTACCTGCAGTGGTTGCTTCAAAAGACAAACTTTTTTTGTGAATAACAAATGCCTGCAGCCCCTTAGCTTTTACACCTGAGCAGACATCATTTGGTGTGAAATGTCCCCTGAGTCAGTTCGGGGCAGCTGTGTGCCACCACGGCTGGGGAGTCCAGGACAGATCACACCCGTGGTATGCCATGCCAGCCGTTTGCTGGGGGAGTCATTGCTGGGAATAGATAGGCATTGCTGGGAATAGATGGACATTGAGCTGACCAAAACACTCGGCAGAGAACAATCTCTTGAGAAGTACTTTTGCTTTTGTCAGTCTGGATGGGAAATGCCTGAACTTTCATAGCGTCTTCTTCTAAAAGTTGTTGCTATGAATTATATTGCTTCAGTTAAGCTGTCAGGCAGTCCTGGGAGTTATGTAATTAAATTGCATTTAGCTGTTCAGGTAAGCTTTAGTGAACCTAGTATTCTTTAATGTAGCTTTTTGATTGGGGGAATTTTAGAGCCGAAAGGCTGGAGTCAAACAGCCGGATTCTCTTCCACTCGGGGAAAATTTCTTAGGTTGGAGGATTCCACCCAAGACCCGTTTTACCTTCTAGCATCTTAGGGGAGGGTGTGCCTCTCTATCTTCCATGCTGTCATTCTGTGAGGGTAAGACAGAAGTCCACTGAGGACTTGCTTTGCAAAGTTCCAAAATGTATTAGTTTTTAGGGCGTTCCTAAGATCAACTCTTTAAAGAAAAGCCAGTGTAGGTTTTGAAGAATACAGCAGTTAAATTTTAAGTGTCAAAAAAGAAACATCTGGATGTGGAATTTATTTCTGCCCAGGCTCTGTGTGATGTGTTATAGGACATTAGCAGTTGAAGACAATGAGGTACCAGCTCTACTGTGCCAGGTAAAACGTTTAGTAAAATTTTGACTTAGAAGCAGCTATTGGTTTTGTCTTTGAGACACAAACAAATGTGGAGGTTTTCTGGGTTTTGGAAAGAAGAAGTCAGATGAAATGTGGGAAAAAAATACCCAGTTCACACTTTCTGAGAGGGCAGCCATGCAGGTAATAGATTTGGCATTAGATACAGCTGGGAGGTGAGAATGAAAGACTGGAGTCAGCTCTCTATTACTTGCAGAGAACTGACAAAGTTTTGGTGTTGTATTTTCAGCAGCAATGATAAAATTTATGAAAGCTTGGAACAGGCAAATGGTACCAACTCAAATAGCTAAAGAAGATATTTTTACCTGTAATCTGTAGTAAACATGAGAATGCATCTGGTTTCTAGCCAATAAATATGAAGCAATTACTGCATTAAAGATAGAAGGTTTATCTTTTTATGCTGCAGCTTCCTTCTCCAATTACATTTGCTTAACATAATTTAATAGACAACAAGTCAGTATTTGCACATGAAAACATTTAAGATGTAGGAAGCATTGATTTAATACTTTCCCCTCCGTTAAAGGCTTTTCTAAGCTTTTAGGATCTCAATACGTGGTAATTTAAACCGCTTGTGGAATCCTTCCCACATCTGTTTCTCAGGATATTTTTAACAATTTTACAAACTATTAGAAATACACAACATGCCTTTAATACAAAGTTCTCCTGGTCTGCCATGGAAAGCAGAGGGGAACACGGTGGTGCTCCCACTAGGTGGGGCAGCATCTTGTCACGTTTTTAAGAACTAGCACACTCATGTTCGTCTGTGAGAAAGGACAATTTTCCAAAAGCCTGGGGGAACATGTTGAGAGCCAACCCATCTGGAGCAGGCTAGCTTAGGAGATACCACCTCTTATGGCTCCCCTTGGATTGTTATCCCAGCAGTTGACACAAGAGCCTGTTCTTGGGAAAAATTGACCTTTTTTTGCCTTGAGGTTGATGGGATCAGTGCCTGCAGAGCTGGAAGCATAGGAGCACCCCGGTGATACAGCCCGGCCGACTGCCTGCACTCCACCAGCTGTCTGCTGGGAGGGAGGTGGGACAGGAGCTTGTGAGATGAGCAGGGAATTTAGGACCGCCACTCAGAGACAGGATTTAAGTGGGGTGGTAGTCCGGGCTACGTGTGTTTGGGAATATTTAGTGCTGAAATGCTTAAAAATATCCAGTCTGAAAATAGTTACAAGTGACCTTTTCTTCTGCTTGTACGTGGGATTTTTCTCATAGTTCTGGAACTGCTTTTGGAGCAGGTGTGCGAGTGCCTGAGCGGAAATGACGCGTTGCGTCCCTTTGCTGTTGAGCTGCCATTAGGGGCAGATGCTGTTGATGCAGGGCACTGTTCTGAACTTGCCTTGCACCGAGTGCCCTGGTGGGAGTAGTGAACCAGAAACGCAGTTCTGGTGTTTGGGTACCCTCCGGTCCTGAAAGACACCGTGTAATGGATATAGAGAACACTAGAATGTGCTGCAGGAGGATTCAGACCTATGGGGCATGTGTCGTTTTTCCTGTCTGTAAATTTTTCCTTTTCTGGATGTTTCCTTAAGACGCCTCGACTGACTGTCAACAGATGTGCATGAAGGAGTTTGTTGCCTTTTTCTACAGGAAAATGTGATGATTCAATGATGCAAAGGCTTATGCAGGTTCCAGTGTAGCTGGTTCTGAACCTTGCCTTGTCACAGTTCTTGCCCAGCTTCTCATCCTTAAGTTGAACTTTAATGTTCCTTCGATGTCAGATTCTTACTCTTCTAAGAGTTTCTGTTTCAAAACAAACTGCTCACAATTCAGAGTACTCTGTCAGCACTTCTGGGAATAAATTTGGCTTTTTTTTTTTTTAAAGCCAGTGACAATATTTTTTCTTTTGCCTTTTGAAGCTGTAATTAAATGTTTCACTTAACAGCCATTTATTCATGATTATTCTAGCCTATCTAACATTTCTGAATGGTATATGTCAGCCTATGAAGGGCAAGAGAGTGATAAAAACACTGAATTATTTTAAGAAAATCCTTATTAGAAAAATAATACAAATGATTCTTTATGTAGTGATGGTTCTGCATGTGGTGTTAGAACAAGAGGGAATGGCTTTGAAGTGAGAGTAGATTTAGATTGGGTATGAGGGAGAAATTCTTTGCTGTGAGGGTGGTGAGGCACTGGAACAGGCTGCCAGAGAAGTTATGGATGCCTCATCCCTGTTCAAGGCCAGGTTGGACGAGGCTTTGAGCAACTTGGTCTAGTGGAAGGTGTCCCTGCCCAGAGAGGAAAATGGATTTGAAGGTGACAGCATTTCCAAATTGCTTGAATTCCTTCTTTTAAAATCACTCTTGTCTCTTTAAGGTCTGAAGTTTTTTGGGTGGGAGGATGATGGGTTATTGACTTTAAGTTAAAGGTAAATTATTTCACAAATTGCTTTTACAAGTGTAATACAATCCCAAATGATTAACGTTTAACATACTAATGATATCCAGTTCTGAAAAATTGTGGCAGTAGATGGAAGAAAACCTAGAAATTGAGATTTAAGTGAAAAACATGAGATGGATGGAACACTGTGCAATACTGTAAAAAGAAAAACACTAATTTAAATACGTCTTAATTTTCCTACTACTTTGTCATTTCAGGGTAGAGTTATCAGTACCTTTGTATTAACCTGACTGGACCATTACTAAAGGTCTCTCTTACTTTAAGATTCTGGGAGCATAATGTTTTTCTGGGAACAATCATAACATGCCCGAGCAGCTCCCCCTCTCCTCTCTCCCTCAAATTGCTTGTATGTGGTCTAAATAAAATTCAGGTTCCACTAAAGATATTTCTTTTAATTTTGAAGAGGGGGAGAGATATTCTTTGTATTTTCCTCAGACAGGCAATATTTAGATATCAAAGAGAGTGAAGCATTTGAGCCTTTTTAAATTATTCAGGACTGCCATATATTTTACATGAGAAGATATTCTTGTACATCTTGATTAACCATAGGAAACTGGTCTAATACAGTATGCATTCATTTGTAGAACTCTAGATCCTGAGAAAGGAGTGTGTGGTCTGTGTGTGTGTATATATATACACACATATATGATTTTGTATAAATATATACACATTTATATAGGTTATAAATTAATATAAATTTTATTTATATGACATAATTATTGAGGGGGGACTGGAAACCATTCGTTTCCATGATTGGTTGCAGGCTGAATTTTCTAGTGTCATAGACATCAGCTAAGCCATGTGAACAGGGCCAGGAGCTGGACTCGATGATCCCTTCCAACTCAGCATATTCTCTGAATCTGTATGACAGCTGTCTGCAGGGAAATATGATGCTGTTCAAATGTAAAACTATCAGGAAAAAGAAATGCTGGCTATTTTAATTTTAAAAAGTTTACGGAAGTATCTCTGCTTAACTCTTTTTCAACTTTTTCCCTTGAGGAAAACAGCTTGACTCACACTTTCTGTCTTGTTGAGGAAAATTCACTTGGTTTTAATCTTTAGCAATGAAGTAAAAATTACAATAAATGTTTAATCCCAGTGCATAAAAGCCCTGAATTCAAAGATATAAAATGAGGTATCAGAAAACTAATATAATTAATGTGTTTGTTGATGACATACAGAAGTTCCACATATGGACTTGCTAGGCAACAGTGGGAATATTCATTGTGAGACACTTCACCAATGCCTACAGACTCATGACATTGTGGTAAATACATGTTTGGAATTTTTGACCTGTAACAGGGAGTAGAAATATTTATTTTAAAAAAAGAAAAGTACTGTAAAGAAAGGTCAGATTACTCCTCAAGACTCAGCTTTTTTGCTGTTGGTGTTTTTTTTTTTTCTTTCTTTCTAATCCTTGAGGGAAATTCAGTAGTTCTTTAAAACATAAAGACCTGGTATTTTTTTTTTTCTCTTTTCTGAAAAAAAACTCCCAGGTCTGTTTTTTTTTACAAATTATCAATGTCAAAAAGGTACACTTGTACAAATAAGCTCTTTCACCTGGTACTTCTGCAATAGATATGGAATCCTCTGGCTAAAAGTTTTAGCCTCTCCACTTCCCCCAGAACATGGCTGAAGTATCAGTATCTGGTAGCCTTACTAAAATCTGACTGCTATTAGCACTCATCATGGGTAGGAACTAATGTCTATCTCCAGAATAAAACAGAATAAAATAGGTGGCATCCCACTGCTGTGGAAAAGAAGGGTTTCATTATGAATCATTCTCGAATCACCAAGTTAAATTTAGCGTCTTTGGATTTCATCAATGTCAGAAATTTAATCCTACTGGTGGAGTGGAAAATAGAATTGATTTGCATCTAAAAATATTCAGAGTAACCTTATTTACAAAGCAATCCAACTTGTGTAGACATACTTCTAAATGTGTGTGTGTGTGTGCCTGCTTATAGATATCTAAGCAGCTGCTACCTTATTCCTGGTATAAGCAGTAAAATAAATAACCTTTCAATAGTTTACGAATTTGGCTAATGAACCGCAACTGAACATCGGAATCACAGGCTACTGTCTTCATCTGTTCATTGTGATTCCATAAAACATTTTTGTGCCAGCATGGCTGCCTTTGTCCCATCACCGTGAAGCATGGGATAAAGTCTCTGGAAACGGTGCCTCTGCACGTGAAACCTCTGTTCACTTAACCTTTTTGCTATCTAGTTACAGCATTTTCTCTGTAAATAAAGTAAAGCCAAAACTAAATTACCTGAAACAACTGCATGCATTACTCCTCAGCAGAGTATTTCTTGTGAAAATATCACTGCCTCACTCCAGAATGTATAATTTTCTTTCATAAACTGTGATCTTTTGGTGAGATGTGGGTTTCTGTGTGTGCATTTTAAAGGAGGATATTACCAGAAGCGTGGTACAGCAGTTGTCCAGTTCAGGAAACCTGAAATCCACGCATTGCTGACAGTCAATGACACACTGTATTACACCAGGAAAATATGTTTCCCAGTATTTTGTCAATACTTTGGACTTGACAAAAACTGAGAAATGTGTGTTCCTTTCCCTGTACCTTTAGGGGAATAATCCTCCATCTCCTGCTATTCAAACACCAGCAAGAAAACATGCTGCTTGCCAGTGTTTGTTTCTGTCCACCTTGACTATTTCTTCATAAATTGATTGTATTGTTTCTGTGGAGAGGAGAAAAAAATATATTTCACCCAACCAACACAGTTGTAGCCAGTACAAAATCTGTGCATAGTCCAGAAAAGCAAAATGTTCCCACTAGGACATGCTGGAAGAAATCCTGGCTTTATATAAATTAGTGGGCGTTGTGCCACTTACTTCAGTCGGAGCAGGCTTTTTCTCAGCATGTGCCATTTAAAGAATACTGAAAAATTCGGACCAATTTTGGTGGACCAGATGGTTGTGTTTCAACCTCTGACGGTACAAAAGTAATTCATTTAACTTTTTGGCACAGGGGCCGCATCTTTTCAAACTCAAAAATAATGTTTGGAATTAAATCTTGAACTATTATGATAAAATGAGAAAACTGGACTAATATAGCAACATAATGATGTTAAATTGGAAATTATTACACGCCTCAGAAAACACCAACAATTCATAGTGACAGTCAGGTTTTCTTTGCTAGTACCATGTTATTTGCAATTGATGGAAAAATCAAATCAGAAAATTTGTTTTATGCATAACTTACTTAGCATTTACAATGCCTATTTAAAAAAAAAAAAAAAAAAACTAGATTGCAAAATGATCCCAGTTGTTTGACTGCAGTGGATTTAGAAAATCACGTTTGGTGCTAAAACAAGATATAAAGACTTTAGGTCGGGGTTGAGGAATGCTCAGCACACACCTAAACACTCTTTAAAGCATGTGACAGCTTTTAATTAGATTACTTTTTCAGCATTTATTTTTAATTTCATTGCTGCAGAAGGACTGGTGTTCTAATATAATGTACAAGGGTTGTTGATTTTCACTGCAATCTTCTTGCGAAAATAAGGCACGTCCAACACTTGTTTCAGATTCCTTGCCAAGCGCCAGAAATGTAACCTTAGGAAATGACTGTGAGGCCATCATTGAATTGCTCTTTCCCACAGGAAAAAAAAGAAAAGTAATTAATTTGATGCAATTAAACTTAATTAAATTAAATATTAAAACGTTTTATGTAGTGCTGGAGCACGGAGTGAGTTATAAAGGTGATTTCCAGATGCCCAGGGAAAGACAGCCCCTTCCCACCTCGATAGAGATGTGCTGCTAAGAGTGCTGGGGTGCCAGAAGTCAGTTTCTCTTCAGAGACTTGCTTCAGTAAAATCCTTAAAAGTAAAATTGGATAGTTTCATCAAAAAACTCCACAGGACTACGCAGAAGTCTTCCTATTTAGGTTAGATTTCATACCTTTGATGTTGTTTTGTTAAAGTGAATGTAAACGTGCTTTCATTGTGCAAGGACAGACTAGCTTGAAAACAATGTAAAATGTGCCCTGTGCTCTGCTCAGTATGTAAAAATCATAAAGGAACTGAGCTGATAGTGATGTGCATCACTTAACTGGGGCATGCTTAATAAGAAAATCTGCTTAATTGGGCTATCTTCCCGAGAAGCTGTTTAGGCTGAGACTGAATGGAAATGACTGCTGCTTAAAAGGAACATTATGAACAACAAGAACAAAAAATTTCATCTAAATGAGGGTTCATTTGGCTAGGGACATTGTATACCAATAATAAACTGGGTACTTAAATAGATATGAAATAAAGATATCTTTTTCTTAAATTGAAATAGACAAATAAAGGTTATGCCTTCCTGTAGCTCTGCCCTTACAATTTGTGGGATTATAGGAAAGGCATCATAAACCAATCATGGCCAGCAACTAAATGAATCCTAAACATTCCCTGTTTCTGTTTTGCTTTCCTGGCCTGCATTCATTTGCTCACAAGGCTACACCCGCAGATGATTTTAGACAAGTGACAGTCATTTCATCTCTAAACGTGATGCTTTGATCCTTGTTATTATGTTTTAGAATGCCTTAGAGCTTTCATCCAGTTCTGCTCTGGTGGAGACTTAGAAATTTGTTTCAGTAGCAACAAATATGAAATAATACACAGATGAGTGAACAAGTATCACTTCAAGTCTTGCGTTGGGCTTCTGTTCAGATCTGACACTTTTGATTCAAATTAGATGCTTTCAATCTGCATAAATCTGGCTCATGAGATGTATTTTCTAGATGCATCTTATAAATACATCTGTCTTGGTGACAGGTTCCTTTCTTGCTTCTTGGGGTACTTGTTTTAAACTGCGCTGTGTCCTCTGCGTTGAACCTTGAGCCCCTTTTTGTGTGTTAAGATTTTCCCCAAAGCACCGATGTCTCTGAGCAGCAACATAAATCTGCATCTCTTATTTGGGAATGTAATTCTGTGGGCGTCATCCTCATACGGGGAGACAGGATTTTGATGTTTTTTTTTTCTTAATACTTGATTTCATTCTCATGAAATGTATGTACTATGGATTTCCAGAAATTAGAGGAGGGGCTCTCTAGATGTGTCAGCTGGCATAAGAGATTTCTTTAGGCAGGCAAACAAAGTGTGATCTGTGCCACAGCTGACTTGGGAAACGCAGCCCAGAGGTTCAGTGAAAGAGATGCTGGGGAGCAGGCACTGATGTGAGAGTTGGTATTGCCTAGAATGTGGTCCAGCTCTGCCTCAGTGAAGAATTCCACCTCTATCCACAATATACTCTTAGATCGGGCTGCAAAAGTGTTGAGATTAGAGACTAGATGTCTTTCCTTGAAGGAAAGATTGATTTGTTGTATGAAATTTTAGTGTGCTTTTTGGCTTTAATATTTTCGTTCAAATAACAAACCCCAGATTTTCTTGGTTTATAGAAGGAAGGAATTATGAAGAAGTAGTGTTAGAACTAAGTTTAGATGCTACTACGTGTCCATATAAATCTTACAGCATGTTTTGGGTGCTTGCAACTGTGGCCAGGGAGAACCTGCAGCTGTTTGCCACTGACCCTACAGAAAGAAATGAACTCATGGACTGGGTCTGTGCACAAAGTGGGAAGAAACAGGCTGGAGGATCCAATGCCCTTTTGCTTTTCTGCTATTCAACAGCCAGATGAGCTGCTTCTTGCACTTGCGGGAACCTAAGGCTCTTGGAGGGAGTGGGAAGCAATGACTGGGAGGACAGAGACTGCCACGTGTGAGTGCTTCCAGGGCTGCGGCCTTTCCAAGTCCACCCCTTTGGATCTGGCTCCGCTGGATAGCATCATTGTGTGAAGGCAGGATAGAAAGAGCTGTGCAGGATCATGAGTTTTCCATGGACTGCCTCGAGAACCACATTTTTACTTATATTTCAATGTGATAAATTAACTGTCTTTTGAAATGATATTTAGCCAGGGTGTCTTTCTAAATGTGTCATGGCTCAAAAGGAAGCAGTTGGACTCGGTAAATTAGGCCTGAGAAAAGATGCTCTGACCCTTTACCCAGAGAAAAGGAAAATGGTGGTAACACCTACTCCTAAGCGGGAGCAAGGGCTGGCCTTTGTGCAGCAGTGTCTGCAAACAGCAGAGAACTGACCAAGGCTGAGAATTTTAAAAATAAGCAATTGCCCGTGTCATTTAAAGGTGGAACTTGGTGTCATTTTGTTTTGCCTCATTTTTAATGATAAATGATTAGTATTCAAACTCCTTGCCCCTTAGCAGGTGAGGCTCTGTTCAGAGTGTTGCCTCTGCAGACACAGGTGTATGCTGTGCATGATGGCAGTTCAGCGTGTTGGGGACATCACAGAAAGTTGTGCAAGTCTGCAGAGATGGCACCTCGTGGGAACGACCAGGCAGGGCCTTTGCTCTTCATCTGCAGCTGTGGTTAATTCTCTTTTGTGGCAGCTGTTGTGGGGAAAGGGGAAAAACATGGCTGATATTAGTGTTATTGCCAGGAGTCTCAGAGTCTGACACAACGATATAGAAAGTCTTGTAAGAAATCTGAGCTGCAGATATATTAACAATTCTACTCTCTTGAAATTTGCATACCAAACAAACCAAAAAATCAAGGAAGATGAAAAGGACACGGGATGACAGTTCAGCTTTGTAACAACAGCTGACATAGTAGTTTATTTGCTTATGTTTTAACTGATATTTCTGTTTCCAGTCCTTGCTTTCTAACCGTAAGAAATGCTAAGAGCTACTTCACTGTGGATGTGAAAAGCTCTGTTTTGTTTGCTCCTGAGCAGTACTGTCAAGTTAACTGGAGACAGCAATCCCCCAAAACGGAGAACAGCCGACATTCTTCTTGTCTGAAGCGTAGGGACCTCAATGACATCGAAGGACCGAGCTCTATGAAGTGAGGATGCAAAAACTGGTTTGTGCCCATCAACAAATTTCTAGAAAGAAAACGATTAGTTAAAACTTATTGCCCCCAGTACTACTCAGTAAAATTAAGGTCTGATTTCTTTTGGATGATCTGAAATCTCTGATTTTTTCTGTTGGGTTTTTATTTTTTAGGCCAGTGTAGCTGTCAGAGAGTTGTATTTTCCTGCTCCAAATGTATGTGGGTGTATGGGAATATGTAATGCAATTAATTACCCAGAATGGATGACATTTCTTTTCTTTACAGGGCTGAAATAGAAGTCAATTATCACTTTAAAATAGCTTGCCTTTCTAGCCTTCAAACAAATAGAGAAGAATATAGAATGTGCATGTGATGACTGTACCCTGTGAAATTCTTTCCCCTGCATGCATTTGCTCTCTTTCATGTTATTACAGCAAATAACAGAGTGTTATAGGGAATGATATACTGGCTTGATATAGAGCCCCAGGAGATGGGAATAGCCTGCTCTTGCCTGAGCCAGTTCTGCAGGAGGAGTTAAGAATCCTATTGCTTAGCCTAGATGATAATGGAAGAACAGAAAAACTGTCTGAATAAATTACTTCAAGGCTCAAAATAAGTGTCAGAACGAGACTAAGCCTTAAATGTTCTACAGTGCAGTAAGTACATGCAGAATATGCACTGGTTTAGTGTTAAGCAGTAAATGGTAAAAGAATAAAGACAGAGAGGTCAGCTGCAGAAGGGTTTCTCTTCCTGCTCAGAAAGGTGTTTTGTTGCCACATGCAGAGAGGTTTGGGCCTTTTGCCTTACTATAATACGGTCATCGTGAGCCACAGCTTTGCCTTTCTTGGAGTGTTTGCCAAGAAAAGAAAGTGTTTATTCAATGTAGTTGGGATTACCAGTGGTTGATTAAGAGTGTTGCTCAAATTCCAGCTTTGCTAAAGAATGTTTATACTTGTATTTTCTGATGGGTTTGTTGGGTTTTTTTTCCAATTTTCATATGTTTTCGATACACAGCTTTCATGGGGCTATGCAGAAGCAATTTGGCATTTTACCTTCCTTAGCCTTTGCATCGCAGTCCACTCCTGTGATGGGCAATTATGACATGCATTTCTTTCATGAACTCATCTCACTCCAGCTTTGAAACTGGTCACAAATATTTTGCTTCCATATATTGTGCATTTTTCCCCATATTCTTACAGTTTTGTATCTTGGGGGCCTGTGGGTGGAGAGCAGGACGTTGTGTGGATTTGACCTTTTCCCCATGACCGTGGATACATGCTGGTTCTCACTCAAGCTGCCCATTATCTTAAATTGACTCTTCTCTTACAGCTTCTACCTCTCCGATGTGTTTCTAGAACCTCCCTGCCATTCCCTGTTTGCTTTGGTTTTACCACTTTACAGAATCTGGGGTTTCTGTGCCATTGTCCCACTGTGTGGTGCAGAACAGACACATACACAAAGATTTTGGCTGGCACGGAGGTATCCTGTTCCAGAAGCCAAAGCAGCAGCTCTGTGCCTCAGCTGACAAGCCTTCCTCAAAACATATGCTCATGCTGATGCATCTCCTTGTAAGATGGGAGAGGGTGTCTCCATGTAGGAGCCACAGCAGCAGCATAAGGATGTGTTCTCCTAAAAATAATTAGACTGCTAATGTGAGGATTAGATTTGCTTCCTTTCTTGCTGTCTCACCTTTTAAATGCTTAGACACATCGTGGCTAGTAATCCTTTCCTGCAATTTAAGGATTAATGGTGTGGCCGGGTTGGAGTTTCATAACTGACTCTGGACTGCCAATAACCTGGATGATGTGCTAAGCAGATGTGTTTGGAGCTGGGAGAAGATGGCAGTTGAAGTGCCACCAAAATCTGAAGATAAATCCTGTGTGTTCTCGCTGCTCATGACAACATATGTAAGCAGAACATCTTTAGCTACCACAAGATCACTCTGTTCCCTTCCAAAGCAGTGGCTTGTGGCGCTTGTGTGCTGCCACCCACTCAACAAGGAATCTGTTCCTCTGGCATTTGGTTTTTATTTCTTTCTCTTTTAAAATATAGTGTCTGTCACTTGGGAAGGTGTCCTGTCAATGGCTGTTTCAACACAGATTAACAAATAAAACTCTCTCTACTAAAAGGACCTGCTTAAAGGAGAGTTGAAGTTTGATCCATGGTTTTGGTTCATCCTCAATTTCTGGACCCCAGTTTTTCAATCTCCTCCCCTTCTCCTTGGAGTATTCAGCCTCTGTCCACAGTAGATGTAGCTGAATAGCTGAAAATTTCCTGTAGTTCGTTCATAGGGGCAGCAGAAATATATCAAATATGCTAACCTCACAATATTTGGAATCCTGAGATTAAATGAAAATGCATTACTCTTTTAAAGGGTTATTCATTGTACCAGACTTGGGTTCAGCTTGGTTTGCTCAGAGACTTTACACATGCCACAGGTAATGTGCAAAAGTGTACTTGCTCAAGAGTGCAAATGAGAATGGAATTGGCTGCACGGAAAACAAACAGACCTGCATAACCACCTCGCTGCTTGAAAAATGGCACAGGTTTTTGTTTGAATTTTAATGCAGAGTTCCCTTACTGCTATTTGCCCAGCAACCTCCCAGACCTCAAAAGGCTTGAGTAGCCCAGAAAAGTCTGGCTTGTTTTTTCTGTGCAGCGCAGTAGATTGCTTTATGCAGAAAAACACAAACCTGTCACATCAGAGGTATATGCTGTTATATGAAGACTTACTATGGAAATTTTTTTTAAAGAATTTTAGAAAGTGACAGAGCTCCAATAGGTATTTAAAGGTACTGTCATTGAATGCTAAATAATATGTCCTTGTGTCCAGAAGGCTGTGATGGTGCATGTAATCAGGACAGTAATGGGCATCTCATTTTTAAAATTGTTTGTGCAGGGGAAAATTGGTAATATTGTGAAACAACAACTGTTTCATTGAAAAGGCTGAAGTGCTGACACAGACATAAAAAAGTGCTGTGGTTCAGTGGCTCGTGAGCAAAGCAGCTCAGTATTGCTAAACACGCTTTACATTCCTTTACTTGCTGTCATCAACGCTCTTGGGCCACAGATACCATCAGAGGGCTATTGCTCAGAGACCACTATTTGGGAGCACTCTCCTATCTTAAAAAAGGAGATATTAAGTAAGTGACTCAAGGTGAAGATAGGTTTGTGGGTACTGGCATTTGCTAGGTGTTGATATAGAAACAGAATAATGTATTAAAAAAAAAAAAAAGACACCTAAAACATATTATTCTCCTTACTGTCTGCAGAAAGTGGTGTGCTAGTTTACAGTTTTAAAGAGTCAGCCTAATTAATAGTTTACCGAAAAGCAAAAATCCTTATCATCATTCTAAGGTGTGAAGATCCAGGTGTAAAGTTTCTTCTGATATCTTATGGTCAAGCAGTTAAGAACCTGTTCAATATTCCTGAAAGACCTTGCTGTTTTGAAGTCTTATTTTTCTGATCTTCAAATTGTTGGTTTTCTGGTGACCCTAGTCGTCAGGGTACTTAAAAGTCCTCTTTTAGAGAAACAGATAACTGCATTTATTTTCCTAATATCGAACTGTATGTAGATGGTTGAAAATATTGGGTGGAACTCTTGGGAAATACAGTTTTTGTCCCACTCTCCCTCCAAAATTAATACTGCCATGAGACAAGGCTTTAGCTGTATGGTTTTACAGCCTAGAGAATAGATGTTATTCTTTTTTCTTAGAACTGGAAAACTTCACAGCATAGAGATAATCAAAAATTCAGCACCTTGATGAAAAATATTATTTTCTCTCTTATGCACTGAAATGGAGCCATTCATGATACCTGTTCTGGTTTTATTTGCATGATGCTCTGGTAGAATTGCATCTTGCTGACTCGTGTCAAATATTTGATATTACCTAGGAGGAAGTCCCGAGTCTTCGGTGATAGTTAATATGGCAGAAGAAAATATAGACGCCCCTAGAAATGGTGTATTGTTGAAATGTCCAGGCTTTCTTGTGCAAAATAATCTGTTTATAGCATTGAAGGCATCTAAGGTGGCATTCTAGTACCCTTTTAATATTTAATGTTAAAGGGTCAAGTTTGTTGGTCTAATTCTGTCTTGATAATGGATCCTTCAGACACCGGAGGGTCAGAGGGAGTCTGGAGTATAGAGGAGAAATAACAGGCTGAAGTCTATACCTATCAGAAGTCCAGCAACTTCCCTGCGAGGCAGCTCAGCATCTACTGGAGGCCAACATCTATCTTGTAATTATATCTAAGTTGTAATTAAGTTTTGTGTGTAATTATTTGTGATGTTTTAGATATTGTTTAGATGTTTTAGTTGTTTAGACAAGCTCGTCTGAAACAAATTTCCTGAACTCTTCTGACCTCAGGAAAGTTTTGGGACAGTACCTAAGTTCCTGTGTATACCTAGCTGGATATTGAGAACTACAAGAATTTTATCCACGTGCTTTTGCTTTTTGTGCTGCCTTGACTGCTGTCCTGCCTTCCTTCCTTCCTGCCTCTGCCACATCACACGCCCTGATCCCCCCAGGTGCTGCCATGTCCTGCCCTTACCGTTCGGCGTCTCACACCAGCAGTGTGATGTCACAGCGATGAACTCCTCATCCAGAGGAGCCACACAAAGGTGCATAAGGTTAGTGCCTGCTCTCACAGGCAGCTTTCCAGGTGATCTTATCACCTATTAAACAGTGGTTTGCAGCAGTTGCCAATGTCACATCTCAGGATCTGGGGAGAATTCTTGGCCACGACCTTCTTAGGAAAAGCATGCAAGGAAAAGCATGCCAGTGCCTTGCAGTGTCACAGAGTTTGGTTAGCCCTCTGCTAGGCTCCATGGAAGCTGAAAGCAGCTGGATCCTCCCTACATCTGGCACAGCACACAAGTCAGCTTGGCACAAAGATGTTTTTGTGTCACATTTCCTGCAGTGTTATCTCAGAAGTGATGGAATAGAAACCTTGTTCTTGTCCAAGCTGTGCAAGATCACGTTAGGAATGAAGACAGTGGGACAGTTTATTTCAGTTACAGGGAGAACTGGCTTTATCAGAAGTAAGGTTTAGAGGAACCTACAAATACTCTCCCAGCCGTTTACCTGCTATCTTTTCCACTTCGATAATTCCAATTATAGGACACAGTGATTTGACAAGTATATGACATGCAGTTTAAAACAGTTTTAAATGTACCAGCCACTAAGGGCTCTCCTTATCTGATCTAGTTCAATCCAAATCCTTTCTGGGAGCAGCACAACCCACACTGCACTGCAGTGAGAAGGCAGGCTGGAAGCTGTTGTGAGAGCAGATGGTTCAGTGGGCCGCAGCTGATTTGTAGCTCATGTGAGCATGAAGTATTTATTGCACTAAGGAGCTATTCTTGTTTAAATACCCTTACATATTGTCTTTAAGTGCTGCTATTCCTGTTTTGTTTCCAGTAAAGAAGATGAACATGCTTGTGCTAAATCCTTCCCATTGTGAATACATTTGGGGATTTCTGCCTGAAGAGCTGTTTCCAGGTACCCCTGCCATGATAGCTAAAATTAATTCAAGATGAGGTGACAGAAGCATCTTGCTACTGGCCTAAATAAGGAACATTGATAATATCTCCTGCCTGCCAAGATGAGCTTGTAACCTCTGGGGATGAAGGCAACAGAAACTCTTGGGAAAGGTTTTGTATGAAAAATTTAATTACTCTTTCTTAAAACTGAAAATAAGTCAAACTTAAAACACTATGAAAATAGTTGAATGGTAGGTATTTTAGCAACAGTGTTTTGGGAAAGATTTGGCTCAGAAAGCAGAGAAGGCTTCATCTACTATGGGCAGATAGAGAAAGTTTTACTTCTAATGTCTTGTTTCTTACCCTTGACCGTCCCACCAATTTTCAGGAATCTGACAGAATGAAATAGAAATCTAAATTGGAGTGTTTAAAAACAAACAAACGAACAACCAACCCCCAAATACAAAATAAAAACCTATCCTAACATTAGCTCTTCTTAATCTCAGAATAAAGAAGGGCCAGTGCAGAACTTGGTTACTGTAACTGAACTATGTCTGAGCACTGGGTGCAAGTCTCAAACAGGTTTTGTTTCCTCCTGGAAGTCTGGCTGTTTCTGTCCTGATTGGTTTGTGGTTAACTCTGCACAAACTCTCTTGACAAGAAAGTCTTATACAACTTTGCTTTTCCTGGTTGACCTTTTCACCCAACCTGTTCTCCTCTGAGGATTATTTTGAACTGTTTCAGAAGAAACTGACTTCTCACTCATGGGGAATTAAAATCTGGGCAACAGGGAGGAGGTTTCTTCTTTTTTTAAATGCTGGAAAAAGGGAAAGTCTACTTGCTCTAGAGTCCAGATTTCAAATGTTGTAAGAGGCGTGACATGATGTCATGGCTCTTTCTACTTCCTTCACAAAAGAAATAGCTAAAGCCTCATTCCCTTTCCGTATCTGGAGATCACAGTTTGTGAACATTCATTTAGGATTTACTAGATAGTGCTTGTGATATTCTCCAGAGAGAACATCGACAGTTGCCTCCTCAAACCTCTCATAATGTGTAAGCAGATCTGCGCATGTGCTACACTGGAGCAGAGAGATCTCAGCAGAGCTTTCTCCCAATATTGCTTCATGCTCTGGCATTCAGATGTGCTTCCTACACCTTCCAGACCTTTTTCAGACTGTAGTTAATACACAGAACATTTTAATGGTGTTTTGCTACCAAGACCATAGTTAAAATGTCGTTCTCATATAACTGTTCAAGAATAATGATTTTTGGGAAGGCAGCTCTCAGGCAAGCAAACGTTCAGAACAAGCAGATCTGGAAAATGTAAGAATTCTCTCCAGAGTGGATTCTATGTAGTGAGTGATACACGAGTAGCATGCTGAATAATGAGGAAAAAATGAACACTTTTAAAACAAACACTCTTGATGTTAGAGCCCTACTTTACTCAGGTCGCTAGGGATTTGTGTGATGGAGCTCTGGACAGTACTGTTCCAACACAGAGATTTTCACTGCCAAGATGTAAGGCTCCCTTCTGTTCTCTTCAGCCATCAAACCCAACTCCTAACCTGCACATCCTTGTTGTGTTCCTTTTACTGTGTCCATGGAACAGCTCATTTCTGCTAAGAAATAGCAGCCCAAGTCCATAATTAAATAAGGGGTTTTTGACTTGCCTTGTGTGCTCTATGGTTTCTGGTTTGGAGGCAAGGAGGAAAACATTTAAAAAGTAGATTGTTCTTGGTTTCCTCTCTGGGCTCCACCCTTCTTGTCCCATGGCTTGTTACCCTCTCTGTGCTGAAGGTTGCCTACCCTTTGGATCATACTCCAGTGAAGGGGAGGCATCGAGTCTGCCAGGTTTGAAGTGAGCAGCTGGTGAGGGAGAAGAGAATGGACTCAGTCAGTGAGGGAAAGAAGATTGAAAAATCACCGTTTGTCAAAATAGGCAATAATTGGCCTACATTATAACGACTTAGCTTTAGGAGTCACAGCTATTTGCTTGTGTGTTACTACGCTCGATCAGAGTCATTTCATTGCACTCCAGAAGGCATCTATAATTTGCATTTTAGCAAGGTAAAACAATAAAAAATGTCTAACAAGACTAGTCTTAGGCAAGAGAAGCCATTTCCTAGTAGCTTGTCGACATCTGAGATTTGTTCAGGGTTTCACGGATTTACAGTTCTAAATCCTACTTGCCCATAGGATCCAAATAGCTGCTTCCAAATTAAAATTCTGTGCAAAGCTACAGTAATTTGGTGAGAAAGGATCTATCACAGCCTGTTATTGTTGAATAGAGGTGATAACACCTCCTTTGCAGTTTCACAAGTTCCCTTTGTTTTTGTGGTGAACTTTCCAAAATTAGGTGGCTAATTCTGGCAGGGAGACAAAGCTTTCCTGGCACAAGAAACTTGAACTAAAGTAATCTGGCTGCAGCTGAATTCTTTGGAAATATTCAGGTTGCATTTGGAGAGTACTTGACTGCTTCCTTAATGCATTTGGTTGGTGTAATCCCTTGGGACAAGTCTCCAGGGGCAAGAAAGCTTTCTAAAGCACTTCTTCAAAGTTCTGTCTCCATTAATAACTTCATGCCTAGAGAAGAGATTCCATACAACCAGGAGGGTGCAATTTATAAATTAAAGACACCTAAGGGAACAGTTTCTCATTCAGTTAAAAGCTACAACCATGAATGTTGCTTATGTGAACATTTTGATTGATCTCTCTTTTATAACAATTTCTGGAGGCATATGAGGGATTGTTTTTTAGTTTTTTTAACCAACAAAAGGCTAAAACTAATCACTCATGCTATTAAGGCATAAATATAGCTCACATATTAACTAGTGCAATGGACTTGCTCAACCCAGCCCCTGCCTGGGCTCTGTGACTTCATCAACACCAGTGCATGCATCTTTGCATTTCTTCTTTGCATTTCTTCCTCTTCTCTTTTGATACAGGTTGAGTTATTAGTGAAAAACCTTGTAATTCATGTACAGACCCTGAGCATATCAGAGAGGGATTTTTTTGTGCTGTTATAATTGGCAAGGTCTAGCTCTCAGGGCTGCAGGGTGGAGGGTAGGATTTGTCACCTGAGGATGTGTCTGTCACTAGAACTATGTCACCATTTTTCTCCAAATCAGAAGTCTTAATATGCTCCAGGTTCAACATACATTTGTGACATCTTACCTTTGTATGCTATCAATAAATCCGTCTTTTCACAGGTATACTTAAACTATGGCAGGCTCTCTCCCTGTGAGGAATTAAAAACCTTTATCAAGTACTGAAGATGAATTTAGAGCAATGTGGTCATTCAGTGATGATTGACTTTGACTGAAATGAAACACTTGACCTCTTTTATGAGGAAGACACTTCACTCATAAAATCCCAAAATGGGTCAGGTTGGAAGGGACCGCCACAGTGGGTCATGTGGTCCAACCCCCCTGCTCAAGCAGGGTCATCCTAGAGCACAGGGCACAGGATTAAGTCCAGACAGTTCTGGAGTATCTCCACTGAGGGAGACTCTACAGCCTCCCTGGGAAATCTGTTCCAGTGCTCGGTCACCTGCACAGTAGAGAAGTTCTTCCTCTTCAGGTAGAACTTCCTGTGCATCAGTTTCTGCCCATTGCCTCTTCTGCTATTGCTTGGCAACATTGAGAAAAGCCTGGATCCATCCTCTGACACCCTCCCTGCAGATATTGACAGACATTGATGAGTTCCCTTCTCAGTCTTCTCCTTTTCAGGCTGAACAGGCCCACCTTCCTCAGCCTTTCCTCGTAAGAGAGATGCTCCAGTCCCTTAGTCATCTTTGTTGCCCTCCACTGGACCTGCTCCAGGAGAGCTCCATGTCTCTCTTGCCTTGAGGAGCCCAGAGCTGGACATAGCACTCCAGATGTGGCCTCACCAGGGCTGAGTAGAGGGGCAGGACCACCTCCCTTGACCTGCTGGCAATGCCCTTCCTAATGCAGCCCAGGACACCACTGGCCTTCTCATCTGCACGGGCACATCGCTGGCTCATGGACAGCTTGTTGTCCATCAGGACTCCGAGGTCCTTCTCTACAGAGCTGCTTTCCAGCAGATCAACCCCCAGCCTGTGCTGGTCCATGAGGTTATTNGCAGGACCCTGCACTTGCCTTTGTTGAATTTCAGAAGGTTCCTTTCTGCCCATCTCTCCAGCCTGTCGAGGCCCTTCTGAAGGACTGCACAGCACTCTGGGGTATGGACTGCTCCTCCCAGCTTTGTGTCATCAGTGAACTTGCTGAGGAGGCATCTGCCCCTTCATCCAAGTCATGGATGGATAACCTGGGGGACACCACTAGTGACAGGCCTTCAACTAGACCTTGTGCAACCAATTACCTGACAGGAAAGTTTTGTCTTTTTAATATAATTGAAAAATCTGTTGTTTTTCTGATCAAAATGTAATTAAATGAAGTGTCCTTCTTTTCTAGGGAAAAAAATCTATTAATTTAGTAGCATGAAACAGATCTGTATAGAAATGTATTAAGCTTCTGTACCAGTTACTCTAACTCTAGAGCTGTTAAACTTACTTAAGTCTGGCACCCTCTTCCAATTCCTTATATTCTAGATTTTTGCCTATTAAAGTGCAAGAGAAAAGCCCAAGAAGCCTACAGGGAATACACTGGCACTTTCCACTGGATGGAAGAGTTCCATCCCAGCATTTTTGATAAAATAATGTATTCAGTCACTGTGACATGATTTGTTGGTTATGTTCAGGTCTTGGAAGACAAGTGTTGCCATATCATAGCTTTCGGAGTACTCACAAGGGTCTCCAGAAGGAAGGTCCCATAAGAACTGTGAACCGAATTGCAATAATAAATGGAGAAGTCCCAGATGTCTTCAGTGCAGGGCAGATCCTCCTGCCATCACCGGTGTCGTGTTCATTTTGTGAAAAAAGAACTTTCAAGCCTTCTAAATGTGTCTTTTTTTATAACAGATGGAAGGTTAGTACTGTCAAGTTGGGTGGAGGGAATTGTGATGATTTCACTTCAACTGAGCAAGCCAGGAGAGCCTTTCCTGCCCATGACTACCATGCTAAAGCAAGCCCACTGGTTCCCCTCAAGCCACACCAGGGAAATATTATTACAATTTTACAGAATGTGGCACAATTTAATGTGAAGTGTTTTGGCTCCAAAGGAAATGAATGCAGTTGAATATGTTGGGTGAATGCAATTCTGCAATCTTTAGTTTTGATGTGACACAGGCTGTAGCATTTTTCAGTAGGAATGTATAAAGCTTTTTATGAAAACTAAGAATTTGACTTTTTTTCCTGCTTTATTTCCTTTCTTTTTTCCCTATTTTTTCCTTTTTCAAACAGTATTATCTGGTTTAGTGTACAGTAAGCTGTAGACCAATTCTTAGACTTTTACTTCTACGTGGAAAATGGACAGACTGACAGATGGGGAAAAAACATATTTTTGTTAATTGTGATCAAATCCTTTCTTTACACTACCTCTGTTGCTATTAAAACTTAGAATTTTTCAGATTTTATTGTTTGTTTGTTTCAAGCAAATGAACTTTTGTCCCTCTCAAGCTTTCTTTTGGTAACATTTTGAGTATTTTCCAAGATTCACTCCTTCCAGCATAGGGAATAATTTTTTTAATATCAAGGGCAGATGGACTTATCAAAGATTTGGAGTTGTATTTGCCTTAGGCATGCATGCTAGACTGGTTATTTGGGCTCATTGAACCTAAACCAAAGATGGAACAAGCTGGAAACATTCACTCCATGCTTTTATGTAAATTTTCATTCTATTCTGAGATCCTGGCAGCAGTATTCTGGGACCAAAATTTCTGGTAGTATTTTGGTACTTCTTGGAAACTGAAATAGAGCATGCAAAATCTTGTGAATGCTTCTTAGACATTTTATGTAAAAATAGATGTTGAAAAGAGCATTCCCAGTTATAGCCAAATGATTCATCTGCTGGCAGTGGGGTATCAGCACTGGTATTCTATCTGCTCACCTGCTTTTGTTGCCATAGCAGATCCCCATGTTCCCTGCTGTTGGGACATGCATGCAGCTTCTGTAGCTAGCCTTCAGGTCACTTTAGTTTTCCCTCCCTGCTCACTTCTTTGTACTTCCTGTAGAGTTCTCTCAAATCTACCTACTCACATCAGCTGGATTTCTTCATTCCTAGTGAGCGTCATCATCATTCCAGCACCATTGAGGAATTATTCACTTATCACTGGGCAATATCTGAAATACTGAAGTGAAAGAATGCAGGAAGTAATTGAAACCGTTTTTATTTTCTGATGTCACAACACACCATTATCACAAATACCAAACTTTCTGAACATCTGGAAAAATGGTTTGTGATTGGGTCCTTTTTAGTGCTCAATACCACTTTCATTTGGCCATATTCACCTAGCTCTCAGAAAAAGGGGGGAAATGAAGAGGAAAAAAAATACTTTCAGTGCACTGAAAGTCTTATGAGAGTTGGGATCTCTGGGTTTAAAAGGGCACAACTAAAAGTGAATCTACGCTTGGAATAATTCCTTGGTGGCGAGGAACCTTTTGCCTGTCAATAACAAGCTGTGGTGGGTTGACCTCGGCCGGCTGCCCACCCAGCTGCTTTGTCCCTCCCTCTCAGCAGGACAGAGGAAGAAAATATCACTTTCCCAGCCCAACCCCTTCTTCCCAGCCTCATCTCATACACAAACAGACATCAAATACACATTTCAAAACTCTCGAGTTTTTTTATCTTGGTACCTAATTACACAAAAAACATCCTGATATAACAACTAAATGTGCATTTGTTGCACAGTATGCTCTGCAGAATGTGCCCCAACTGTGCAAGAGTGGAGCCTGCAACTGAGCTGATGCTGGGCTTTTCCAGGTTCTCTGAGCTCTACCAGGAGAACCTGCTCCTCCAGAGAAGCTGTGGTCTTGGTTTATTGTGTTGCTGGAAATGCCAGGTAGAGCACACGTGTCCATGGAAACACCACAGCAGTCTTCCTTCCCTTCTCCTTTCCTCTCCCTTCAGGACATGCTACTTGAATGGGTTTTCTTTCAAATTCTGCCCATTTTCTTACTCTCAACACTTTCTCACGGAGAGAAAGTGAGCAAATTCAAGTGTCTCTGCTACTGGAAGTTGACATATTTACCTTCTGCCACCTCATTGGTAGAGGTGCCCTTTTAAGGACGTGGATGAAAAGTATGAGAAACATGGCACTGATCCACAGTCTTGTCACAGCTTCTTACTGCTAGGACAGCAGCAGTTCCAAAAACACGTTGGATGCTTCTCAAACTTACAAAAAGACTTAATGCTTATCCAGAAGAGTATCCAAACCATATCATTAGAGCAACAATAGCCTAGGAAATTAAAAGCATAGAGAAGCTGCCTAATCCATACATCTTTTCACATGGAGAGAGAAGGTTTCCAGGTGAGCGAAAATATCTACAGGAGTGAATGCTTATTCAGTGTCCCAGAAATGCAAAAGACAAAGGCAAAGATGTACTGCTGTTGTTATGCTGTGCTTTCACAGCTACCTTTCTTTCACTTCACACATTTTCTGTCTGTCACACCGGAGGTGCTGATGGCACAACCAGCCATACCTGGAAAGGGAGATCTGAACTGCTTTAAAATGTCACTGACTCCATAGAAGGTGTGGTGTTCACAGCAAACTTAATCCAGATTTTTCTGATAGTTTGTGATTAGAAGAAGCATCCAATAAGAATCCTTTAAATGCTGTGATATAGACCCTATTAATAAATTCCCATTAAAATAAAGAACTCATTTTACAATTGGTTGCTTTTTAAAAGGGCTTTTACATCTAATATGTATTTCTTTTTCTAAGAATAGCTTCTGCGAAAAATGCATTTTCCAATTTGAAAATAAGCAGAGTAAAGATATTAATCTCTTGCTTCACTTTGCTGGGAGACAGAACTATTTAAGTGAAGGAACAGGATGACACCGAATAATAAACAGCACACATTCATCTTTTCTAGGAACTGAAGTTGTAGCCCACTACAATTACCAAAAGATGACTTTTTGAATAACTATATAAAATTCTACACGCATTTTCTTGAGATTAAAAAAGATGTAGCAGGAAGGCCTTACAGTTTGGGGACTAGGAAGAAGCTTTTAAAATGATTTCTTATTTATTCTGTTGTTTAATTCAACAAAACCACGAATGTCAAACTGGCATTTCTCAAATGTGTTCCAAGATATGCCCCTGAATAGATGACGTGGGAAAAAAAGACAGAATTTCTAGCAGAGCTGTCATTTCTTTCAAGTCAACATTTGATATTTAAATAGATATTAATTAGTTTCAAGCTGTGTAAAAGGTCTCTTGCCCTATTAACTGTTTTATTTAATTCTGCTGACTAAAGCTGGGGACTTTTTATTTATTTTATGGAAAGATCACATTGTGAAAGGCAAGTAAAAAGTTCTTTGATGTTTGAAGCTTTCTTTAATGTGTTGTAAAAACCTGAAGACTGGCTGTGTGAATGTGCCTGAGTGGGTGAATATATGTATTTTTGCATGCATACATGTTTTACAGTGGGTATTACATATCACCACTAGTAAAAGGTTTAGGAACTTTGCTGCTGATAAGGGGCAGTTCTCATTGTCAAGTGGAGAGATATAAATGTGCTTTCTGGAAAAGTTATGTATTTTATTCACGGAAGTGTCGTGGAATTGAGAGAAATATTTTTCCATGGTATTTGGTGTGGGTCATTTCAAGAGGAGGGTGAACTAGGCAGTCATGATTTAAGTGATTTTTTTACTTCCTTTGAGTCTTTTATTATAGTTTAACAGGACTGTTTTTTCACCAACACCCATGCAATTTCTGTCTTTCACTAGATGCAGTGCTTTATTAAATGAACACAACAAACACTGAAAGTCCTAAGCAGGAAATGATATGTCTTTGTATTTCATAGAAGATTGTCAGACTTTAGTACAACAAATTATTTCCTTTCCTTATCCCTTCCCACCTCATATTTTATATCCTTAGGATAACCAGAAACAATCAGGGAAATATTGGTCTATTGGAAATAGGAAATATTGGAAACTATTGGTCCTCAGCACTTAATTTTCTACCTTCTCTCTTTTTATA
Source organism: Mohoua ochrocephala (assembly GCA_013398855.1). Lineage (NCBI taxonomy): Eukaryota > Metazoa > Chordata > Aves > Passeriformes > Acanthizidae > Mohoua > Mohoua ochrocephala. Next base: position 66,816 of record VZTA01008432.1, on the reverse strand, counting down.
TGTGGGGGAGAAAATGTAGAACGTTACAAGCTCTTCCAGAATGGAACTATTGATTTATCACTGAGTGATATTAATCTCATCTAGACAACATAGCTTTTTGCATATGGATTTCTTGTGTGGAAAGAGTGCCAAGTGTTTGTGCAATCTCACTTCTTGATTTCCAGATAACAGGAGTACAAGAGAGGAGAGGAGCACAGACCCTTCTGTGCCATTTGCTACAACCTAAGCAACGATACATCAGTATGTGAGAGGCAGATGTGAACTTTACGTGACAACAACTGAAACACCTGTCGGGATGAGATACTGGGCTGCCAGTAACCATCAGCCACAGTTTCAGAGGCAAATTGTCATATTAGGACAGACTAAAAAACTAGCTGAAACAAGCTGGAAAAATACAATACTTCAGGTGCTTCTATAGATAGCTGGAAAACAAGTTCTTATGTGGTACAGTAAAGGTAGCTTTTTGTCAGGTGAAATCATTGCATGCAGCTGGAACGACACTCAGCTGAGTTCCCTTGCCTTGCTAGCATGATGAAGATGCCAGTGAAATGCTCCCTCTGCAATTTCTCTCTACAGAGGGGGAAAAAGTGTAGCCTATCAGTCACAGAGCTGCTGGCCCCAAAGAATTGTCCAGCATGGGTACATTTGGCTAACTTTACCAGGCATCTCTGCTGCTCTGCCAGAGGACAAACCTCGTTTGTTTTCCCCCACAGAAATCTTTGCCTTTGTTTTTTTTTCCCTCCTTGGTGATGTTTATATGTTGAACAACCTCATTGCAGTAACCATCCTGTCTAATTTAAATTCTCTTTAAAGGACTGCTGTCCTCATGGTGCCATAAGACACCTGTAGTTATTGGGAAAATTTGGAGTAACTGAAATTTTTGCTCTAGGTACTGCAAAAATCTCTGTCAAATAAAATAACCTTGATCTCACAGGACTTGGATCTGGTACTTTGGATCTGTGATCCTTATTTCATGTAGCAGCAGCTTTACTCCTGTGCAAGAGGCATTTTCCTTGTCTGACCTCATGCCAGCAGATATCCTTTATCCCGGCTTTTGCTGTCAGCCTTTGCCTCCTGTGAATGTCTTCCGTGCTACCACCATGTGAGTGGGCCAGGGAGTGTGTTTGGCCGGAGCTGCTGCAGTCACAGGTGTTGGAAGGTGAGGGAGCTGGGCTGAAAAGACAGAGCCCCAAAAAGCTGGGCTCCTCCCAGGGCATTGCATGGCAGGTAGTGTCTGTCACCCGGTGAGGCTGGGAGAGCTGGGTGCTACTTTTGCAGAGTTTCTGTTTGTACATTTGGTCCCCATCTTCCCCAGGATGGTTCTGCGTGCCACAAGTTGGACCTCGGTGGTCTGTATTAACAGCTTTGCAGCATTTATCAGCTTAGACACAATGACTGGTTTTTGTGTTCTTAAAGTTAGCAAGATGTATTTTACATCTGTTAAATGCTTCACTTCAGACAAGCCTTGGATGAAACAAAGAGATCAGGCGGGCTTCCCACTCTTAATTATTGAACTGTGACCTCATTTGTCCTCAGAAGCTTTTGCTTTTTGCCACCCATGACCTGTAGTGGTTGAGATAAAAACACAAAGCCTGTCAAAAGGAATCTGCAATGACACCAGGATGGATGCTCTTGTGTTTACTGCCCACTGGTGCGTGGCACTGCTGACTAGAAGACTTTCTACCCATACAGCATCTGGGTCTAAGCTTCTCTAGTTACCCAAAGATGAGGTCACTCGGTTCATTAATGATTTATGATTATATAGTGCCTTTCTTCAGAGAGCTTCCAAGGCAGCCAGCAAGTTTATATCTGCATGAGTGAGTGCCTGAAACGAGCTGTTAATGATTTCTCCATAGACTGGGGACCTGGTACAAGAAAACTCCCTTTTCTCTCTATTCTTGGATACACACTAGGGTTAGGCATTGTTACTCCACGAGGCGTGTGCTGCCTGTGCACTTTGTGATATGACATTCCTCAAACAGGAGTTTCTTAGGCTTTTTTGCTCCCTTTTTCTTTCAAGTTCATTTGACTGAGGTTTTTCGGGGGTTTTTTGGGTTTTTTTAAGCTTTCTCTATGGTAGAGCAGGATTCTATTCCACGAACAAGTTTAGAGCCTCATTTAAGTCAGCCTGTAGCACAGAATTCAATTTAGATCAAGTAAAGGGAGTGGAAACTGGTCGCATAATATTGCAAATAATTTTTCTAGCCATGTTTGGAAATGGTGTGGTTATATAGTCAGGAATGACACATAACCATAGAACAGTGTCTTGCATTGCACTTTAAGTGGACAGAAAGTAACTGGAGGATTTTGCCATCCCAAATTAACCTTGCAGTGGTTGGTGACCTGTATTATCATTTAAGGGACTGAAAGGAAAGAGGCAACTTTTTTTTTGACTAAGCATTAGAGGTTATACTTGGCAAAATAAACAGAGAGGGAAAATCATAGATCTTGTTAGTGAAATGAAGACATGGTAATATTTGATGGTTTTGTCTTTCAGAGTGTATTAGGAGCATTTCTAATTTAAGATGTTTGTGGTACTTGAGAAAGAACACGATACATTGTTTTAAAAGAACATGGTATATTGTGTTTATTGTTGTTAAATATAAAAACCTATGTCTTCTTAAGGCAGTGTTGCATATGAAGTGTGCAGAAAAGAAGCCAAGGCACAGGGAGAGGCTGTTTATTCCTTGGCAATTTTCACTTAAATTCAGCCAGTGTAAGTATAATTAACACTGCAGTAAAGTGTACTTCGATTCACCATTGTGCAATCTCCCCATGGCTAGGGACAGGTTGAGGTTAGCCAAGCATGATCAGAGAGCAGGACGGGATAGTCTGATAGAGAAGTTCTCTCTCACACCCTACAACACAGGGAAAGCTCCAGTTTTAATTTGATTTAGCTGTTTTTCAGCATCAGTGAAGGTAAAACTACAGCATGGCCTGGCTGTGCTTCAGGACTGTGGTGCATTAGTCACTGCAGAGATGCACCCCTCTTCCTCCTGCAGTGCCATGAAGCTCCCCTAAGCCCAAGAGAGCTTTCCCTTTTCCATGCCTCATCAGCAGTAATATCATGCAGGTCAAACAGTCTCATTTACCCATCTGGATGTCTCCCAGGGTCTTTTGATGCAGCTTTGAGGCTGACCTGTGCCAATGTAACTAGCCATCCCTGCCCCTGGCTGTGCTGGAGAGAAGAGAGGGAGCGCCTTGGTGAACAGGGCACACAGGGGATGGTCAGCCCCGCAAAATCTACATTTTTCATATTAAGATCTGACAGGTTTTTCTGATAAGACTATTCCTATCCTGTAGTTTGGGAGATCAAAGCTTCCTTTTTACTCAGTCTTTTGCTTGCATTTGGATTCTATCTCTATTACCTTGACTGGACAGATGACTTTTTTAATGGTGTCGGCATGACCCAGGGAAATTACAAGGTCAACAGTGATTGTTCTGCAGGTCTGTTAATCCTGTTTTATCCTAATCACTCATGTTGTTTTTTGGCTTGTGATAAATAGGGTTGTTCTTAAAAAAAAAAACAAACCAGGAAAGTTTTCAATTATTTGTTTCCTAATCATGGGAATTACGTTCTTGGTTTCTTCCCTTCCATTTTCACAGAATCACAGATTGTCTGAGTTTGGGAGGCACCTCTGGAGGCCACCTGGTCCAACCCACCTGCTCAAGAAGGGTCACCTAGAGCTCTGTCCCTTTGGGTTCTGAATATCTCCGAAGGATGGAGATTGCACGACTTCTCTGGGCAGCCTGTGTCAGTGCTTGGTCACTCTGAGAGTTAAAAAGTGTTTCCTGATGTTCACAGGGACCTTTCGGTTTCTGCCCATTGCCCCTTGTGCTGTCGCTGGACGTCACTGGGAAGAGTGAGGTCTTCTTTGCATCCTTTACATCTTTCTGCCTTGGTGCCCTTGCATGCATTGCTCAGACACACAGGCTTGCAGAATACTGCTCATAGTCAGCTCAGATCTTTTTCAGAGGTTTTTGGTCGTTTTTCTTGATTCTTGATTTTCTTTCTTGGGTTTGCACTTGAGAAGAGGATTCCTTGCAATGCGTGGCTGAAAATAACAGTGTAAGGAGATCTGTGAGAATTCTCCACTCCCACCTCTGACACTCCTACCTCTATTGAAAATTGGGAGCAGAACATTTTTATTGCTTGTTTTTCTGTCAAGCAGCTGCATGAATTACATGACATTTTGCGATACCCTGGAGTTCCAGGACATAATACATGTCAGTGATAATAGGTATGCTAAGTTACCAAAGATTTTTTTATCCCAGAATTCAGGTGCTCCTTTTTGAGATATTATTTATTAAACATGATTTTTATATTTTCTATTATTTGCAGTTCTTTTAATTACTAGTTCTGAATGTTTGGCTTCTTACTTATCTCCCACAAATGCATTTAAGAGTTTAATTTTGGCTGAGAAGGGAGCACACATTTTTCCCACCATGTTTGGGAACTTTTTTCTGCATGTAGAGTAAAAACATGATTTATTCACTGTATTTGGAGGGATGGATAGGAGAGGTGCACTTGATGGTGTCCTGGTAGCCCCTTTTGACTCCTATATACGTTTTGGTTGAGAAATGTGTAACTCGCAGAAACCTAGGAAAGGGCAGATCATAACTGCTGGCATATTTTTTTCTCTTAATGAGTCTTGGTAATTGCAGTGAGGGGATTCATTCCCCTTGAACAGTCCAAACTTCTGATTTTGGGAAGGAAGTAATAATGTTAGACAAACTTACTCTGCCATTCCAAAGCTGTATGTGTGTGTACACATGTGTGTTTGGGAATTGTGCTACTGAAGGGACTGGGGAGTCAAACCCAAGTTTGGCACCACGATAAAATGTCAGTCCAATCTAATATGAACTCTGGAGTTTGTTTATATTCTCAGCTTTGAGCAGTTGTGGATACTAATGATGCATTGTCAAAGACAACAATCCGAAGTAATGGATTTGTACCATGTGTAACACAGAAAAAGCTCAGTATCTAGTACAGGGAAATGAAGGTTTTAGTGGCCACCAAAGAAGTGCATGTGTGTTCTTTTGGTTTTGGGTTTAATTTAAAACTAAATCTTGATATCAAAAGATACTACAACTTGCTGTAAAACAGCTTGTAGCACTAACTTCTTTCTTAAACCTGACAATGCTGAAAGTGTTTTACTGAATTGTACTACTTTTCCTACTTAATAGGAGCACCTCTCCTATGAGAATAGGCTGAGGGAGTTGGGGCTGTTAAGCCTGGAAAGGGGAAGGCTCCAGGGAGACTTTAGAGCACCTTCCAGTACTTAAGGGGGCCTACAAGAGAGCTGGAGAGGGACTTTTTGCAAGGGCATGTAGTGACAGGACAAGGGGGAATGGCTTTAAGATGAAAGAGGGTAGGTTTGGATTGGATATTAGAAAGAAAGTCTTCACTGTGAAGGTGGTGAGGTACAGGAACCAGTTGCCCAGAGAAGTTGTGGATGTCCCGTCCCTGGAAGTGTTCACGTCCAGGTTGGATGGGGCTCGGAGCAACCTGGTCTAGTGGAAGGTGTCACAGTCCATGGCAGGGGGTTGGAACTAGATGATCTTTAGGTCCCTTCCAATCCAAAACATAAACCATATGGTTTTAGGATTCATAGCTAACTACTCACTGTAAGCTTTTACCAGCAAGTAGTCTGGAAAAGATGTAGATTTTAACTGATATTCCACATATTTTTATCTGTGTACCAAATGCATTAAATTATAGGTGTTATTAAAATTAATTTGAGGATCAAATTTTAAAATGTGCTAACCCTGTTTCTAGTGCAGAGTGATCTACCAGGTTCTAAAGAAACCATTTAAGTCATAGAGGGTTCTTCTTCTTACTCATGTTACGAGTCACAGTTTTCAGTATTTTAATGGGCAGGCATTTCTACACTCTTCTGCTTTTTTCAGGAGTCGGGGTTGGTTTTCTCTGTCTTATGATCGTTTTTGTTCTTTAGATCAGAAGTTTTCTTTGCATTAAAAATATATATATATATATTCTGTGAGTAATGTTGGCTATACTTAGGCGTGATATGCTGAATATATTTCCTTTTGGAGTGTTACTCAGTTATCCCGAGGAGTTGAAACATGTTTCTAGAAGAATGGGGACTTAATAAACGGGGAGAAAAGATACAGTGGGGTCCTTTAGTGGACAAATTACTTGATGGTTTGCCGTGCTTAATTGCCTACTAGTCTTGTGTGGTGAAATAACAACCATGTGGACTATGTACAAGAACAACTATTGTCTGAGATGCTGAAAATAGACCAGTTGATCAATTTACCACTTGTAACTCTAGCATTACAGTAGGTATTTTCAGGGATCTGCTTTATAATGGCCTTTCTCTGTCCTAAAGTTTTGTAGTATTATTATGTGCTGAGGTAAAGGATAGATTGTGAAAAGATAAAATGCACAATGGAGAGGTCTGTGTTCTCAAACAGAATCTGAGGCTACTTTTTATTTCCTGATTTTTATTCTGGTCAGAATCGCACGGGTCTGGCATCATTGCTTCTGTCAGCTACTTATTACTGTGGGATTTAGCAATTTTCCCTAAGTGTATGCAGAATGTGCTGGAAATATGTATTTCTAATTCTGCATTGGATTTTATGGTTGCGTTGGAAAAGGACAGTATAGAATAGTTTCCTGAAATAATCTTTCAGGATCCAAATATTCCATGCTGGCCTGTCTGCAGGAATTTCCTCTTCATTGAAATGTTTCCCTATCTATCTGTCTTTATGTCTTCCTCTGAGAATAAAAAGAGTATTAGTAAATAGAAGGAAGACCTTTTCTGTTTGTGTATTACTGCCAGGGCATCTCCTCGTACGCATCTTGAGCTTAGTGGTTTACACTGACTGTGCTTTAAATTTCTTTTTCTTGCACCTTGAACAATGAAGGTCTGTTTTACACCCAGGAGTTCTAACCAGTGCTTTGAATTCAGGTTTTTGAGAACAATAAACTAATTCAGAAGTTGTCCCATTGCTCCCATGCTTCCAAACCTTACCCAGAAGACTGAAAACTGACTCTCCATAATGGGCCAGTGGATTTGATGGTTCCCTTGGGGTGCAGGCAAGGCGACAGACCTGAAGCCTCTCAGTTACAGCAGGCTCCTTATTGCAGGTGCACTGTTTCTGTGATGCCACAGCCATTGCCATGAGTCACTCAGGTGCAGAAAGGGCAGGGTAATGTGAAATTAGCACAGTGAGAGATGGTCTCTGCTCTGCCAGTTAACAGCACGATGTCTGCGGGGCAGGGGCATCCGAGAGGCTGTATCAGGAATTTTGGATGCATGCAGGATTTAAAGCTATGAACTAACAGAGGTCTTTGCACTCTTGATTGTTGGTGGGTGCTTTCCAGTGACAAAGGAAATACATTCCTACCTGTTTTGCCAGAACAACATTGACCTGATGCAGACCACAAACTTTCCATGCTCAGGCCATTGCACATGCTACTGTCAATGCTGCATCTTGTGCCCAGAAACAAGAGGGTAGTGCTGAGTCTGCATGTGAAAATTAAATCAGAGGTTGATGTGCGTATATGAGATTTTTAACATCTGGAGTTCCCAGTTACACAGAAGCACCAGTTCAAGACCTTCTGATTTTGTCATATGCATTAGGAGTACCTTCTTTTTTTTTTTTTTTAGAATTGGCGTGACAAGCTCAGGATGTTTTCATATTGCTTTTTCATCTCTCATTCACACCTTCAAGACATTCTGAATACTATGAGTGGTGCAGAGTCATCTGAGTGCTAATTTCTCATTTCTCAGCTTAAATAGACTGCTTTGTTCAGGTGCCTTTGATAGGAAAAGTATGCTTCTAGATCATCTGTCCTGGCAGCCTGAGACCACCCACCAACATTTAGTCCTTGAACATCAGCAGAAGTAATAATTTAATGCTTGCAAGCAGTTCAATTTGATTACCAAGAACCAAATATCCACTTATCCTTGTCTTGTCAAATGGGGCATGATTTAGCCTATACCCTAATTACATTGGTACAACAAAATACTCTTATTTATGGCTGCCTAAGGATATAAGGATGAATTAATATAGCAAATACTATTTAATAACTGATAGAGTCTAGGAAAAGGATAGTTGCTACAAAACCCCTGTCTGATCCTTCCAGTTATATGTAAAAGGAAGCATAACAATCCCTGAAAAGAGTCAAAAACTTTTGAGGAAAATTTTGAATCATACAAGGTCAAAATCGCAAAATTACAGTTAAATTTTTCAAAATGAAACTAGTGAAACCAGAAGAAAAAAATCTGTTTAAAACATAGCTGCTTTGTTCAATTTTGCAGGTTGCTTTCACCTGTTTAAATGTTTTCTGGTTTTGCAGTGTATTCAAATATATTACTTTAAGTTTTTTGCAGTAGGTATGTTTTTAATTAAAAAAAGGCTTTTAGTTCTTTTTGCCAGAAAAACAGTTAAAACTTATTTCTCCATGCTCTAGTAGAAGGAAAACCAAAGATGTGATAAAGCCCACATTTCAGTTTCTAGAAGTTTTCAGTTTTTCATTTTAAGAAAGTAGAGTCGTATACAGAACTTTTAGTTCAGCCAAACTACAGTAAAACCAGTGACATATTTTTCTGAGATATAATTGATTTACAACCTCAAGATGTGACTTGAAGGAAAAATAAAAAAGTGCTGCCATTTCTCTAGTTAGAAAGAGGAAAGAAAGACCATTTTGTATGAAAGTCTCAGAGGGAAATGCAAAGCAAATGAAAAATTTCTCAGGTTGCAATACCTTTTTTTCTTTCTTGCTTTTTCTTTTTTTTTTAATTTTTTTTTTCCTTTAGACTGCAAACATTCCAAACCATTTGCAAGAGATGTGGCAGGCAGGAATTGCCCAGCTTATAAACACCCTTCAAAAGAGTGAAAACACAAAAACCTCACTCTTAGGTTAGCCTAGAAGAGTTGAACTACAGTTCTTTCTTTTCCACTTACACCTAGGCAGTCTGGGAGGAGAATGGTAACCACTGGACCCCAGCAGCGTATCCTGACTTCTGATCACTTCTGCTGAAGAAAAGCACCCATTTCAGAGAGAGTGCAAGACTGCGTGAAAGTAGAAAATACCACACCCCACCTTAAAAAAAGGTAAGAAAGGTTTTTTTGCTGATCCTTTAACACTGGAAGTGGTGTCTTCATTTAACAATTCATTATGATGAAGGCAGAAGTGAAAATTTAGATAATTGAACACTAAAATATTTCTTTAACCTGCGTATACTACCTTAGAAAAAAGGATTCTTTTTGTACAAAAGAAAGAATGTAATGCATGTGTTCCTGAGCTTAAAACTATTTGTTTTGTAGCTTTTGTGTGTATTTTGGAAAAAAAACAACTGTGAAAACCAGAAAATATTCTCTTTCATGTCAAGCACTGAAATTATTCTCAGCCAAGCAAAGTTTTATGCAGTCTCCAGTCTACCATGCAATTCTTATTTTGCAAAGACATACACAGCGTGTTTGTAGAATGCTGCTGCTGGGAATTAGTGCTAAGGAGTAGTTTCACCGTTTGTGCTTTTATCAGAACAGATCTGCACTATTTCCCTTTCTGCTGGGTTTTGGATTGACCGGTTATTTGTAAAATATTTACAACTCTACTTCCTTAGATGCTTCAGTTCTAAAAAGCATTGGAAGAAGCCGAAAACAGTTAAAACATACTGTACTCTGCATGTTTCCTCTGAAAGTGGAGTGGCAGCAGCAGAGGACTTTTTCCATTCAGATTTTCTCCCCCCCCACTTTTGCTTTTCTTGTTCTGGGAAGAATGTTGAAATTCTGAACAATAGCTGATAATTCCTTTCTACAGCAGCCATTCTGTCATGTGATTCCAGGACAGATGCGTTCATCACATTTGTGAATCCCTACTCTACACCACACATGTATAAATTTTGGGTTGGAGTCTACCTAATGTAGAAATGCTGTCTTTGCTTTTGCACAAAGCAGTGTGATTCTGCTGTTTGAAGTTCTTGTTGTGTTTTTGGACAATCTGTGCTGCCTAACCCATATCACCTGGTACATTGAAAAGACTGTTGGTTACCCAGAAGTCCTGACTTGTGACTGGCTTGCCAAAATGTGTGTTTGGCTGGTGTGTTAGGTGGCAAGAGAATAAATGACAAGCAGATATCTTTGACAACTCCTCTGAAATGATCCGTTGAAATACATTGGCTTGCTGCTAAGAAACAAAGGTTCCATTTTCTTGAGATAGTCGTAGTAATTTTGACATTTTTCTACCATGAAAACCTACTACACCTCAGCTGAGGGTACAAACGTGTTTGTGAAATACCTGTTTGTGAGATGCTGTCTGTTAATGTATTTTGGGCAGGACACGTTCTTATTTCTTCAAAGCAGAAAGGTAAGAAGTGTGCCACCACCAATGGAAAATGCTCTGTGAGTGCAGGATGCTTCCTACCTGCTCTCTCTAACCTCGTGTTTCTGTGCCATTTGTATGTAAGGATTACAGATTCTGAACCATCTTCTGTTTCCTTTGAATAGACTTATTTTTTGCAAGCAATACAGCCTTTTTCAAATAGCACATTTTATATTTTGCCGAGAACTATACAATACCCATTGGCTTAAAATACAGATGTTCAAAGAACAGTCTGTGAGGGTGGTCAGGTACAATATAATCTCCAGATTGACTAATACAAATTTCATAAATAAAATCTGCAAGATATATATTTCTGTATAGAATTTGCATATAATATTTCTTCCAAGAGAATTAAAGATAGGTTGTTTTTCTGACAGTGTACCCAGTGTTCTTTCATAACCCACCCACATATCCTGTTGTTAGAATATTCTGCTTTTTACTGCAGAAAAAGTCTAAACCTTTTTTAGAAATAATTTGCACTTTTAGTAGAGATTTTGCTTAATCCACGAGATTCGCTTTAAATCATTTGTGAATGTAGTGTTAGTCAATTTTTGACCAAGTTTATTGAAGTCTAATATTTTGGTTTTTTCCTAATGCAGACCATTTTTTTTCTAGCTCATTCTACCATTTTACATTTTCTAAGCTAAAATGCTTATGGCTTCAGACTCGTATTTACTGGTGATCCTACCCAGCCTCTCCAGAGACTTCAGTTTCTCTTTAAGGCATTTTCCTTTAAAGCTTTTTTTGTTTCCATTCTTCAAAAAAGTGGAAGAACAGGTAATCCTTGTTCTTCTATATTCTATTAAAGTTTTTTTATTTCATTTTTATCATCCAAAGTTTTTCCCCCTTTATTCTGCAATTTCTTGTTCTCCCGATTTTGCTTCTCCTCTTCTTTTTATTTGTCCAGTTCAGATTTCTTTCTTAAAACACCTGATGACTATGGATACATTTGATTGTGTCCTTTCAGTCATTTCAGAGGAGGTACAAACAACAAAGATTTTCTGAAATTAGTCACTGTTTGGTAACTAGCTATGCAAATAATCTATTTCCTAGTTTAATGAAGAAGAGGTCCTGCCAAGAAGACAGAGACCTTGGTTTAGTCAACGTCGTGCTGTAGCATTTGTTCATGATTCATTTTCTAGATTTTTAGACTTTTCTTGTGTTATTCTTGCAATGAATTTTAGTGATAAGCCTCAACATGAAAAGTCCCTTGATTTTAGAACCCTCTACGTATTAATGTCAACAAATTGGTTGTCTTCTCAAATTTAAAATCACAAAACCAGCCAGGAAGTCTTTCACTGTAAATGGCCTCTGACTTCATGCTCTTCTGCAATTCAGCCTTCATTTGTTTTTATGCAGAACAGTGTCACATCCTCATTCTAGCCCAGTAGGGGAGTGACCCCACACACCTGAGAAAGTTGCTTATTCAGTCCATGGTTTGTTCATCGGGTGCCTCTGGCTGTGCAGGACTGGGACCTGGGGTAGTGGAGCTCAGCTGGATAGCTCCATCCTTACACCACACGGAAAAGTCCTCTAAAAACTCACCTGTGCTTACCGTAGCCACACATGTCTGCCTTGTGGCCCTCCCCACTGTTGTACTTGGAAAGAATCAATGCCTTTGTTGCCTCCATGACCTGAGAAGAGCAACCAAGAAGATGGCCTGAGAGTCACAGCAATCTGAAATGATGTTCACAATTCCATGGGAAGTATTTTCTGATACGCAATTAATTAGTAAGTGCAGCGTATCACACCGTCTGCAGAACATTGCAGCAGGAGTTGAAAACTTGGGGTGGTTACATCCATCTGCTGATTGTTGTAGGGCAATAATTGCAGTAAAAATGCTCCAGATTTTGATGATCTGAAACCTATTCTGTAAATACCCAGTACTTGTTTCATATACCATTTGGGAAATCTCCTGTTTGGGAGTATTTCTCTCTGTGGCCATCACATAGGGAATTGGAGGTTACCAGCTACTGAATCTAGGCACCTAGTTCCTCTCTTGATAAGAGTTCTGAGATCCATGCCAAATATTTACCAAGCTGGCAACCAGTAAGGTTTTGGAAGTTGAGAGATTTGGCTTTTTTTAACTGTTACTGGCAGAAAGTGGAAGGGCAGTAAGTAGATCTGTTACAATGTGGAAGCCACACCTGACTATTTTGGGATCTTCCAAAGGGCCTGGAGAGAGTGAAGCAAAAGGCTCAAACTCCTTCTTTAGAAACTTCCTCTGAAAGGTAATACTGTCATGCTGAAGAGCAGGGTTATAGTTGATCAATTGCTTTTGAAATAATGGTATGACAACTCTAAATAAAACAACAATGAACAAAATCAGTTGTCATGTCACATTTTTCATGTTGCTTTATCCTCCCAATATAGAACAGAACTGGTTCTGTTCCTTGAGGAAGCTCTCCAATATGTAAGAACTTGTCTTGATAATTTTGCAAGAGTTTTTTCTGCTTTTACTTCCTTTGGATAAGATGGATGGTATATTTATGTTAAAATCAGAGCAGTATTTATATTCAGCCTCTAAATGCCTGTATGTTTTTGAATTTTTGTGCTTAATACAGAATAAGAGCTTTAGGAAAATGAATATAATATGTTCTAAGGCAGAGCTAATTCTTGTGAAGTGGTTTGATTGCAATAGTATAGCTTGATTCTAATTAAATCTGTTTGTTTCTTTTAGTCACCAAGTTATAATTGGACTTGAAATTACTTTTTCCTAATTAGATTGACTAATTCTAAACAAGATTTCCATGCTCACCAGAAGTATTTTGGAGCAGCTTATATCTTAAAATGGGGTCCAAACTGTGAAACTTGATGATTCTTGAGTTTTTTCAATGTGTTCTGAATTTCTTTTGACAAGCCAATATTTTCACAAGGCCAGGAACCATGTCTGCAAAATTAGGATTAGTTTCTGTTTTGGTTTTTATTTTTGTGATCTCGCTGACGACAATTGATTCAGGTTTAGTAATTCTATAGACTACATTCTTTCAATTTCTTCTATGCTGAATTCTGAGAGAATATCAATGAAGAGTACTGTAGGAAAAATTATCTGAGGCCAAAAGGTGATTTATGCTTCTTCTACTACTTTTAGAACTGGGTCAATTAAAGGATTCCCTGTGGTTATATTTTTTTCATTGCTTCTCCCACATTACAGTTTCACAGTTCAAATTTGCATCTTAAGAGTACTTAGGAATTCAGGTTTGTAGGATTAGGACAGGAAAAATTGATACAAATCCTGATTTGACTTTGCCAATGTGATATATGTGTTTATGATGTCCTGCCCTAGGCATTTGGCAGTGGCTAAATAATCTTAGAAAAGTCAGAAAAAGACACTCACATGCTTAGTTTTAATATGATTTAGTGCTTTCTTGAGCTGAAAGCTCACTGTAACCCTGGGCTTCAGAGGCTGACTAGGATGGAGAGAAGTAAAGTTCTTCAGGAAATTCTAAACAGAAAAGAAACCCAAGTATTTATGAGAGCTAATTATGAAATGTCACATTAAATGCTGTTATGGCAGTGGTCTGACTATCTGATCTGTATTCAAAGACTTAAAATTCCCTGTGACCTTCCTCCCCTCCATCCAAATGAATCTCTCAGCTGACATGCAGCTCAGAGACTTAGGCAGCTTTGAAAAAGCTTCTTGGAGACCTGTAATGCTGTGAACTGAGAGTAGACCGAGGTGTCTTCAAGACAAGGTCCTTCTTCGGCCCCGTCGTCTTTCTCATTAGGTCAGAAGGGGAGCCGAGCTCTCCTGTCATTGTTGGATAATTTATCCCACCGCAGGATCCTACTGAGGTGACTAATTTTTGTTGATAAAACTCAGGCTAAAAAAAATGTCATACAGTGCTGGTTTGTGTCCTACTTAGTTTCTATATTGCATATATTGTTGTCTAAAAGTGAGACTTCTTCCCAAAAACAAAGAATGGTTCTGCAGATGAAGCAAGCATACAAAAGGTATATAACTGATAGGCAAATTTCCCTAGAAAAGCTTTTCAAGAACTTTTAGACTTTTATTTTAATCTGGCTATATTTTACAGAAGGACAAACGCTGTAATTATTAATGGCTGTCGTATTTTCAGATCTAGAAGATATAATGTGACATTGCAATGCTCCTATGTAACACAGGTAGTAAAAGTATATTTTATTGAGCCTATTAATGTAATGTTTATTCTTTGGTGAAATTTAGAGTATAGAAAACATGCAACTAGATAATGTAATCTGAAGAAAATACTCTCTTGTAAATCCTTGTGCTTCTGCAGCATTCAGGTAGCTAATACAGTGCTTATACTATAATACTGTTTAATACTATTAAGCTATCTAATATAATGTTCATGTATGGCACTGTTTGTCTATTGTGTTAAATAGAAATACTATTTATAATTCAAAATATTTATTAAAGAAATATATAATGTTATTAGTTTCCATTAGTGATCAGAGGAAGGAATGCAGACAGTAAAAAGAAAAACATGTCCTGTACAATGTGACTTTCTTATTACAGAATTCTGCAATTCCCTGGAGGTTTGATTTACTGGTACTTGTTATGAAGCACAGCTATAATTTTCACATATTAAAGACCTCTAATGTAATGTAATGACTGTGGTATCCTTACAATGCTTCTACTGCACAGTTCCAAAACAGCCTAAAATGTAAGACACTTTAGTGCATGATTTAAAGATAAGGGAGAATTTACCTTGCGTTTTATTTCAAAATCCCAGTGGTTATATGAATGTGTTGTGCTATATTTCTTGTTTCTGTAACATTTGAAAAAAACCAAAAAAACAAAAACCAAACCCAAACCAAAAACACCCACAAAAAAACATGGCTGCAGCTGAAAGCGATACTGACCAAAATGTTCAGTCTGAGGTACTGGGTACTGATGATTCAGGTACTGTAAAAATAAACTGGGTTTTTACTTGTAAAATAAAGAGACAGAACACATTTTCAGTTTATTTACAGAGGAAACCTCTTTCTTCCTCATAAATTACTGCAAGGGATCTGCTCATGTCTGAATCTGCTTGTGTCTGAAAAATGTAGATCTGACCAGGCTGGTCTTGCAGCTCCTTCTCACTGCAAGTGGGTCACCCAGCGTCTTACATAATCTGGAACACGTCTGAACACTCGGGACAGCGAGACCCAAGTGTTTGTAGGGGAATTCTAAGTTATGGGCTTTTACAGTAGGGATTGATTTAGTGTTTTCTTCCTTACCTCCCTTTCTTTTTTTCTTTTCTTTCCCATTATTTCAAGCTGTAGCAATGATCAGCTTAATGCTGGTATTTGAACAAGAGAGTCCTGGAAACTGTCTCTAAGAAGCAATATGGTATTCAGTTTATCTTGTCTTTCTCTTTTAAGTGTGGAACTGTTAATTTCATTGTATTCCTCAGTACCTTGTTAAGGTGACTGTATCTGCACCTCATGCATGTGTCCAGTTGTTTAATATACTCTGTTTAGAAACTGTTTTCCTGATACTGAATCTAAACTTTGTCTGGCAACATTTTGTCATAGAAAACACTCAGAGACTCCCAAACAACCCTACTCATTTCATTCTTCTGTAGCCTCACTTCAAAAATTAAAGTTTAGTACTGAAAGACAAAGCTATCTTAAAGGATTTAATATGTAATCTTTTCTATTCCCAAATTTATTGGAATTCCTCTGCTAAGGTATAAAAAAGAAAGCTGCAATAAGGAAATCTCCAGTAGTAGAAATATAGGAAGGAATTATGGAAAACTAGATCATGAACAAAATAACTCTTTTAGATTTCAGTTCAGGAAGTTGTTTGAATCCTTCAGTTGGGGTTTTGGTGTCTTAGTTTCAGAAACTGTTAGTGAAAATAGTACCAACTATATATTTTACTTCTGCTGAAACAATTAAATAGGTTGCCCCCATGGATACTTGGACTTTTCCATGGGAACTGGCCCAGCAACTTAAGAGTTAACAGGCCTGATAACACGTTTTGAAAGACTGTCACCTGAAAATAAAAGGCAATCCTCATCCTCAATAGCTTAATTACTTGTAATTCGTATTAAGTGCATAAGGGAAATTTAAATATCCTTTGTGATGTCTGTATGAAGTTGTAAATGGAAAAGCCTACAATTCAGTCCATTGAGGGACTGTAAGAATATGTATGAATGAAGAGATACTGAACTTTCTTATGGAAAACTGTAATTCTAAAAAGCATAAAACATGTCCTAAGAAGACTGAAATGCCTCTTAATCTGTAAAGAAATCTGACCTGTGTTGAGAACAAGTTGCAGAAGCTAACAGTGCTTTCTCTGGCTTTAAAGATTTGTAATCTCTATCATCTAACTAAAAGCTAGATGAACATGATCATCCTAGATCATTCCACCAATGATGTGAGTCAGCAGGATGCATAAACAGCAGAAATTTGGTAAAGACTTTTTGTTTCTATTAGAATAGGTAGTTGAGTTAATTATGAAATGAGAGTGGTGATTTTTAGATGCTTCCACTAAATGCCAGTTTCTCCTTATGTTTTTAGGAAGCTTGGAAGAACTATGCCAATTTCTCCTTATGTTTTAAGAAGCTTGGAAGAGCTATGCAATGGTAGCTTTGAAAAGTTAAAATACTGCTGAAAGTTGTCCTCATAAAAGTCATCGTACATCGTGAACTGCCAGTTTTCTGCTAATTTCATGACCGTGACTTCA
Organism: Mohoua ochrocephala; assembly: GCA_013398855.1. Classification (NCBI taxonomy): domain Eukaryota; kingdom Metazoa; phylum Chordata; class Aves; order Passeriformes; family Acanthizidae; genus Mohoua; species Mohoua ochrocephala. Next base: position 49,801 of record VZTA01008432.1, on the reverse strand, counting down.
GAAATCCCAAAATCCACTAGGCAGTGATTTTAATCTTTATTTAGGATTCACATGTAGCTAATATTGTTTAAATTCCCTATGCCTCCTTATTTTCCTCCCCCCTCTCTTCCTTCTGTCAGCCCTTCATCCATTTGCCTTAAAGGCCCAGGATGGATGAGTCAGTGATTCCAATCTGTATTTGCTTAGATACCAACTGCCTTTTAGGGATAGCGCTATCATGCTTTATCTCAGTAGCTAGTCATGCTTTTTGAGCAGGTTCGACATCTAGAACTTTCTTTTATTAGATGTAGACTGCTGCACTCCTCTCCATATAAAAAAAACCCCCATAGGCTCTGGGTTTGCTTTTGAAAATATTCCAAAACAGAAACAACCCAGCTCTTGGCTGCACAGATATCACCAATCCGATGAACAGTCAAACTGGTTTAACCTCGTGTGGATCCCTCACTTTCTTGGTTGTTCATTCATCTTTGGTCACTTGAACATGGCTCTCCTTGCCTTCCTGCCTCCCCCTGGTCCTCACCTCCTCTGCCCTGCCAGGAAACCCTAGACACTAGCACTGCCAGACCTTGGGGCTCTGAATTTTACCTTGTGTGACTTGACAGCTTGGAGGGAAGCTAATAGTATGTCTCTCCCTCGCTAAATAAAGAACAAACTGCAGATATCTGGAGTAAGAAGGGCTGAAAAGCCAAAATACCTGATGAGAAGGAGATCTTTCATGCTGCCACTACAGCAACACCTGAGTGCTCAAGCAGGCACAAGGTGCTTCTGAAGCACCCTAAATGCCACAATTGCTTGATGCTCTGGAGCTGCAGTCACACGTGCCCAGATTAGGGGTGTCTCACCTGGGGGAGGTGGGGAGGGAGGGAACATTTTTCACCCTTCTTAATTCTCTCTTCATCTCTCAAGCCAGGGGAAACTTGGAAAGGGAACACATGATGGTACTGTTTTGTGTTAATTATTTTGTAATTAGCCAAAGTACTGAAAATGCTTCTGTCTCTTTAAAATGGTGTGCTATTTTGTGCTGTGACTACTACCAAACGTGAAGTTATCTGGGTGAACGGAATAACTTCATGTGTGTTGAGGTGTGAGGTGACCTCATTATTCCTAAATCTGTTCCTAGATGTTTTGTAGCACTCCTTATTCAGCTCTAGTCTTTCAGCTGCTCAAGTGTTTTTATTTCTGCTCTGGTTGTGTAACAGATTTTTTTTGAAATGTCAGAATCGTGGTAACATAAGTCGGTTCATTGAACCAACCTGGCAGAAATTTAGCTGCTTATAGATAAGGCAATAATAGAGCAATACTAAACAGGGTTTGTGGCTTAATAAGATAAGAAGCAAAACTTACCTGGTTTTACTTTGATGGAAGGATGTTGTTTAATGCAAGACGTGCTTCATTCCAACTGAGACTTCTGGTAAAGACATTTAAAAAATTACCGTTTTGCCTTTGCTTGCACGGAGTCAGCACTTCAGAGAAGAGTTGTGTTGAAAACTCTGGCAAATGGTATTCCCTGTCTGCCTTCAGAGGAGCGTGTCATGGGGAGCGCTGGCATGCACTCTGCAATCTGTGCTTGCTCCAGGGCAGAGGTGCACTTCTCCAGGGAGATGCTGCTCCCTTCAACCCTTTATGTTTTTGCTTTTGCTGAGAGCTGTGCTGTTGGGACTGTTCATCTGGAAGTGGGGCACCTGTCCACTTCCAAGGAAACAAAAAAAGTGTTTCTCAAAGCTCACTCATCGGGCTCCAGGCAGCCTTGCTGGTCGTACTTAGTAGCGCTTGTTCGAAGAAGCAGATTAGGAGCAGATGACTACATTGCAAATGCCATATATTGACAGGTTTTTTATGCTAACTTGAAAGTTTTTCCATTTGGACCTCCAGCATTTAAGGGGCACATGAGAGGCAAGATTCCAACTACATTGTTTGAGAACTCTCTGTCACCTCCTGAGTAGTTCCTGTGGGACATGTTTCTCTAAATAATGCATCCCATCTTTTGTATCATTAACCACTCATCAGAAACTTCCTGGCTCCAGTGGTTTTTGCCTGGTTTCATTCTCTGCCACTCTCTCTTGATTTCTTTTACTAGCTTCAGTATTCTCCGCTGACTGCATGTAGCTTTGGAGCACTTGAGTGAGTTGGTGATCTGTGGGGTTTTTAACAAGCAGGTAAGTTTTCTGACCAAATGTGCTTCCTGAGTTACAGGTTTAGTGCCTATGCCAAATCTATGCTTGCATTAATAACCTCCATACCTACAGTTATATCTAACAAGATTTTAGAAGTCCCACTGCCTCCATTTCCTGTCGCATCAAAAATAAGTCAAGATGAAATTTGAAGTGAACTGAGCTGGCAAGAAGAGGCAAAAATTTCAGTTTGGCATTGTGCATGGCAATGCTACCAATTCAGTGATGTAAATTACTTAATTGCAGTGTGCATAAGATGATGTAAAAGCAAAACACACTATGTGCCTAAATCTTTTAGGGGATATACATGAACTGGAGTTGTTAGGGGAAAAACGAAGGCCTTCTAAATGTCTATTGCATTACACTTTTCAGCTATTACAACCTATTTTCACATAAGAAAATTGAAAGAATACACTTTTTAAACTTTGCACTGGATTTGATTTTGTCACTTTACCTTTTAATCCTCTTTCATTTAATGTTTTGATGTGTAACAAAAGCTTGTGTTGTAATTTTCATTCCTGCTTAAACAGAGAAAGTCTGTGACACTGGTAGCAATATGGGTGTGACTGAGATAAAGCTGATATTAGGAAGTTATAGGGAGAGTGGTTTCTGCCTCTTCATTACCAGATTGTCCACCACTTATGTTCATGCCTGGTGTCTGAGTGATGCTGCTTCTCTGCTGCTGTCACAAAAAGTCCTTTGATAACCTTGTGTGACGATTAAACACTGCTAATTGTCCTCAGCTAGGAGGCTGTTTTGCGGTCATCCATGCACCTCCACCTTTGATGCTAGGTTAGGTCGTCCCTCTAAGAGAGGTACCTCTCAACACCTGTGCTTTTCGGTATTGTAATATTCATCTGTTGGTCTCCAAGGTGAACCTTAGTCATGGGGTTTGAAGTGCCAAGGACCTGAATAGCTACAGAATGTGCTCGGGGCAGTGACCACACCTGAGTCCAGAGCGTGTTTGCTCAAGCACCTCTGTAGCCTTTCTGATGGTCCTGAGCCCTGTTGTAAACTCTCATGGTCTTAATTAATCCTGGCTTGCTGGCTATTTCGAGGGATGCTAGAACCGGTGCTGTGCTGTGGGGGGAAGGCTTGAGGGGGCTGGGTGAAGTGATTTATTTGCTGCAGAGAATATTGGTCTGTCAGTTGTTGGAGTGAAGAAAGTAGCCCTTATAGATGGGTCGAAAAACCATGCATTTTGTCAGACCAGAGCTATTTCATCTTTCTATTCCTCTTTTTTTCTTTTTAAGCTCTTTTTAATTAAAAATTAAATTGGGTGAAAGTCATTCTCTTGGTTCCTGAGAATGTTTCATTAGTGAAATAAAATGTGTCCCTAAAGAAAGAAGTTGCTCAAGTCATTATTACACATAAATCTTGATATAGCTACCGAAACAAATCTGAATTAGATACCTCAGAGGAGAAAGCAACAGGGGGATATTACTCTCAAGCTCTTTATGTTATCTTCTCTCATTTCCAGTTCAATCCCATTTGTGTGTGTTTAGGGGAATTATTCTGTATGTCTGTATTTCCAGTCCTTAGAAAGAAAGGGACGGCTAAGAAGCCTGGGATTCTTCAATGTTTCTCCACATACATTGTTTTTCATTGACACAGAGGGAGATTTGAGAAATCAGATACTATTAAATGCAGTGTGTACAATAGATTAATTAAAATTTTTCTCTGTTAAAGGCTTTATCTTACTTCAAGAGTCTCTGCAATTGATATGAAAATGCCAAGGACCTCTGTTGAAATTAGAAGATAACCATAAACTTTGGTTTCACATTGAGAAAGCACAATCTTTGTCTAGATCTTAAATTTTATGAGAAACACTTTTTGGTCTACACACCTTTGGAATGTGAAGGCCTAAGCTTAGCAACTTGTTGCTGGTCTTTGGGTACAACTTGTAAGACGTGATTTTGAACAAACACCATGCATTGAAAAGGTATCACTAAAACATTAATTTCCTGTAGAGGATTTCACTGTGTGATAAGCTACCTGGTTCCCAGGAGATTTGAAAATGAGATCTCCCATTTCTCTGCTGAACTACAGATCTGGGAACCTAGCTTTACTGGGTATATTTTCCCTTAAATCCCGGATGCTGTGTTTGTGGAAGACTGGCACCTCTGCGATAGGAGCTACTGGAGCCATGGGAAGTTTTATCTAGAGCACAGAGAAGCACTGTAGTAGGATTTGTCTCAGCCAGTGTTGACTGAGAGCTGCATAATGAAGCCCTTTTGGGATTTATATTCAAAACTTTATTGTTTTCTAAGAGGAATTTGCATCATTGTTGCTTCTTTCATGATGAATAATATAGACTGCTTAATGCTTGTCTCCCTTTCATGGTACTATAGGATGCTTCAGGAAACACTAGTGTCTAGAATAAATTTTCTTGGAAAATACAGCCTCCAGATGTCATGGTAGTTATTGCCATTAAACTGTTCTTGTAAAGATAAAAACATGGCTAATATAACATCAGGATTTTTCTTACTTTTTAAAAAACCACTGCTGTTATTCATAGCGCTTGCAAAGAGTTGCCTGGTATTCCCAGTATACCTTATTGCCCTTGTGGGAAAGGTAAGGCTATTTTTGGCTTTGTGGTTGGGGAAGACTGAGCAAAAAGCAGTTGAATAAACTAATGTAACAAATGAAAGATCAGCTGGGAGGTCTTATCTATCAATCTGAAATCGCCTTGGCTGTTGCTAGTTAAAACCTCCCTTAGCATTTTCCACAGGGAAAGTGCTAAATAAGAACAGACTGCTGAAATACATGCCCAGCTTAATTTGTAAGGCTGTTCCTACAAGCTTCCTATCACATTACAAGATGTCCTTCAGAGTTCTCTTTAAAATCGCAACAGAAAAAAAAAGCCAAAAAAGTCCTTCTCTTTGGTGATTTCATGGCTTCTGTTTCTTCCTCAGAGAAGACCAAGTCTGAAGTTTCTCTGACTTCGTCTGAAATTGTAGGCATGATCAATTTGTTTAAGAAACCTTGTAAGTACTTGACTGATGGAGCACACGATGTCCTGTCATTCAAAAGCTCACTGTTCAGTTTTTGTGGCTTAGTCTGGAACACTTTCAGCGGGGAGCTGGCTGAGGGGGGAATGTGCTGTGCTTCTTGTTTTTAAGTAGGAGCTGCTGCTAATGTATGTGCTGCTTTTGTCCATTTTTTATGGCAGTTAGAATAAACAGCATATGTGTGAAGCACAGTCAAATTCAAACCAAAGAGGTTATTCTGGTTAATGTTTTTGCAGGCAATTCCCTGAGGCATCACTTGGGGATTTCTGCTCCACTTTGGGAAACTTTACTCCCCCATTTGTGTTATGTCAGATGCTGTGCTTTACCATACCTTTTGAAATGGCCCTTTTAACTGATGAAAGTTTAGAATTTATGGATTTAAATTTTGAAGTAAATAGAAAAATACATGCTTTTTTTAGGGTCACCTGCATTATTTTTCAAAGTTGTCAAAAAGTTTGTTATTTTAAATCTTACTCCTGTAGTTTTAATATTGATAGGTTTTCCTATGTCAGTTCTCAAATATCTTTCAGTTGCACTGATACCAACTTAACACAATTTCATTTTTATTTCTTGCATTGGATTTGCAGGGATTCTTTGACAAATTCAGAATTTATTTGAGTTAAATGTGAATGGACTGAAGCAGTGTTAAGTTTGTACTTATGTGTAAATAGCAAGCATGCTGTCAAGCAACGGTGTCGGATTCATGTGGTGGTGTCCTGTTCACCTCTTTGTTGGGGGGTGGGGAGGGGAATTGGGGAGGGGGAGTTTGGGGATGAGGGGCCATCCAAAGTGTTTATAATAAACAAGACTTGCTTTCACCACGAGATGATGGTTAACACTGTAACGTGACTAAAGCTTTAGTCTGTTTGCAGATTTCCCCATTACATGTCTATTCCAGTTCAGAAGTAAATGCTGTCTCTGCTTCCACTGGATTGCATGACGTTCTGCATGAGCTTGCGGTACTGAAAAGACATTAAGAGGGGAAAAACTCTCACTTGATTCACCAAGTGCCCTACAGAGCAAGGCATGAAGCTCCCCTGTCACTGACAGTCAGGTCAAATGCTCTCCCGGAAAGGGAAAGAAAGGAGAAAGAAAGGAATGTTAAAAAAGCCTTTACTTCTCAACAGGTTATTTAATCAGCTCTAATTATGGATTTAAACGATGGAAGTAGTAAGAAGACTTACTTTGCATGTACTATTGAGGAATTCATGTAGGAAGAAGAGACACAAGTGTTTGAAATACCTGGCTAGCTCTCTGTTGTCATCTGTTAATAATTCACATGGCTCTTTCATTTGTATTTTGTTGAGAAAAAGAGAGTAGGCTTGACACAAAGAAGCTCTTAACTTCCTTTGTAAAGGAGTGGGAGTACAGCATGTCCATTCAGTACAAAGAAAAGAATTTATTTGTGTGAAGTTTTCAGACTTTTTTAGTTTTCTTTTTGTAGGCAGCTTCACCAGTGGACTGTGGGAAGGAAACTCTGTTTCTCATGTGGCTTTTACACTTGTGTTAGCTGTTATTAGTTAAGCCATAACTGAGCTGCACATTCCAGGCCCAGACTTTCCCAGAATTTGGTGCCTGCTTTCGTAGGGAGCTACCAATTTGCTCTACAATTACCACCAAATAAAATGGCGCCTTGCTGTCTTGCCTTATGCTGGGTTTGTGGTGGATCTCTGTATAGTACTACCATAAAGGTTTAAAAAGCCCTGGCAGTCAGTTGTAGGGGATGAGTCTGATTCAATGTCATTGTGACACTTCTCTGAAAGTTGCTGTTCTAGGAAACCTTTGCCCATAACCACTGCCTTGTGTAATTGAAAAAGGATTAGCTAAATTACACGTGGTTTCTCTGAGGGTACTTGTGTTTCATGGATGGGATTGAAAGCAGAAAGGTAGAGAATATCTACACTTTGCCAGCCTTCCAGCTGAAGTGAGAGATGACAGTTCTGCACGCTTTGGTGGTCTTGTTCACAGAACCTGCTTCCATGCTAGGGCTTTATTTTGTCTTTGCTTTAAGTCCGTTTTCTATCCTATTATGTGCAATGGTTTCTGAACTCACTCCCCCTCAACAAACTTACCTTGGGTAAAGAGCAAATTTTTAAAATACCTTGCAATTAAAATCTTGTTGTTAATATCTTACTTGGGATGTTTGTTTGTTTCTGTTTCCCTAAGAAGGATATATTTTACAAAGAGGTAAGTATGACTTAGCTTACTTCTGCATAAGTATTAGCAGAAATCTAAAAGATGAGAATGTGAACACAGTTGATTCACATATCCACAAGCTCTCTACCTAGGATAGCAATGCTTTCTATACATGGAACATGAAGTTTTAATAGCTCATGGGTGGAGACAGATGCTAATTGTCTCACCTGGTCATTTGTAGTGAAGGCATTCATTATTTTTGTCTTTTAAGATTTCTTTCAGAAGAGTTGGAATGCATGGTCTGCCTGCCTGTCCCCATGGGTCAGGACTGAATTGCAAATTACTTCTCTGCTGCTTGAGCAGACTGGCTGCTGTTGGAAATGTGACAGTCAGCTACGTGGAATTCTTGTCTGTACCAACCTTGCCATGTCTGCATTCATTTTTCCTAAATTACTAAACAACTTACACTTAATGAGTTGCAACTAATTAGTGCCTCTTGCTTTGCTACACCTATAAAATTATACTTCCAGTAAAATGCTTCATGAACTAATTAGACATCTCAACCCAGTTGACTTTTGCCTTCTTGTTTACTGGTTTCTTACTAGATAGCGAGATTAAAATCTTGTTGTCTTACTCCAAAGATGCAATCTCTTCATGCTCTTCTCCCATGACAGACTCCATTTAATTCTTATTCTGGAATGCTGTTTCCCTAAATGAGGTGTCCTCTTTAGCCTGTAGAGCAGAGTTCCTGTCCCATTTCACAACATAGCCTAGAGCAGGGATGACCAGCTGCTCTGTGGCTACGCTTGCCCCAGATGATGACTCGGGTGCTGGAGGATAATAAGAGGCTGACACTGCAGAGGGTGCTTGGGGTATGCTGAAGAACAGGCACAAACAAACCTTACCAGTCTGATGGCATGGTCCAGGAGGGCAGGGCAGGGAGACACAGCTGTTCACAGGGAGGTCAGGTCCTCAACACTTACAAGCTATGGCACAGAGCCCGTTCCAGCGGAGGAGACCAAAGTCCTGGTTTGGCAAGGCTGCCTTGGAGGCTGTGCCCCTGCCCATCAACACCTTGGAGGGGCTTACTTGTTTTTCCCCGCTGCGGATCTTGGAACAAAAACTGTTTTCGGTAAAAGAAACAAAGCAAAGTAAGCCCCCTTCCCCCTTCAGTTTGGGCTGGTTCTGGAAGAGGCCAAGTAATGCTGGTGATGCCTCTGCATCTGCCTCTGTATTCCCCAGGACAGAGGTCTTCAGAGCTGCTACTTGGGATCCTGCTGTGCTGTAAGCACTGTGTTTCCACCATGGCTGCAAAGGGTGATGTCTTCCAGAGAATTTGTTTCCTGGGGGCTCTGAGGACTTTTCTACAGGAGTTTTGTGGCAGAGAGTTTTAGTAAACATTGGTCCCGGCTAATTTCAAATCCTTTGGTTAAGGGGCTTTTGGTCTCCTTTACAATGATGTGGTGTCCATGCAGCAGTGGACTGCCTGTAGTGCTGCCAGGCTGAAACACTGGCCAGCTGGCAAGGCTTGCAGCTGGCTATCAGTTGCACGGATGTACATATCCCCAAGACACCTTGAGGAGGAGCAGATACAGGTAGATAGCCTGTTTCAGCTTCTATCCAGTGTCCCCTTGCACTTTGTTCTGAATGTTCTTTTTAAAGAAAACTGGTGAAAACACTTCCTTCTGCTTTTAGAAGAACTTATTAAAAATGTTATAGTATTTTTAAAAGCCATTCAAGTAGCTGTTTACTACAAAGTAGTGGGGGCTGTAGCTGGGTGGGGGTGGGGTCTCTTCTCCCAGACAACCAGTGACAGGACAAGAGGACAGTCTTAAGCTGCACCAGGGGAGGTTTAAGCTGGACATTAGGAAGAAGTTCTTCACAGAAGGGTTCGGTGGGCATGGAATGGGCTGCCCAGGGAGGTGGTGAAGTCACCGTCCCTGGAGGTGTTAAGGAAAAGACTGAATGTGGCACTTAGTGCCATGGTCTAGTTGACAAGGTGGTGTTAGGTCATAGGCTGGCCTTGATGATCTCAAAGGTCCTTTCCAACCTAAATGATTCTCACTGCTCTCTTATTTTCTCTTGTTTGATTAAGTGGCTATCCAGATACCATCTGGATTTCCTTACCATTAGTGAAGCTTTAGGACACGATGAGGGTGATGCCCTTACAGGAATCTGTTTACCAAACACAAGTACAGATATTTTAACATTTTTTAATCACATGTTTGACTCTGATTTCCAAAGTGGCACCTTACAAGTAAGTAGCAGCTGCCCTCCCATTAATGAATATGGATATATATAGAATGCCAGGTATGCATTCTTCCAGACGTTTTTTCTTCCAGATCCATCAGTGATCTGCAGTATGCAAGTACATGATGAGTTTCAGGCGCATATAAGTGACTGCACTCCTTTTGGAACAGCAACAAACCAGTGATTTCTCAGGTGATACAGCAGATTAGTTGTCATTGGCTAATTTTCAGTTTACAGTCTGAAACACTTAAATTCAAACCTGTTTGTGCGAGTTCATCATCCAGAGAGCAGATATGTGCAGTATTAACTGTGACTAAACCAGAACAAATTACACTTGTTCAGAGCAACGTTTTCTGCAAACACTTCATGAACAAGCCATATCCTGTGATATATGTCATCTCTCTACCATCAGGTAGAGACATACCTGATAAATCAAGACCAATTAAAACCCAGAATGTTTGGAGTGTCTTGTTTTGTTCTGATGTGGTGTGGTTGTTCATTTTATGGTTTGTCTTCAAACAATCTACAGTGTAAGAGCAGGAAAAAGAAAAGGAGGGAATGTGTTTTTTCTTGCAATTGAGAAATATCCTCTGGTGGAAAAATCCTGGAGGAGATGATATTCTGCATTGGCACTGCAATGTATTCCTGCCCTGCAACTGGCATTTTTCTTTCTTCCATATAATATGTAGGACTTAGACTTAAAAAGTCAAGAAGAGGGGTGAAGGGGTGGGAGAAGCCTAAGCCTGACTTGTACACTGTGTAAAGTTACCCTTGTGTTGTTGTCAGTGCTGTCATTTCATACATCTAAATTAAATGGTTCTTTCCTCTCGCTGTCCTGGGTGGGTGTTACTGCACATATGGCTTTTGGGCTTTAGCTCTGCTCTTTAAAAGAATGATCAAGATCAGCACAGTCATTGAGAGCATCAGGATTTTTCTAAAAAATGCAGTAGAGAACTTGGTATAAGGATGTGGGGATCTAACAGAGGGCCAACACAGAGCACTGGAATGACTGTTCTCTTCACCTAGGACTTTTAGATGTGTTGCTTTTCCTCTTCTCTAAGCCCACAGGACAAAGCAACAGCTGTGGTTGTTTCCATACTCATATTTGACAAATCCTTCAGAAATGTTCATGTGAGCAAGGTTTAAAGAAGTAGAACTTGGATTTACTTTGAGATGCTTTGCATTATCTCGGTGTCAAAACATGTCACGGAGAGAGATGTGAGCATCTCTTGAGGATACTTGGTCACATAATGGAAACTGATTATATTTATAAACTTTCATCTTGTTTGTTATATTTGTACTGTTAGAATTCTTTTCAAACTTGCATGTGCTACCGTAACCCTAGGTGATGCTTTACAGAGAAGGAAAAACACTGATTCAGCTACTGAACACTTGTAGTCTAGTCAGTTAAGAATAGATCCAAAGCAAGTAAAAAGGGTTAAAACTCATTAAGTGTTGGCCTCTCTCCTCTGGCCCCAGCCCTTTCCCAAATCTGCTCTCTGATACTTTTTACAGTGAGTGCTCTTGGACCTTGAGTTTTACAAGTAGAGCAGGGGTATCAGGTGGAAGAGTGTTTATGCAGGGTGTCAAGAATTGTGTGATGTCAGAGAAGCAGTTAAGGAAGGCAGATAAATGCAGTTTGGTCAACATGGGCTTCCTCTGACTCTCACTGTGAACTTCCCTTAAATGGACAGTCAGGGCACCCAGTCCTGTACCAAGCTGCTTGCAGGGATCCAAAATTTGCTTCAGCAGCTAGGAAACAAGTATTCAGAGCTGCTGAAATGGACCCCAGCTTCCATCCACGCTAGACAGACAGACTCTGGCACTAGTCGGATCCAGGACAGGATTTCTGTTCCCTGGTCTTGCCATCGGACTGGAGCAGCTGCAGGGTACCTGGTCTGCCAGAAGACACCTTGTGCAAGTGACATTTTCTGGAATGATGTTGCATCCTGAGACATAGCACTTGGCTTGTCCCTGGGGCTGTCACAGCTGCTGCAGCCCCTCAGAGTGTGACAGACACAACCTGCACCCCCAGTGTCGTTCCAAGGCTTACAAACGGCATACTTGAATAGTTCTCACTCAGGAGCCCATCTTGATGTCATATCCTGCAATCTACAATGCATTAAATTCCCTTGGCTGTAGTTATGTTTAACCATCCTCACTGGCACATGGGACCTTGTGATTTGCCTGGCCACCTGAGTCCCCTCCATTCTTTGTTCTGGCACACAGTAAATGGTAATTCCAATGTGGGTGAGTGATGTCGGAGAGAAAGCGCTGTCTCCTTTCTCAGTGAAATTTAATCATGTCCACCTCGTGTGGCTAAATTGGATGTATTTCACCAGTATACTGATGATGATGCTTTGTATTCTCAGCACAGTGAGACGATGTGCGATGAGTGTGATCAGTCACATCCTGGCCTGGCAAATCCTCGCCTGGAACCAAAACAGCATGAAAATGGGAAATGGGTTTTCTTCTTTGCTCTTGCTACCTAAAGGCAAGATGTTTTAAAAGGAAATATCTGGTTGTCTTAGTTCAGGAATAGAGTGAGTTGGGGTTTTGTGCAAAGGCCATTTTGGATTTGAATTATTTTAGATGGTTTTTTAAATGTTTAAGTTTATAAGTGCTTGAATATCATCTCTTTATGGCTGCTTCTCTTCTCCTCCTTAATTTCGCTTCTTCACAAGTAATTAATTTTATTCTAGCCTCATAAAATAGAACAGATAGGGGAAGATATCATTTAGCATCACAGTAGTACATTGGATTTTTTTTCTATTTTGATGTTACAGAATTTATAAAGAACCCTTTCTTGATATTTCTATTTGGAGTAGAAATCTTACTTGGCTGACATTTAAAATAACACTACTTCTACTTATTATTGTTATATGTTAATATACTCAGTGTTAGTCAAATAACTGTGATGGCAAAATACATCTGCGTATTCTATGAAGTGAATATTGTAAGTTTTGCAAATACCAGAAGAAAACTATTCAAGACTTTTTGTCTCTTAGATATTTATAGGTAGGTCTAAACTGTAAAATTTCATTAGATTTCTCTGAGTTTTCCATTCAGTAAGTGCTTCGAGTGATGTCTCGCTCCTTTAGTTTTAATTCTGGAAAGCAAAGGCAAACCAATCACCTCAATTCTTCAGTTGCCTGTAAATAACAAATATGCAACTGAAAATATATGAACTGTACTGTTTTGGGGGAGTGTGTTCTGGCTTTTTCTTTTTTTTGCTTAGTAAATAAGAATGGGGAAAGACTTTATTATTCTGTATATTTTGGTACATTGATGACAAGAAGAGGAATTAAGCCAATTTCAAACTCCTTTTCTAAAGCAGATCTAGTGTTTGAGAAAATTGCCAGAACTTCAACCTGAAGATTTACACTCCTCTTCCTATCACAAAAATGTCATACGTGCATCTTTTATCTGTGCTTGGCCTGGGTGGTGAAGACAACCCAGGCTGAGGGCTCCAGTGTGGATGTGGGAAAGCAGCTACATGCTTCTGGTCCCGTCTTTAACCTGCTCTTTCTGTGGAAAAGTTGTTTGAGGTTTGCCTTTGTGCCTCAGCCTGTTGCCTGCTCACTGTATGAACAGGGGATGGATGAGGAGCAACTAGGTAAGGTGTGAACAGTGCTAGTATAATTAGTGATTAATACTGGTGATTAGTTTTATCTTCATGGTCTGTTTAACTGCTCAAAATCTTGTTTCTGCAGTTGCTGGTAACAGAGCTGGTTAATTGCTGGCTCGGGTGGAGCTTTGCTTTTGACAGCATTCCAGTCGATATTAAGACATCAATTTCATCCTTGAGCCAGTAGTGGTCTATGTTACAAAAACTGGCAATTTCGGAAAATATTGGAAATGGCCACCTGATCCTGGCACTCAAAAGGGCAATCCAGTGCAGTCTGGAATAACGGAGTGCCAGCAGGAGAGGTGGAAGTGCAACATGGTGCTGGTCTCTGTGCAGTGCCAAGGTGAGGCTGTGATGCTGGAGACGCGACAGGGACAGGAGGAATTGCAGGCTACATGCAAGTAGCTGACTGTCCTCTCCTGCTGACATGCCCAGAAGGCAAATCTTGTCCCTGAACAACATGGAGAACGTCTCAGTGTAGTGCCTGCTCCTTCCTGAGGAGGATGATAATCTGGGCCTGTGTATACAGTGAAAGCTGCTCAAACAATGGAAATCCAGATGTTTGCTAAATAGGCAATTTCTCAGACTCAAGACAGATGCTCCAAGTCTTAATCTGGCCACAATCTGTGTCAATATCAAAGAGGATTTGTCAGAAGGAGCAAGTGAGCTTGGCGGGGTGGTTGGGAAAGGGAAGCGTGCAGCAGGAAGGGAGCAGTGAGGAGGCAAAGGTGTCCTTCTGCCACAGCTTTGCACAGCTCCAGGAGCAGTGGTGGCTCCATGTGGGAGCACAGCACTTCCAGGCTTTGGAGTGGAACACAGAGCAGGTTCTCCAGCCCCTGTGCTGCTGACTGAAGTAATTTCTTATGATATTTTGGGGATATGCCAGCATGAGGAATGAGTGCCACAATTCTGTCAGACTACCTTGCCCAACAGAAAAAGGAATTTGAGGTTTGACTTTCTCCAGAAGTAAAAAAACCCCAAACACTTAACAAAAAAAAAATCTTTTCCCAGCTCCCTGCTCCTCTTCATTGTGGTTTTCACCATGCAAGCATCGACTTTGGTCTTTGCTTTTTACCAAAGCTTGCTGGAGAATTTGTGATTGCTGTGGTTTGTGCAGCTCTTTTCTTAAGATATAGTTTCTTTTCTTTATTTTGCAACTCAGCTGTAAACCACAACAGCATGATTTAATTCTGTGAAATCAGAGATCAGCACAAGTGTTTTAGTTCTTTTAGACACATTCAGTCAGATTTAGCTTGGCTTTCAGGTCGCTCAAATAAGAGGGTCTTGTGATTCATTGCAAAAATGAGAGATGGTCCTGACATTTTAATTCCCTAAATCTGGGGAGGGGAGATGGATTTACTGCCTTCTGTTCAGCTTTACCCTTATAAAATTTAATGAAGAACTTATTAAATTAATATGTCTGCTGGAGTAGTTCATCATTTGCTTAGAATAAGACCCCTTTTACTCTCGTGTGTTCTGTATCATTTTATAATTCTCAGAACTCTGAAAGGCAACACACAGGCATAAAGTAATTGTTGGGGTTTTCCCCTCTCCCAATCTCCCTCCCCCTCCATTTAAAGTTACATGTAGGACTATGTTGGAACTTTTTTTTAATGTGTTTTTACTTCATCACGGGGCTGCTCTAACTCTAAATGTATGTTGATAATTTCAAGAAAACCTGCTAACATCTCTTATGACTGGGGACTAGGTAAATTCATAAAATGAAAATTTGACACTCTTCATTTAATCTGACCTATCTAAAATATTCTAGCAGTTCATCTGAATTGCGAGTTTAAAATTCACATATGTTTGTCATTATAAAATATGTTAAACTAAAACTGTGCAAAAATGAAAAAAATCACCCATAGTATCTGTGTCTGTACTGGTCTCAGTTTGTGTCAAGCATTAAAAGCAGAAATAATGCATTTGGTTTTGCACCATGACATGAAATTTTTAGCCAATAATATTGCCTTTATGTAACACTGAAGAGAGAATTTGTTCTGTGTCATAATGACTCAGTAATGCATTAGTTTGTTGTTTCCCTTAAAAAAAAAAGGAAAAAATTCCAAATCCCAATCTGAAATATATTGCATGTACCTGCTTTCTTACAGCCTAGATTTATTAGCACCTACTGATCATTAGTCAGCTGGCTCTCCAGCCCCTTGCTTGGGCAGTAACTCCTGCCACTCCCCGGAGCCCTTTCCATTGGAGGACATTTAACTTTCGTAGCAGCACCACAGTGCTGGCTCGTAATTGTCCTGTGATCAGCTGGAGTGGTCACATCTGTCTTTTCACCCATTTCTAGCTGATCTGGGCCATCTCAGCATTAGGCCCTAAAGGAATGAGTTTGTACGTAATACTTCAGCTCATTTCTGTCCCAGTTATCCCAGTTATCCCAGTCCTCCAAGCCATCCAGACTTTCTGGCACAGCACTCTGACTGTCCTTTGAGGTCAGGATACTTCTCGGCTTTTTGTATCAAGAGAACTCAGCAGCATGCTGGTAGCATGCTGCCTTATCACTGAAGAGTTTATGAGTTTCTTGCTCTTTTCATGAAAATTAACATTTTCTATGCTAAGGCAGTAGTTTCTCTGAGGATGAAATGCTCCTTCTCTCACCAGTGGAAAACTGGACGTGGTATGGGTCTAAAAATGTTGACCAGTGTAATACAGGACTTATTCTAGAGCTGGAGGGGTATGAACTGTTCATGTAACTTAATCCCTTGCAAGAACGATCTTAGAAATTGTGATTTGAGTGTAGGATCCTGGTCTGTCAGCAGCCCGTGCCAGCCTTGAGGAGGTATAAATGACCTCTGGCAGCTGGGGAGGGGCAGTGGGAGCTGTTTGTCCAGTGCACGTGGTACTCCTTGGACTTTGGACTGCTCTGCCATGGGGCCTCAGGGAAATAGCTTTGCCTTGGGGAGGTTTATCTTTTCACAGGCAGCGTGTCCAGGACTTCAGGTTTTAAATGCTTTCAATCAGGAATTTTCCCATGTAAGAAATGAACCTGCTGAGGGAATCCCATGTTTTACAATTTTTTTTCTCTGAGAAGGAAATAATGGTCCAACATCTCCTTATCACATTGACATCAAGTGTTCAGTGCAGCTCTGGAAACCTCAGATAAAACCCAACACACCAAAAGGGTCTCCCACCATTAATAACTTGAGTTAGTAAGTCTTGCTCTAGTAAAACAAAGCTTTCTCCCTTCTGTTACATAACATTTTGTTGGTGAATCAGAAGCTATTGTGGTCTCTTCCCTTCTAAAAGCCTCACATGCATCACTGCGCCCAGAGCTATAATAAGCAGGTTTTATCTTATCGGGTACGTTCTGCAATGCAGCCCAACACCTCGGTAACATCTACTGCATTTACTTAACCCTTTGTCAGACGTCCTCATAGGTATGAACTCCACTACCCGTTCTTACTGTCCTCAGGATGTGTATCCCAACTCTTTTTACGCTCCCTGGCTGCTCACTGTGTAACTTGTAACTGGAGCTTTCCCCTGGAAAAGAAGGAAACTCCTTCACTGCAGTAGGGTTTGCTCCTGAAGTTTATACTAATTTTCTCACACTGTCTTCCCTGCTGGGAGTCTCTGCTATCCCCAGCCTATCTCATACATTCCCAAAGGGACCTGCCTGCTCCAAGTTTGTTTGTGTTTTTTGGAGGGCACTGTCTTCTCTGTCCCAAAGGTGCTGCCCAAAGATGGCAGTGGGATGGATTAGGAAGGCAGAATGTCAGTGTTAAAACAAGGGGTTAGGTGAATGAGGCTTTCTGACCTCTAGGAACAGTCGTGATGCTTGACAGAAATAGAAGGCACAGAAATACAAAGACTGCCTGGGAGGACTTTTAATTAAAAGGTGGGGAAAAGAGGAAAACCAGGAGCTCGGAAATGAAGGAAGGTGAGACTTTTGCCATAGTAAATGAGACTGAAGAAGGGGATATTTACTTAGCTCTAGTTCTTCTGCTTAATGTCCTCCAAACATTTTTAAAATTTTCTTTACTCCTTCTCTCCATTCATATTTCTCTGTTGCTTGTAAACACCACTGTGTCAAACCTCATGCAGTGGAGGTTAAGTCCTTTTGCCTTCGAGAGAGTATTTCCTTGTTGTATCAAGAGAAATGTTGAAATAGCTCTTTCCTTGCTCTGGATGATAAAGCACATTATATGGTGTTTGAACATTAATAGACTCTATTATGAAGACTAATTCATGTCTCCTAACAGTTGACTGTCTCACCTACATACGGTTTCTGTGGAAGATACAGTTTTTGGGAGGAAGAAAAATGGGCTGTTGTTTGTGGAAATGTTTTTGCCTCTGCAGGTGGCAAGGGAAAATAGATGTTTCTGGAAAGTAAGATTCGCTCTTGCTGTGTTATGGATACTTTAGGTAGTATTACTAGTTTATATCAGGTAATCCAAGAATACCTCATCCTCTCTGGGACAAGGTTTGCAAGAAATAGTATCTCTTGTAAGAGCACTTGATACTCTTGGAAAAACAGGCAAGCAATGGCCCACTATGTTTCCTTTGCTTTGCCTGGGTGGCTCATTAGACCGTTATGGCTACACCAATTTGACGCCTTCGATACCTCTCAATCTTGTTTTCATTTAATGTTTCTCAGGTATTGATGTTATGTCAACTGGTATCTCTGTCAGCATGGGACTACTGCATACTGCCAGCTTTATGGCTGTTATGTGCTATCACTAAATGTCTCCCAGAGTTGGACCCATTTCTGGGAAGTTACATTACTGAATCTGAGCATCAGTCTTTTTTTTTAATGTCAGCCTTCATTCCCTGTGTGTTCTCTTAAATGTTTTACTTGGGTTCTTTGGTGTTTGTGCCTGCTTTGTATATCTGAACCGTGTCCATCTATCAACCCCAGCTACCTAGAAGAGCGGGCAATGGATTGAGGGCAGGTCGTGAAGGCAGATAATGTCCAGAAACCAATTTTCCCTGTGAAATCAGATGAACGACCACAGGTATGGGAGCTCACACCTATTTTAAAACATGGGAGCATGGCTAAGCAGCGCAAAGCCTGCTCTCTTTCTCCTTGATCCCAAACAATTTATTTCCCTTTCCTGGAGGAGTGGAAACACCTCTCCAGGGAGCGCTGAAAATTTATCAGCAAAAATGAGCGTCTCTGGGAACCCACAGAAATGGATGGGTCTACTGAGATGTGGAGTGGGTGGGAAAGCTGGAAGCAACTGCCCATCCCAGTTTGCCCAGAGAAGCTCTGTGCCCTGTTAGAACAGACTGGGCAAGGGGGAAGGAGGACAGCTTTTTGGCTGGGACCTGAAAAGCAAAGAGGTTTGTGCAGACGCACGGCCAACCCTGGGCTCAACAGGGCAGTGCTTATTGTAGTGAATACATCCTGAGTTATTTTGAATAGAGCACGAATAAGCATGCCATTAGCTTGAAATCAAGGTGGTTTTTCAAAACGGTGATACCGGCAATGTGTATCATAGCAGCCTTTTTCTGTTGTAGAGATGCAATTAGAAATGTCAGTCAACTTACCCTCTTAATAGCATCTTTTAGTCCCCTTTTCCACCTCAGCAGCTGTATTGTGCCTGCAGCCCAGTAACCCACTTGTCCTCTCTCTGCCACACAATTCTTAATGCTACCTCGGTATGGATTTCCATTCCCTAAATTCATTATAGAAATGTCTATTCAATTTAATAATTCATATTCTCATTAATCTGGCTTATTACACCATATTTTATAGCCATTAAATTCACTAACAAAGCGCGTTATTTTGAAGACGGCTCCTGTGCAATATCTCATACAAAGAGAAGTGTCATAGACAGGTGCTGCATTTCACATAATGAGCAAAAAAATTCTGTGAAATCTTTGCACATCCCATTTCAAAACTGGGGTTTGAAAAATCTTGGTCACAATAACTTAAAATTCAAATCAACACTATGAATCCTGCTTCTATTTATTTTTTCCCCTCAATGATCATCTTTCTACCCACCAGCTGATGCATATGCTTGGTCAGCTCTGCTCAGAGAGGACTAGCCCCCCAGGTTTCCTCAATCACACTGCTGTGAGTGCCCCCAGCACTGCAGCAAATAGGAAAAGCTGCAAGGAACCAACACCTTGTTAAATATTTAGGTGTCTCTTCTATGATTATGTGCATCTTTCTGTTTCTCATGTTAAGTTTTCTTTGCTTGAAAATTGGTTTTCAGATATTTCTAGAGGCATTGACATCTCCTCTGTCCCATCCAGTGGCATAACTTCACCCCCGCCTGTTGTCTGGGATTCACTGCTCGCTCTCTTTCCACTAATTTAAATCTCTTCCCTCCATAACGTGGTACTTAAGTCTTTGTTTGCCCTGTGCTTGTTTTGAGGATTCTGTGCCATTTTTGAAAGGCGTCACAGTCTAGGAATCCCAGTGGAACTGGGTAATATTTGAGCAGTTTAACTGCACACTATCTTATGGGGAATTTTCAGCTGGCACGTCGATAAGACTTTGCCAGCTGGAGTCCAAAGGCTGCGCCTGATTTATTGGCAGTAAAGCCCATTGCACCCGCCTTCATCTTTCTTGGAGAGCACGAAAGAGAGACTGCGAGAGGAGAAGCTGCTCCCCTCTGTCATCGGGAGCGGAGGCACCATGTGCTGCCTGCATGATGCCAGTGCTCTCTGCTTTAACCGGCTCTATGTTAGGCACCGCATGTCTTTGTGCATCTGACAAATTATATGACAGGTTAAAGATTATTCTAATCTGCTCTGCTACTCTTCTGGTAGCTGAGAAGGGAGCGCCTACCATATGTGCTGTGTTATCCTAGCTAGTGTATCCAACCTTGTTTATCTGTCGCCTTCACACCTTATGTTATTCTGTGATTCAAAACTGATTTCCTGTTAACTGTTTACAGTGATTTGAACAAGATAGACTTGTCAAACAGACAGGAAAAAAGGTTTAATTGCTTATTTCTCCTGGTCTCCTGGGGCTGGATCTGTAGGATTCCATTAAAGTGATTAAGGAGAGAAGAAAATGGCACATGTAAGCTGACTTGTTTCCTGGCTCTCCCAGTGATTGTCTTCATTGCAAATTGACACCATTGAATGTCCCAACTTTCATCCTTTCCTGCCCCATTTTTTTTCTCTCAGCAGTAGAGATGGACAGAAGGGATGAGTTGTGTTTGAGAACTATAGACTCAAAAGGCTTTTGTGCAGAGGATTGTCTGCTGCATTGCTGATGTTTGGAATACTTTCTGTACTTGTTTTACTGTTACAGGAAGCATTTTACCCTGTAATATCATCCCACATCTTCCTCCGTAAGATCTTGTGAAAAATTTACATAAACAGACTTTGTTTTAGCCGTCAGGCATTCCCTCCTTAGAAACCTGGCAGGATGGGGAACAGCATGTGCAGCCTGTGCAGGGCAGGGTGTTCTTTGGTTTTGGAATGAGTCACGAAGCCTGATTTAAAGAATTCATGCTTAGTAATGTGACAACTGTGATGACGGGTGTGCAGCAAAGAAACAGCTAAGGGACATGTTAAATCACATGGAGAAAAGCAGATCTTGGCTGATAAGTGTGTTGGTTTTCACCCATTCTGATGAAATGAAAGCTGTGTTGACCTGTTACATTTGTTCGGCGCTAGATTCATAGTTCGTGAATCAGTAGATTTAGAGTCAATGAGGCAATTCACAGTTATAGCTGAAGATCTCCAAAAGAGGAGGAGACAACAGTCATGTGGATGAATGACATGGTGAGAACCTTTTTTTAAAAATGTCGTACTTGAATTGATTCATGCCGTACATTACATTAACCAGCAAAACTGGCGTCATGCAGCTTTCCCTTCCGAAGAAAGCTGAGGAAGCAGGCGAGGTGGGGACTGTGGACAAATAGCACCCAGTCTTGTGTCTGATACTGATGCTTTCTGTCCTGTATGCTCTACCATTTGATTTATGGGGTTTTGCAGTCAGTTTCTGAAGTGTGTAAAGCGTCAGAGCAGCTGTGTCCAAGAGCAATAATTTCTCTCTTTCTCTGCATGATCGCCTGCCTGTCTGTTAGTGGTTTCATATAAGAATATATTCTATTATGTATAAATACATTCTATATATATCTAAAGTCAGAACTGAGCAGCAAGCAATTGGTCTGGCTGGAGATGCAAGTTGGTCAGCTTATGGAAAGCAGAGCTGGGAGACAGGTAATCTTCCAAATCCCGTTTTCTTCCACACTGGTAAAACCGCTGCTCCAGTTGTTGTTTTTCTCATCTGCTTATTGTGAGTCAGTGATTCTGGACTGGAAAATTCTGATGCTGGGCCTGAATTTGAGGTCCATAATTCAGCTTTTCATCTTTGTGCTGCTACTCAGATGCCCTGTTGCTTTAATGATGTTGCACAAATGCTGTGTATCTTGACTGCCCAAGGAGAAGAATTACATTTGTGTGAACTTCTTATGGATCTGTAAAGGGAAGTGCAGGATTACTCTCTCTTGTGTCTTTGACTTTGTAATTTCCATGTAGGTTTTCTACTTCATCCATAATCAGAAACAGATTAACTGTAAGTTTGATCCCGTACTGGGTTCAACTCGGGCTCTCTAGCACTATGCTAGTTTGGAAACCACTTACCACTGGAAGTAGCCAGGGCACATTTTCTCCCTCTGAAAACCCTGCAGCTATTCCTCCAGTGACTACAAAGGCGTGTTACCCAGATATGGCTTTACCCTGCTTAGGTATAGCAGAGTAGAGTGTAAAACCTAAGGTGGAATTAGAGGATGCTATTGCACTACAGAAGATTTTCCAGGTTTCCTGGTCAAGTGTTCCTACAGGAGCCTGCATGTACTTTTCAACCAAACTGGTGCTTTCTGCTGAGCCCCAGCCCACAGGAGGAGTAGAGCACCCTGAGGCAGTGCGTGCACGCAGCCGGTGAGAAAAGCATGTACAGGAATGTAATTAGCTCATGAAAATAATTGTCACCAGTACAACGTGATGCTTCTCAAGGTAGATTATGACAGGAGGCTAAATGCTGGGGTTTAAAAAAAAACCAAAAAAACAAAGAAGAAACCCAACTAGCTTTTTTTTAAGTAGATTTAATGCAAAATTAAGGTAAAGCCGAAGAGGAATAAAGCTTTTTAACTGTTTATATGTTTTATGCATTCTTTGATTCATCCCAGCCCCAAGAAATTAACCCATTCTTGACAGTGGTTAACAAAAAAGTCATGGTACTACTTTTCAATAGATGGGGGGATAGTAGTTTGAGGCTGCCTTTATTTTCTCCAGTCTTTGGTGGAAAAAAAAAGGTTATTTTTTTCCCTAGTTAACTTTTTTATTTCTTGTTCCTGTCTTCATGTATGTTTTGTGGTTTTGCTTTGTGCTTTTTTTGGTGTAGCTTTGAAAAGTTCAGTGTCTCAAGGAAGAAATGCTTGGTCAAATTCTGTCCTCAGTTACTTTGGGGAAAAAAGTCAGAGAAATGTATTGATTTTGCTGATATAAAGCTGGATGTTTATTGAAGTAACCCAGTAGCAAACCAACAGAAATTTATCCCGTTCTCTTTGTTCATTTGTAAATTGACTCGTCTAGTTATGACATAACTAAAACACACTCTTTGTATTCAGTTGGTTTCAATTTAAGGCAGCGAATCCAGCACCTTTCAAAGTGGGGCGACCAAAGCAGTGTTTGTGCTTTGGTAAAATGGTCAAAACTGTGTTATAAAACCCAAAAACTCTGCGGAGTCACACTCCGGCTTTGCAAAATTATCCTTTCCGTTCACCCAAATGTTTGGCTGCACTGGCACCCCCATGCAGATCCTGAAACCCCAGGGCAGAGGTTTGGCTGCTCCTGCCCTTAAAGCTCTGTGGACGTGACGCGTCCCCAGCAAGCTGCAGGCCGGCGTTTCCCCGCGGAGCGCCGGGCTGCTCCGGGCTGGAGCCCTGCTCTTTGACCTCATTCCTCCTTTGAACCTGCTGCCGCCGCCGCGTGCGCTCGCCGGCCGCGTCCCTCAGCCCCGCGCCGCTCTGTCTTCTCACCTGCAGACAAGAAAAAGGCAGGCAAATTCCAGCCTTTCAAGAAGCTCTTCGGCAAGAGGAAGAAAAGAGAGCCCGCCTCGGACTGTGAGGAGCCCAAGCTGAAGCCCAGCCACTCCTTCGGCAACATCTGCAACGGCAGCTCCTCGGATGAAGAGCCGAACAGCGGGCTGAGGTAAGCGCACCCCCGCCTGCCGCCAGCCCCTGCACGCACAGCCCTTCTCTTATGGTTCCCCCCGGCTCTCATGGAAGGAAACTTAAATTTTCCCTCTGCCGGGTGGCAGCAGTTTGTACATTGCTTGTTACGAAGAGTGTGCATCTCTCCTTCCTCTGAATGTGACACCTGCTGCTTTAGAGCTCAAAATCTCACCACTTAAGGGGCACGTGCGCTGCTCTGCAAATACAAAATCCCGGGGGGAAGCAGAAATGAATTTGAATCCAGCTCTGTGATTTAACAGGTGAACACCTGAGCAGAGGTATTAACGGCACCCCTGTTTTTAAAACTGGGAAAAGAGAAACTTGAAATGGCTGTTACAGATACTTTATTGCATACATTTCCCTGCAAGGTGGTATCTTTGGGTTGGAACAGACACGTTCTTTTTCACTCTACCCCAAATAATTTTTGCATTTTAATTGGGGTCAACAAACAGGCTGCTTTTATTTTCAACCAATTTGAATGTCGAGTAGAAGAAGGAAGAGAGGGGAGAGAGGCACCTGAAAATCAGATCATATTCCAGTGACAACAGAGGATGACAGAAGGACAGTGTGAGAACTTCCTGTGGGGATGGTGGGAGTAATGTAAAGAGTAAACAAGTCAGGAATCTTTAACTGGGAAACAGAAAAAAATCCCAAACCAAACAAAACCCAAACAAAAAACCACTTGCTCCAACAGCAGCAAAGCCCCAAGATCAGATACACAAACTACTGGAGTCAGTAATACTTATTTCACTTTCCAACTGCTCATCTCAGAGAGGTTAGCTGACTCCTGATCAAAGCCTGCTGTTTTGGAAGAAAAGGAACTGTTTGCACTGGGGAGTGTATCTGAAAGGGTAACAAAACATCTGAAAGGGTAAAAAAACCATTCCAAATTCCTCTGCTCAAGAATGAAATACATATCAGAAACGTCACTCTGAACAGTATTTCTAATGGTACCTATGAATACTTGATTTTTAAAATTATTTATTTGGGGGATTTTTTTAGCTTCTGGGGTTTTATTCCATTCTGTGAAATTCCTTAAGTTTCCTTTTGGTTTGTGTGGTGCAATATTGTACACCTCTTTTGGTCATCCCACCTATTTCAGGAAACCAGTATTGAGCACAGCCAGACTGTAGCTGGCGGTGTGACTGACTACTGTTGCAATGCATTACCTGAGTGCACGATGCCAAGCAGCTGCAGGAGGTTTTAGTGCCTTTTCCCTCTCAAGCAAACTAAAGGGCGTCCTCTCACTATCAGGGATTTCCCATTTGGCATAAATGAAAGTGCAGTGCTGCACCCAGAAACAAACAGTGGTGTGGGAACTTGTCCTGCTCCTCAACAGTGACATGAAGGTGTGGCAGACCTTGTTTGGGACTGTTAAATGTTTGCATTTTTAAGCCCATTCATTTTTCTAAGTAACAAAAGCATTAAATGTTAGTCTCTGGTGGGAAAATCCGACTGTACAATTTAAATCAGAGGGGATTAGTAAATGTGAAGGGTCCCATGTCTCATGTCAAGTGGAACATTTCTTCATGTGATTCCTGAAAGGTTTTAGCCTGCTAGAAATACTCAGTGAAACCTCTTTTTTTCCTGTCAGGCTTTATGGTGCAAATGTGGGCGGGATTTGATGATAATTTTCAGTTTGCAGGTAGCGTTTGTCGTGTTACTCATTTTACAATGAGCACGAATGTTCAGTGCAGTGCATTAGATTGCTTTGGGAGCTTAGTTTTGCCACCCCAGTCTGTTTTCAACATGTCTTCCATCCATTACGTTTTTTTGCCTTTACTGTAATTTCAAACATTTATGAATTGAATGCAGATAGGCTGTCTAACTAAAATAATACACATAGTTGTTTACAGGTTGTCTAGCAGTAAATGCATTGTCATACCTTCCACTGTTCATACAGAAATAGACTAGAGCAAATACAAATAACTAGTAGTGTATTTACATAAGCAAAATCCCGAGAAGTTTTGTAAAACCATTCGCTTCAAATTCTTTAAGAATGTACAACAACCATATATGAAGAAAAGCTTAATGGAAGTTCCAGTTCTTCAATAAAAGCTCAGGGATATTCCCATTCCTTTAATAAGCTGTGTTTCTTCCTCAGCCTGCAATGTGCATGAATTTGTTATCTGCAGATGTGTCCTGTGGACGTTTTGCTTTGTTTTGGAGAGAGGAGGTGGTTGTTTTGGAAAGATACTAAGGGAGGAAGCTGCTTCAGGAAGGCAGAGACAAGCAAATGAATGAGTGTAGGCTAAAGAAGACATCTGTATTGCTTCCAAGACCTAAGCTAGTATTTCACTGAGTGCTGTATTGGCTTACAAGCCTGCTCACAGCTAGCACCTGAATCTCTAATGGAGACTGTGCCGACTGGGTGATGCAGATGTGCCCAGAGCAATTTAGGTAATCTACATACGGTGTAGATTGACTAGCTGAGGTGGAAGCAGCCTGAGATCTGCCTGTCCATCCTTTCCTACATCCTGGATTCATCAGATGCAAATAACTTGCTTGGTATCCTGATGTATGCACACTTCAACCTCTTTATTCATCTGTGTTGTTTTGCAATACCCAGGTGGGAGGTTTCCTGCTGCAGTTTGTCTTGCTCTGCCTTGTGAAAGATTGGAATTCCTTTTCCCATTTTTATATTGCCCTTCTTGAGTTTACAAAGTTAAAACTGTATTCATTAACTTTCTATCCTAACCATAAGGGCTGGGAGATAGAAGTACTGACTACAAGAAAGCTCCACAAGTTTGTGGATCTTCACTGAAGTCTCTGGAAGCTTCTATTCTGAGGCTATGATTTTGCACTTTAAAAGATTTTATATTTGTCTTTTTTTTTGTCGCAGTTGACAAATACTCAACTTCTGAGCAAGCATTGTGAGGACATACCTGAAAGGGTACCTGTGCAGTGCCCTACAAAAGTTTGTCATTCTGGCTTGATGTGCAGACACAGTGGGGAATTAAATTTCTCTTGTTGGGGGTACAGTGGAGTGCCTTTCCTTAGGCTGAATGCAGTATTTCAAAGGACGTGGAATTAGACCTGTCAGGTGTTTAGGGCTCAACTGTGACAGCATTGATCTTCCAGGAAAAAATCTCTGAGCAAGCTTCAGCATCTTGACAGTGCCTCTCCACAAAATGGGGTCCCTTTACTTGCAGCACTGGGCAGTTCTGTGTGAAGCAATCTAGCTAAATGGTAAAAAGTGATCTGTCCACCCACTTGGAGTTTCAAAGAGCTCCCAAGAAACTTTCTCTCTGTCACATTCAGTTTTCGTATACTGGGTATTTCGCTTTCTGCTTATTAGCTGTATTTCTGCAATTGGCATTTGTCAGTCTCCTAATTTCCTTTCTAAGTGCCTCATTTTGAGTGCCTTCTTGACTCCAGTGCAAGTGCCTTGTTGCTGTGGTTCTTGGTGTCCACCTTCTCTTGAAGACCTCATCTTATCAGAACTCTGACTTAAGCAAATATCTCTTCAAGCCCATCCAGAGCAAAGCAACATGTGGACATTGTAAAAAATTTCATTTTGGAAAAAAAGCAAGCTTGGATTTTCCTTACTTGTGTCAGCTGACATGGATACACCTGGAAGAAGTTTCTTATTTCTGGGATATGAGGCGTGTTGCGGGAACCAAGGATATTCCAGGACAGAAAAGGTTATGGTTGCAGTTTTCCGTCTGCATGGGGTTTTTAAAATAAATTTTATTACAGGTTTTGGATAAATTAAAGTTGGTTCCCTGTTTTCGTAATTTATATTGCAGTTGAATAGCACAGAAATAGGAGCCAAAACCACCCTATGAGTGGCCATATCTGATGTGTACTCAGTAGCATGTGGCCAGAGCACAGGAGTGGGGAAAGCCTTCCTGAAGTGGTTCCTGGTGTCTTGAACATGAGGCTAACATCACACTCAGTATTTCTGTTGACCTTAGCTTTTCTTGGCACCTCAACTCTTGCCTTCCTCCCTTCAACTGTGAGCTTGCTGCAGTCTTTGTGCTCCAGAAGTCTTTGTGCTCTTCTTCTGAGGCGTGTGGTCTGGGACTTTTTACAACTTGCTCCAATTTTATCACTTAGTAGAAATTTGCAGTAAATGCCATTAGCTTGCCTTTTGTTTTTCCAGCTGCTCCTTGAATGCAAAGATGCCTGTAGTTTGTCTATGATCCCGAGAGCTCTTCAGCAGAGCGTGTCTCTGCAAGTCCTGACATTTTATGTCAGGTGCCACTCTGTTTCTCCTCTTTAACTTGTCTCTTGTCCTCAGCCCTGACCAGCTTCATTTTCACCTCAGTAATCCCAGAACCGTTTTCACTCTGGTCTTCACTTCTACCACATAGGCTGTCTTGCTGTATTCTCCCTGCAAGGTTAGGCTGTCTCACTGCCCGCTTGTCCTCTCCCTTGCCTCCCTTTTGGATGTTTTTGTTGCACTCTCCCTCCTAATTATCATGTACTTCATTTCCAGATTCTGCATGACAGCTGTAATTTTCAGCAGCTGGTGAGGTCTAGGGCTGGGCTCCTGAACAAAACAGAGTTGTCACCTGTAGTATAATGTACTGTCTTATTTCCTCTTCCTTTCCTTCCTTATCAACTAAATGCAGTTTCTATACAACATTTATTCTTGCCAAGGCTAATGTAGAATTTTCACTTCCTTTTCTGTACATATTGCCAAATTTCAGAGCAAATTTTGCATAAACATATGCTGCTATTTGACAGAATAGTGTCACATGCAGTGGATTGTCAGGTCAAATGTGAAAGTTGGACCATTTAGAGCCCTGTTCCTTTCACTAGTCTGCATATTTTTATGCTAGCTGGTGAATTATCCACCTCCTCAAGCTGCATTAGGATTCACTTGCGGAATTGCTGGAAACCAGGGTGATGCTTTTCTTTGCTGTGAATGCTGAGACTTTCTGAGATTAGACACCTTAGTGAATAATTACATAAAATTCATGTGTTGGGAACTGTGTAGGCCCACCTGATTACCTCCTTGTCAGGCAGCAGCAAGGGCAGGGCCACTCCTTCAGAGAAGGCAAGCAGGACACCAAGGGGATCCCACAGCAGGAGGGGATCCATGATCATGCTGCAGGGCCATAGCTGAGAAGGCAAGGCCAAGGAAAATGGTCTGCAAACTGAGGTCTGGATCAAAGGTCTTCATGGCCAGGCACAGATTTGGCTGAGCTGGAGACCAGCACTTCTCCAGCATGGCTCAGGCAGGGACCAAAGCCTCGAGTGTGACCTTAAATAGAGCTCCTGGACCCATGTGTGTGGGTGGAGGCTCCAGATGAGGCTGATCAGGGACATTAGAGCTTGTTAGTGCACTCAGGGCCTTGATACTTCCTATGGCTAATTTTTATGCCCCTAATTATAATAATTTTAATTAGATTATTAGCATGATGCATCGGGTACTTAAAGCTAGGCTTGATCTCTAATTCTAAGAAAAATAAAACTATGGTAAGTTTGTGGGTTCCAGATCCCCTGATGACACCAGACTGGAGCTTTGTATAAGATAATGTTGTGTGAGGTGTTTGAAAAGAGCAGGGCTGCTGTCAGTGAAGCTGCACAACTGATCACTGGCATCAGTGGAACTCGGGTGGGTCATAACAGGGGGACTGTGCAGTTTTCCCAGAGTTAGAGCCCTGAAATTCAACTGTTCCTGAAGGTGACATGAATATATATTTAGAAGGAATGCAGAAATGATCTCTAAATTTACTTTACAAAAAAAATTCCCTGTTAATAATGTCTCTCTTTTGTCTGTTCAGATTGTGAGGCCCATGTTTATGGGTTTGTTAATGCAATGAAGCCATGTGCTGTCTGAGCACAGCTGTAACTCAGAATTATGTTGTAGAATGAACAATATTCCCCATCCAGGCGTGAGTTAGAACCAAAACTCTCCTTCCAGCAGATGAAAAAGAGGACACTAAAAATATAGCTCAGAATTACAATCCATTTTCCCCTATTCAGTATTAATGCATCTCTGGAACGACTAGAAAATGCAATTTATGTTTTTCATCTCTAGCTGCCCTGGAGACATGCATGGAAGATGCAAAACATCGAATCAGATTTCTTTTTTAAAACAAAACATTAAGTAGAGGCAACCTATCACTGCACTTGTCATTTCCCTCAGGCACTATTCTGGGAAGTGGCTCTCAGTTTCCTTTGAAGAGATTATATGAAGGGTCAATACCTGGGTAAACCAAATTCATTCTTGCTTTGCATGTTTTTTAAAGTTTTTATTGCTTAAAAATGGCTGCATGTTAAAAAGTTGACTTTGATCTTTAACGATTACAGAATTGGTTTCTAATGGAAATCTAAAAGAGTGAAAGTCATGAGACTCTGGGTTTTTTGGAGTCGGTCTCTACAAACATAAAAGAACAGAACAACTCATTCTTTCCCTTTATTTTCCAGTTTCTATTTCTAGCTCCTTAATATCAGAGTGGGAGGAACATTTATGACACACCAAAGAGGCAACTGGTGGTGTGAGATTTCTGTACTTCAGTAATGCACCAACATGGGATTATATAAGGGCTGAGGTCTCAGTGTTCCTTGCTGGAAAAGCTTCCCTTCTTTTAAGGATCACACGTTTGTCTTTACGAGGACAAATAGGTCTGGAGAAAAATGGGGTCTAAAAACATTATAGCCACCAGTGTCAATACAATAACCTTATATTCTGTGCAAAATTGTTCCTGCACATGCTCTGATATAGTTTAAGGGGGCAGTCCCACAGCAGTAAATGTTGACTGATGTCTGACTATCTTTCCAACAGCTCTATAGATATGCAGCTAGCATGGAAACTTGTGTCAGGATTTGCTCAGCCGAACCAGGAATTTGTATGGATTTTTGAGTTCTGATGTTTCAGGGGGACTTCTTTTTTTTTTTTTTTTTGGGCTTGGTTATTCTAGTCACCAGAACATCTCTCTGAATTGTTTCATGTGAACAATGACCAATGGCACAAAAAGAGGTGATGGGAACACATGGGGAGGAGGATAAAGAGAGAAAGTGTGATACCTCACCCAGTCCTGACTTGAGGTACCTAGAACTGATGGAAAATCTCATCCTAAATAGATCCATAGCAGCGGATGGCTGAGGGAGGGTCCAAAGAGGGTCTCTGTTTGCTGCTTTTCATGGGAGAGGAGTAAGACTTTTCCTGTAGGCTCAGGGTGGTCCCATTCTACAGTTGAGAGATTTGTTTCACATTTCCTAGTTTCTTGGCACACACAGACACCTCAGCAAGGAGGAGTAATGGAAGGAGGGGTTTTGCAAGCCAAATTCATACACTGATGTGTTAGAGCTGTGATACTTCCAGTATCTATGTAATCTCTTTTACCTGTGGTTTTTGGGGGTTCTTCCAGAAGTCTGAAATACAGCTGAAGGTGTTCTCCTGTTCCAGGGAAACTTATCAGCATTGAGTTAAACAAGGCGTCTGGGAAGCATGTGAATTTTGTGCAGAAGAAACCTAGGTATGGATGAGGTATATTTGAGGCAACTCTTTTTACAGCTAAATACACTTAAATCTGGGCTAGGAATCCAGTCATCTCCATGGTTGGGATGTGGTGCAGTCCTCACACTCTGTCTCACTCTATTTCCCACCCTTTTGACACTACTGGCTTAATTATTTGTATAAATCCTGTGGGATGATTGGCCCTGCTATACTTTTAAGCTCCTGGGGTACCCTCAAGGGGAAGACAAATCCTGCTGCACTCTTTTTGTGCAAATTCTGCACGCACCACAGAGCCCCTCATATATTCTCAAAAATGTAGTAGTTCTTGAAAATTTCATCCTAACAAAAGAAGGTAAAAAGTATGTTCTTAGTTTCACTGAGAAACCAAGTATTCCAACCTCTCTCAGGAATCTGAAGAGGGACACGAGTGAGGCAAAGAAAACTCTGAGAGCAAATGGAATAATTTAACTTTACTGTCAGTATGAAAAAATTAGTTTTGAAAATTTGTGCATTGCAATTGAAACTGGAACATGATACTTGGGTTGCAACACATCTTCGGAGAGAACATCTTTAAGGATTTGTTAAAAGTGCTTTGTATTTTGATATAGCACATCCATAATTCATGTAATTTAGTCAGGTTTCTGAAAGTGAGTCAGATGATGATTCAATTATTTTCAGCACAAACAGCCTCTGAAGTGTCATCACGGGAATTATCAACAGAAGTGCTCATAAACTGATGCCCCTGTTTTCCCACATCTCTTGGAAGTGATATGGCAATTTGAAACCATGATACCTTTAGCCATGGCTATGACTGTAGCCCATATCTCTGTCATACTGTGAATTTATTGAAATCCACTCCTGATATTGACATGCCTTTTAATTGAAGGGAGAACAGTCTGTAAATATGGATTGTGAGGATGTTATTGTATAAAGACTTCTGAGAAAAACTTCAGAGATGGGTAGCAGCAAAGGAAACTCAATTATTCATACTGTGCTATGACTTAAAAGAAATTCAGTCTTTCCAAAAGTAGAACATGAGCAAAGTGAAAAAAAAGAGGTGGAAAAAGGACCTTTGTGATATAATCTGTCAAATTCACAGCTGGGAAAATGTGAAAGGATTGTGGGCTCCAAGGGAGTAAAATAAGAGACCTTTCAGAAAATACAAGTAGCTTGGAAATCACCTTAACTGCTATTTAAACTCGCCTGTAAAAGAAACTAGGTTACTACAATGTGTGAATATCTTTTTTCCGATGTTCTTTAGCCTACATAGACATTTAAACAAAATTCTTGAACTATTTTTACCAGTTGTTGGACATGTGGCTAGCAGAATTGCTCATTCACCCACTTCTGAAATATTCAGTATATCTGCAAAGCATTTTGAAGGGGTAGAGTAGAGAGTAGTCTGTCATTAATTCACTGTGAGGTTTCTTGTGACTGTTTCATGTGTTCTGGCAATTTGGAGTATGTTTGTTTTATTATCGAGTCATTAAGAAAACAAAAATGGACAAAACCTTTCAGATATGCTTGTCCTCAGCTCTATGAAGCAAAAATGTGTGGTGCCTTGTAACAAAGGGGGTGAGAGAGAGAGAGAGAGCAGTTGGGAGAATGTTGGGGATTCTGTAAATGCTTAGCATGGTCCTGACCTGCCACTGGCACCATTGTGGGCACTTGTCAAAGACAGGGCTGGATTCTCAGTGGCCATGTCCTTATGGTTGCAGGTCACATGGAGCTCCCAAGCTGCTTCATGTGACCTGATGTCTCCAGAGGAAGCTTTAAATGAAATTTTAGCAAGTTCATGGGCAGGAGGAGAGACTAGATTCCTAAAAGTGTCCTCAGCTCTGCAGAAGGGTGGGGAAGACTTTCACTCACAGCCACGTCCCAGGCAGTCCACCAGAACCGACCTCAGCAGTTGCTCTTTTCTTCCATTTCAGACATTCAGGTTTTATCAGGCAGTTCCTGCAGTCAGAGCATTCCTGCCGTTGCTCAACTGCAGTTTTGGGGTTTGAACTGCTGGCAAATTCTGTTCAGTTTCAAAGCTGCAGGTTGGCTGCTCCCAACTTCAATATTAAAAATTCATTAGTAAGGTCAAGAACAACTTCCAAACAAGTCACTGAACTCTCTGGTGCCTGAATTGCAGCCTTTGCCTACTAATTAGTTGTAACAAACAACACGAATATACACATGAGGTGTCTGATTTTAAGTATGAGAAGTCCAACCCACTGGACAGCAAAAGGGGTGAATGGTGTTGTATGCACAGCGAGTAGCTGTGAGACAAAGCCACAAGTGTCTGAGCCACAGCACTGCTGGGAAAGTATTTGAGAAGGATCCTCTCTGGAGAACAGTGTGACCTGGACTATGGATCCTCAGCAGATCTCTCAGCTCAAAGGTAAATAGTGAACAACCAGTTCCCACTGGCCTTGCCTCCTGCACCTGCAGCAGGCTCACACGCTGAACAGCGCAAGTGCAGGAGGGGTTGCCGTGGGCTGGTTTGTCACATCCTGCATGTTTCCTTCCCACCTTGTTGAATGCAACGCTGGAGCTTTCAGTTCAAACAGACCTACACAATTATATGAAAAAAGCCAACTTTCACTCAATTTCACGTCAAACCATTCATTTCCAGGCCTGCTAGGAATTTGTCTCTGTGTAAGGGGCATTTCTCAAGTTGTGGTTCACTGGCTGACTCCTGGCTGGCCAAGCGAGGCAGAGGTATTTTAATGCCATGCAATTTTCCCACAGCTCTGTGTGCAGGCTGAGTCACGGTGATTCGGTATAGAAACCTTTTTAAAAGAGGTTTTAAAAATATACTCACTTTTATGCTTTCTCTAATAAAAGGTTTCTAAAAGAAGGTGTATTACCTTTAACAGCCAGAGACAATCAAGTTGTGGGTTTTATAAAAAAAAAATCTAACATAGAATATAGCATCTCTTAAATGTTCCTCTTCTTCCATGGCTAAAAATGTTGCAGAATATTGACCAGCTCTCTGCCTGATTGTGTGTTGGTTTGTTTCAAATGAAGCATGTTGCTCAAATATTAATCTGGATGAAAACTAGTTTTTCAGTTAGTCTGTGATTGTATGGAAGATGAAATGATTCAGAGAACTGTGTGTGTTCTCCCCAGAAAATTGCCTGGATTATTCTGTGAATGCAAAAGTATTTTATATATAAACAAGAGAGAGGGAGAGGGCTTGGGGGACTTTTTATCCTGTTATTTTCAGGTTACCGCTAAGAAATTCTGTTATAAAAGTCAAGAATAGTCCATCATCTAATCAGTTTCAACAGGGTTAAGTAACCCTATATAACACTCTCCCTTGGTAAGAAAAGATTATTGTTTTTACTTAAAATACCCCAGGGAAAAAGGTGATGAAAATATAATAAATACATTCCCAACTTATTTGTTTCCGAAGTATAAATAGAAATATCTTGAACACTTCATGAACAATTAGCACATTTTAAAAGGCAGAAAAGATAATATACTGATCTTCTTAAACATGTGCAACGTTAATTTTTCTTGTTTTACTTACACCTCTCTCTGGAAGTATCATCTTCCTTGCTTTTGCTGAAATATTTGTTTATAATGCTTTTATCATATGTAGAAGGTTATGTTGGATAGATCTCTATCACAACTATCTTTTTTTCCCCTCCAGATTGTTTTCTGAAACTGTAAATGGGTTCTATAGAGTTGCCAACAGGTTACTAAAAGGAGAGATTTAGGACCTCTCAGTTCAGGTTTTTTTATTGTGGCTTTTATCATGACTGTAGATTACTGGCTTTTCACTTACCATGGAATATTCTAGGTGAGACAAAACATGACTTTCCAACTCATACATTTTTCCCTCAGCATGCCCCCAAACCCCCAAAGTAACAACCGCAAGCTGCTTTTTTTTTTCTTTTTTTTTTTAAATTCTAAGTTTTCTTAGAATTAAATTCATTAGAATGATTTCTGGTAAGTGAAACCACTTTTTGTTTTATCCCTTTGCCCGTGGACTTCAATCAGAGGCACATAACTGGTTCATTCGTGACACACCCTCCTCCTAGGCATCGGTGTTCAGTTTAGCAGCAGCACACGGGCACTTCTCGCTCTTTATGGCTAATCAAGGACACACAGCTTGGTGCAGTAAGCTTCTTAGCAGTCTGGGGTTTGGTGATAACCTTTTATTGTCAGTGTGATCGTGCTCATGGCGATAGGAAGAGCTGAGTAATCAGCTGAAGAAGGTAGCTCTCTAGAAGGGGGTTACTGCACTGTAATACCTCTTTTTGTGTTACAGAGCTCCCTTTGCTTGGCACCTGCTGTTTTCTTTGACCAGGAGTGACAGTGTGTCCCAAGCAGTGAGACTAAGCATGAATGCACTTTCTTAGCTGTGCAGTCTGGCAGTGTGTGCATCGTCATCATCTACTCTGTATCCTGAAAGTAACATTTAGATTTGAGACTTACAAGCAAAATCGATTGAACTTCTCAACGTGCCTATTAAAAATACCCAGCTCTAGGTCCTTCCAAGGAGGAAGACTGTGAGTAAAGGAATCGTGCACCTGCATTAAACTCTTGAAAACCAAACATGTTTGGATACCTCTCTTCTGAGAATGTTCAAAGCTTTCGTGTAGAAGGCAAGAGGGAGGGAAAATCCATACAGCAAGACAACTATGATATAAAGAGTCACTCTCATAAATTAAATGCAGTGCTTATTTACTTGTTAACCTTTTTTTATTAACAGATCCTCCCATTATTCTATGGGCAGTCGAGCTTTTTCCCATGACAGTATTTTCATACCTGATGGGAGAACAGAGAGTGAACAGGCCATTCAAGCAATGTCACAGGAGAACGTTTTAGGAAAAGTCAAAATTCTTCAGGTAAGAAATTGTAAGTGGGAAAAATATTCAAAATGTGGTGGAAAACGGTCTCCAGAACATGTTAAATGTGCACAAAGATGGGTTGCTTTTCCGAAAGCCTTGGGGCAGTTTCTCAGCCATGTTAAATTCTCTGGCCTAAAGCCACTGTAAGTCTTTCAGATAATCTGCAGAAGTACTAGGTTTTGATTTTGAGAGGTACAGCAGTGATGCTGTAAACATATCTGCAGAAATATCTGCACCTGTGGAACTCATTTGAATTGAACTCATGGCTTTGGCAGGTCCTGATCTGTATGCCTAAGTCCTGCAAATGTGGTAATAAGAGAAAAAATGAAGGTTGTGTTGAGGGCAAGGAGTGGCAGGCGGAGCGAGACTTCTTTGCAAAGCCAATTTCATTATACATTTATATGTATTTCCTTTTTCTTCTCCTTTTTCTCACTGAACTTGTAATGGTTTTCATGAAAGGCGGGTTTGTTTATCTCTCCAAAGCATAAACAACACATTTGGGTATTTGCTTCTAAAGAGCTTTACATGATCTGCTTTCCCTGCTTTTCCAGAGCTCTCTCCCATTAGTGCTCAAACTAATTTTTTGCTTGGCTCCTTGTGTATCTGTAAGATTCCCAAATTTACACCTTTCTAGACCTTGAGAGAGCTGTCCTTCAGAAACACATTGCACTTTATTGTTCGGGGTGCTGACACGTCCTGTCAAAATGCTGATCAATTTTTAATGCTGTGCAAGTGCTGTTACCCTGAAGATGGCCAGTAAAACACCATTGATTTCTTTTACCTCTGAAGTCTCTCCACGATCTCTTCTGGTGAGTGGGAGATCATGCACATTAGACAGCTCCGACCTTCAGGATGGAATTGTTCCTGCTTCCTGCCTGGTGCTGTCAGCAGACAGAGCACCTGCACAGTGCTGGCCGTGCTGACTGTGGATGAACTCCAAAGCAGAAACCACTCTAGGACATCTCCAATTCCTCTGTGCTGGTTTCTCAGCTTAAATTTCCCTGGGTCAGGTAGATTCAGTGCATGCTACTTCCCAGGCTGGAAACCATTACATTTAAAATGACTGCTGACTCTGGGTAAAAACATGAGGTACGTGGGCCTGTCCTGCAGTGTCCTACAAAGCCCACCGACTCCTTCAGGGAGCTGTGCCCTCCCTATCTCTTGGATTTGTTTTCTTGGCTTCCGTATACTAGCTTTTCTCTGAATAACTTTTCACTTCCAGAGGTGGCTTCTCTCATTTCAAAACTCAGCTTAAAATTCCCAATGGAAATTATTGCCTTTGCTAAACTAAGACACCTGATAAAAAGTGTGGTTAATGCAGTTGGTACCAACCATGTTCACTAAGCAAATGCTAAATTAAGAAAATCAGAGCAAAATATCACCCTTGAAAGTCACAAAATAAATAGCCAGTGATATTCTCTTGCTCATATGAACTTTGCATAAGCCTTTTTTTAGTGTGGTTCCCGGCATGTATTTTAAGGGACAATATTGTTTCAGCTGCTTGATGTAAAAAACGTGCTTGCCTTTTTATTTAAAATTGAAGGGTGGTGGTTAATTTTTGTCCTTTTAGTGTAGCTGGAACCCAGCCTGTAACATACCAGATTCATCTTACAGCTCTGCTGCTGATGGTGAGAGCAACTCATTCATTCAGAAAAGAAATGCATAATAGATTGCAAATGACACTTTTAAGTATTTACATGTTTACACAGAAGTTATACATTCATCTAAATGTTCATGGATATTTTTTGTTTTGTAAACCCATGGAAAGCTTCCCTAGAAGAAGCCCAGGGGCCTCTTCTTGTATCTTCAAAAATTGCTGCCCACCATGTAACTTTTCCCACTTCCCTAGCCATGATTTCTGCAACTGTTCCATGAGTTTTACGACAAAATCATGCCAAAATCCCATTGCACATTTTCAGATTGATCTTAGAGTTGAGTCCCAGGTCTGATGACTAATTTGGACTATCATTCCTGTTTGAAAGTTTTATGCAATCCGTACCCCATCCTTTTTTTCCTGCTGTAGTATTCTATGAGCCAGTGTTTGCCGTGTGATTTTGCAGTCACAGAAAACGTTGATACTCCGTCTCCTGATACCAGAAACTTGTATCTACTTTGAAACCTCTTTCTGCAAGCTAACTCCTACTGGGAACCTCTGTATTTTTAAAAGTGGTGGAATAAGAGGAGACGGTTCTCTCTTCTGAAGAGCGCTCCACTCCTTAAAGGCAATTCTGTGGCCAGCTCTCAGTCCCAAGTCATCTCTATCCTACCAGCATTGCTGTGGTTTTGCCAGGCTTGAATGTCAGGGTGGAAGCACAACACTTCCAGTTTCCATTTACCTGGCAAGGTGCTCTTTGGTAAAGAGTTGTTGCCAGGATTCTGTGCCCCAGAACAGAACTTGCTGCATTCCAAATGGAGATCAAAAGCTCTGCAGATTTTAACCCTTTTCAGGATTTTTTTTTTTTTTGAGGTGGTACAGTAAATGTTCCTGGAAAACTTAAATCTTTTTTAAAAAAAATTATTTTAAAAAGTCCCTGTGCTTGCAAACCTAAGAGACAGCATGGTGGAAAGGGTTTTGAAGTCAGAAGAGCAATGCAAGCCATTTAATGCCTATGGTGCTGGATCTCATTCTGGGGACCACCAGTGTTTCTCCCTTCTCGCCTTGCGTTTCTGCTGACTTTGGAGTGCTGATGAACCCACAAAAAACGTCGTGTAATGGTGCGAGCTCTGTAGTAGTCTGGGCAGCTGGCCAGTGTGTGCGCTGGTTCAGCTGCTTATTGTGGGAATTCTCTGTTTCTAATTATGCGTGAAAGGTAAACTACTTCTTCCTGGAATTGCTCTCATTTGGTTTTATTGATTTTCAGATTGGCAGTATTCATCTTATCATGCTTTCTGTAAATGGATCTGGTCATGTTCAAAGGTTTTACTGTGTGCTAGAAGTCAGGCTGAGAAAAGCCTGACCTCTCATAAAACTCCAGTAGCCTTTTTGTATCCTGAAGTTATTTTGTGTTGGCTCAAGCCATCTGGTGTTGTAAAAGCAGTCTTTTCCTTGTCCTTTGGAACTGCTGAGATTTATCATTACCTAGTTTTTAAGATACAGTGTAGACAGCCAGCCTGAACCTGCTCCCACCAAGAGGTGGTACTCAGGCTCTGGTACCCTTAATGTTGAACTCTCTTAGTATTTGGGGATCTGTTGCTTGGCTTGTCATACAGGGCTGGAAATGAGACACAAGGAATGTTTAAAATGTAAATCTAGCAGTGTGTCAGAAAAAAACCCCACAACCCAACTCTTGGAGCTTCATTTTACATCCTTCCCCTTCAGAGGTTGGTGGGTTGGTTTTTCTTCTCCCATCAAAGTGTCTGAGAACTACTTCCTGACATTTTGTAGCTGTGACTCTTCTTCCTACCTCTGATATTTGCCAGGAATGGTCAGCAAATGAACAGAAGAGAGGTTTTATTTCAGATTTATAAAAACTGCAGCAAGTAAAATGGAAGCTTGTTTAAAACATCAGTTTCCTGAAGTGTCTGCACTATTGTCTCCCATTTGCTGTGATGATACCGTGGTGTGGCACTGCTACTGCCTTTGTTCTCCACTTCTTGCCTTCACTGAAATTATCTTGGGCCATCTGGCATCCGTGCAGCTGCAGCAGTCAGCTGCAAGAAATATTAAAGATTGGCTATGACATGTGGCTTATGGCCTTTAGGAGCTACTGGGTTGCATCCTTTTTGTTTCATGTGGCAGTGTAGTTTGAAACAAACCCTCTGCTCTGTAAAGCTATAAAACACCTATTTATTATACAGAAATTAATTATGATAAATCATTTTTTGTAAATCCCAAATTCTCTGTCAAATACAAAAAAAACACTTTTAAAATTCACATTTCCCTGATTTTGTGATGAGGAATGACCCTGATCATTTTCTTCTTGTCAGACCTTATGACTGTTCAGTTTTGGATTACATTTCTTTTAGTCATTAGCGTATCTTAGCTAATGACCAAGTCAGTGCTTCCCCCACTGTGCATTGCACATCTGTATTCTACCAGCCACTCCCAATGTATCTTCTGCTTGTTATTGCCCAGATCTCAACAAGGCTACAAAGCCATTTTTCAAACATCGAAGCTATTCTCTTTTACCCTGATGCTCTGAGTTTTTCAGAATTGGGAGTGCATTTTCACTGCATGATTACCTAGCTTTTTATTTCTTACAATTAATTTCTTTGTTGCCAATATTTTCTAGTGCCACTGCAGCCTAGTTGTTTTCCTCATATTGGAAAATTCTTTTTGCTTCATAAGCTGAGTTTACAATTTTTTTCTTAATCAAAAATTTCTTCAAGTGTAATGCCCCAAACCACATGCTGCTCCAGCAATGGAGAGTGGAATAGTTTCCTCCCTGCATCCTATATCCAAAACATCTGTGCTAATACTTGTTATTTTCCTAATTTTCTATATGTTTCTATGTTGATTTTACACCTGGATTATTTTCCAAAGCCTCCAGCTACACCAATGTTAACTTTTCACATGATGCTTTCCAGTTTATTCTCGCTTTGATTAAGAAAAAAAAAGCTTAGGTAGGGGTATATAATTTATTTAGTTTGCTGCAGATTTTTCTGTTTGGATTAAGAAGTGGACTCACTTCCATAGTTCACCATTAATTAGGTGAACTCTCTTCTGAGCCTAGCAAAGAAATTATAGGAGACAATATGATAGAGATGCCTGAAATCATGAGTGGAATTGATAAAATGAATAGAGGATAATTACTCAGTCTTTCACAGCTTGAGAACATATGAGCAGCAGTTGAAACTAGTAACACTTCCAAACCAGAACAAATACTTCTTTAAGCAAAGTTGGACTGTATAAAAGTTCCTCAGATGCCGCAAATCATAGGAGCATTTACAAGTTATGGGCTCTCAGTACGGGCTCACCCTGTTCTTATGTATTCTCAAGGCACTTGATTTTTGGGTCATTCTGAGAGACTGTACAGGACCAAGTGGAATTTCAACAGTGTGCCTCTTTTTAGGACAAGTATTAATTAATTCATTATTTTTCATTTATATATAACTAGAAATCTTAATTTCATTTAAGTTTCATTATATTTAGGCATTGCAAACAGATATGAAGAGTAGATATTTGAGCTGAAGGGAAAATATGACCGGCATTTCTTGTAAGCCTTGTTTGAATGGAATCAGCTGAAATAGTACACTCTGGTTTAATGATTTTTAACTGAACAGAGTAAGCAGCTCAGCAGATCTAGTTTTGGATTCACTCCAGTCATGAAGCCCTAAGAATGATGTGGTTTCAGGGGCCTGAATCCAACACACATGCAAG
Organism: Mohoua ochrocephala; assembly: GCA_013398855.1. Classification (NCBI taxonomy): domain Eukaryota; kingdom Metazoa; phylum Chordata; class Aves; order Passeriformes; family Acanthizidae; genus Mohoua; species Mohoua ochrocephala. Next base: position 8,867 of record VZTA01008432.1, on the reverse strand, counting down.
TAGGCATGTACACAGAAGAGGAGCCAAATGGGAGTGAGAGAGGAGATGTACAGCCTGATCTGGGCTCTTTGCCAATTAATATGGAGAACTTGTTCTGTGGCATTTCCTATGCAAATGCAAAGAGTGCTTTGAAAGTCTGAGCTTTTTTTATTTGCTGCAGGTGCCAGACAACACAGAATAATTTTACTTAGAAGCTTTATTCCTTAAATTATTAATGGGAAGCTGGTGTCGGTTAAATAGTATCACATTTTAGCAAATTATTTTGCATGAAATAGAAGTGGGTCTGTGTCATGGTCCAGTTACCAAGAAAGATTTTAAAAATTGGATGAGTGCAAACTTTTAATTTTTTTTTCTAAATTCCAAGTATTCATTTGCCTGTATTAGATGTGCAGCCCTGCCCCCTACCTCACTATCGCACTGATAGCCACATGGGTTGTGTGTGAATAGAAAAACTATCAGGAATCTTACTGAAATCTCATTAATCTAATAGAAAAAAAATGTGGATGAGGTAAACCTGGCCTGGATCTCATCCTAAAGCTCCCCTGTGTGTGGTGTCTCGGGCCCCTGCTTCATGGTATAGGTATTGTGTGGTAGCTGTGCTGTTTTGGTGCTGAGAATGGTTTGCAAGTCCTGCAGAAATGTTTGTCCTCCGGCTGCAAACTGAGGGACTGGGAATGCCCACTGGAGTTGAAAAGGCCGGAAGTGGGAGGTGCAGGCATAGAAAGTTCATCTCTTTCCTTCTGCTTCTAGCCAACAGATTTCAGAGCAAGATGGTGGTTTCTGGCTGCTAAATTACAAGTTTTCTTGAACAAACCAAAAGAGACCAAGGTCCTTTGACTGAGCCCAATATGCATCTGTGGAGATTTTCAAAAGGGTATTTAGACACATGACTGTGCAATGGCAGAAGAACAAAATGCCATGCCTGCAACTCCTAATGACTGGCACTGCAAATAATCCTCCTTGGGCGACTATCATCCACCTACTGTCAGCACAGGAAATTCTTAACTGCAGAGGATTTGTAGTTATGTGTTCAGAAATATATGTCTAACAGAAACTTTTGAGAAATTTAAAGCAGATGTTCCTTTTCAGGGATCATGGCCTCTTCTCAGAGGTCTTGCATCTTGAATTGATGTAACTCTCCATCTCTGGGCTAGACTATCTGAATGTTCTCCCAAGTAAATTTGTGGGTGTTTTATTTTCTTCCATGGATGATGCATTTTTAGAATTTTTGTGATTGACCAGGTATAAAATGTGCCAGTGTGAAATTTTTCTGAGAGAATAATTGCATTGTAGTTACGTTATAAGCACATTCTAAAAAAGACCAAGGAGCATGTTTAGCATTACTCTTTAAAAGCAATAAGAATAAATTTGCTCAGTAGTTACAATGAGCTATTTGAGATTTTGACATTTGGTCATTTGGTATTTAGTGTCAGCTTTAGAGATTAGAACGCACTGAAAGATACTGGCCAGTGGAGAACTACTAGTGGAGCTTTTTGTTTTTTAAGCTAAATTTGTTTAAAAAAAGGCCAATAAATAAATAATACAGAGAAGCCCCTTCTGTCCTGGAAGGGTGAGGGTTGCTAGAGTTTATTCCTCAGTCTTCAATTTATGCAAAAAATCTTCTAATTTATGCAAGTCTGAGCAAACAAAGTTTTAAAGCTTTGAAACAATTAAAAAAACCCCAAAACCAAAAAACAGTCATAACTGTGTACATTCCATAAGTATTGAGGATAGTGTATTTCTTGGAAATATCAGGAAAATAACATTTTAAACTTTTAAATACAGAAAACCACGTTTTTACAGCGGAGCCCTCAAGCACCCTTGATGGTGATTAAAAAGGCCATTCTTTTTCAAGCACAGACTTTCTCCACAACAGCTCCATCACCGAGCTCCCACCTCACATTGCACACACACTTACATCGAGAACTTGTCAGAAGATCAAAAGGGTGGCACACCATGGCTTCCTCCAAAACACACTGCAAGCAAAATGTCAGCGTGTGCATGTTCTCACCACGGAACAGATGCACAGATCCTTCGTTTCCCAGGTGGTTGCTCAGTAATGCTGAGAGTTCCAGTTTTCTGCCCGGGAGAATTATTTGTCTAGGAATTATTTGTCTTTAGGAAGAAGAAAGGAGCAGTGTCAACTTAGAAAACACTTTATCAAAATAAGAATTTTTTCTAGAATAGTTTTATTCTGGCATCAGAAGGCTTGCAGGAATAGAGAAGAATTAAAGGCCTCGCATTATCTCATGCAGACCCTTTTGCCCACTCCAGCTACCATGTACACAATGGAAGCACGTGAGATTTCAAGTCAGAGAGTTGCACTGCTAACATAAAAGCCTGCAAGGACTCAGCAAAACCCTTGCCTTTAGATTATGCCAGTAATCCAGGTGGGAATAAAAGTCTGCCATTCAGAACTGCCCACTAGGCCAAAATGCTTTACAATACGAATTTCACTGCTTTCTGCCAAAATTCGAATGGGCATAAATAACTAACTCTAACTCAGTGAGGAGACTGATAAAAGCTATTCTAGTTTAATAACCTGATTATGAGGAGTTTCTGCATGTCATTTTTGTTTTAATGGCTCAATACAGAAATCCGTTAATGTTTTTGGGATAATAGGGATAAACTTGATATAAGAGTCTAGCCCACTTGAATGGAATGATGTCAAGAAAGACTAATCTGACCTGAATTCTTTCAGAGGAGATCTTTCCTTAATAACTCCTCGCCTGTGCCATGTTACTGATTCTATGCTATAGGAAAAAACCAACAACTTTGTTTTACCTACTATCTACTCCAATCTTCTACAGTTCTCAGCAGCCAACTCGAGTCAGGGGACTGTGTAAGTACCTGACATTTTCACTGAATAGAAGCTGCACAGTTGAATTACTTGTTCGTAGTATCAGAAGACAAAGATGGGAGATCTCCTTTGGAGAATTTTCTGTCCTTGAAAAACGGCAAAGCAGGAAAATAACTCCACAGTCCCTTCCTTCCTAATTGAGAATGATTCTCTGAAACCTTTCAGGAAAATAATATATTCATAAATGTTCCTTGCTCCATTTGCTCCTTCTAGAGAATTTCTTCTCTCTTTTGCAAAAAGTTCACGTTCCAAGTCTGTGTGGTACGTGTCTCTGCAGTAGCCAGGGCTGCAATTTCTCTAATTTACCCTGCTAGAGGACACATAGTATATGCTGCTTATTTTATTCATCTTATGCTTGGTGTAATTGAAGAGTACTTCCTTGTAACCCTTGAGAGAAGATTGCTTCAACATGCAAAATAAATGGTGGGAAAGCTTTTTTATCCGTTCATCTGCTGCATGTCCCCTGCCTAAACTTCTTTGTGCAACAGCAGTGAGTGGCAGTGCTCGTGAGCATGAGCAGACATGAGTTTGTGTATTCTTCCTATGAGATCAAGCATCTAAAAGAGCTGTGTTTCCCCTGCTTTGAGAATTTGCCTCTCTAAGGCAGGGTTGTGCCAAACCCTCAACATTTAAAATTTATGATTAAACATTACAATAAACATATCTTTTAGAAATGCAAATGCATGAGACTCAGGGTTTGGGGGCTAGAAAAGGAAAAGGTTGCCTTTTGGGGTAGTTTTATTTTCTCCGTGTACACTTGGCTCATAAGCTTATTTCTTCACAACAATAAGGCTTCATAATTAACTTTTATAAACAAAGTCTTAACCTAGAATATAGATTAAAAAAAGAGATTGAGTGTTTCAAAACTCACAGTAAATTTGAAAAAGTTGGTAACACTGTCAAGAACTTGAATTGATCATCCAAAATCAGAAATCATGTAGCAAATTCCTTTGGTCACCTTGTGAGGAGAAAGAAGAGAAGGTGTTCACCATGTTGCAACAATGTGAGACTCAGAGTGGTATTTGTTTTTGTCCAGAGTCAGATGTTGCCCAGGATACTTCTGTGCAGCTTTCAGGCAGAGAAAGGGCACTTGCTGGACTTGGCTTGTTTTGCTCGTAATACAAATACCTGTTTCGTTTGTTTATTTGTTTGTTTTATTTTTCTTGTTTTTCAGCAACAGTTGGCCAAAAATATAAAATTTGGGCAGCCTCCACAAATGACAGTATCTGCGAGGACAATGGGGGAAGCGAACACCAGCACAGAAGATGATGCACTGCTCAGCAGCCCCATGGAGATCGAGACCCAGCAGGACACGGTGATCTCAGACTGCGGTAATAAAGTAAGCACTTTAAACTGACATGTCCGTGGCACTGGAGCAGTACTAAAGCAGTAAAGTTCACTGAGGCGGAGCAGATGTTTCCAGTGAGGCGTAGCAGAGCTCAGTGGGCTGTTTTATGTGGGAGGGATCTCTCAGCTTGTACTTCTTGGCCTGGTGGGAAGCATGCTCTTGGCATCCTGAGCCAGGTCGCACAGAATTACCAGTTTGAGTGTTTGCTCTGAACTTCCAGCAATGCAGACATCCCTTCCAGTGCTGCTAGAAGATAGGAAGTTTTTCTGATACAGAAAATATTTTAAAATATGGACTTCCCAGCAAGGAAAGTTGTTCACAGCATCAAATACCAAAAAGGAAAATAATGTCAAAATGAGAGTGTGCAGCTTCCCTGGTTTCTGCTCTTGTCTCATCTGCTGGCGCTGTAACTCCATGACACGATTATCCGCATAGGTCTTGGGGGACAGGGTGGCTTCTGTCAAAAATTGGTGGCCAGGACCACACAGAGCTGCTCTACTTTGAACAGGTTTCCCGTGATGCTTTGTGACTTCTGGTTTTCCCGACTGAGGAACTCGGATCAACGGCAAGAGTTCTGGGTTTAATGTAACCTGAGTTTTTAGCCTTGATAGTAACAATCATGTGGTGTAATGGGATCCCAACACACATTAGGTTATGAAGTAATACTGTGATGGAATGATTAAAACATGATAAAAAAATGTTTCTGAGTGTGATGAATGCTGCTTCAACCCCTGTGCCTTGAAAATTCCTCATGGTGATGGCTTGGAGAGGGACCGTAGCTAAGGAGTCCTAGTTCTCCAGGCTCCCATGGCTGTGGGGGGACTGTTAGCTCTGTAAAAAGAGTCATCTAGAACACAGAATTGAAACTCCTTGCAGCAGAAGTAGTGCCTGAACAGGTTAATATATTTTTTCCTTATGTGTAAGTCAGGAGAAAATAAAATCATTAAGACCTGATCAAAATCCTACAAAGCTGTGCTCTTTGTTTTGTTTTGGAAACTGATTATCTTGTTAAGGAAGCCTGAGCATTTTGCCTTTTGTAGTGCTGTATAGACAGCAGTGATTCAAGGAGCAGCGAAGAGAAACTCAGAGCATGTAGAAACAAGAATGGCTTACCCATCAGTCCTGAAGTGATAGGAAAGAGGGAAAAATCCTACCCTGACATACATGACTTCACAGGTCCTTTGAATCACATTTATTAGATCCTTTACATTTTAACACTTGTCTGTGGCAATCTTTTCTAGTCCACTGACACTCCAGATTTCTTGAGAAAAATGAATTTTCTTGGAACAGGACACGAAATGGAAGAAAAGGTAAAGAAACTTTTACACTTGGTTTGTACTGAGTTACATTCTAATTTTAGATATTAGAAGCCTGACAGTTTTTGTTTTCATACATTGATCGATCATCCAATATTTTGCGAATGCTGTGCAGTTTTTGGAGCTAGTAAATAAGCAACAACTAAGATTGAGAAACCTTAAGAGCTGATTGCAGGAAACAGCAGGACTCAGTCTCTGCCAGTCTTGCAGCATTCCTCTATTTGATGTATTAATCACAGAGTCATAATTTTCATAAGTGCTTCTACTACTTTGTTATGCCTGCATGTAATTCAATAAGCATATGCAAAATGTTCCTTCAACTTTTAAGTAATTGCTTCCCTGATTAGCATATGTTTAACCTCAGAAGATTACAGAGCTGTCTTGAAAACAATGTATGTGATTTTCTTTCCTTACAGAATATGTTTTCTCCTTTTTTTTTCCTGTCTTCTTTTTCCATTTATATTATGCCAAATGCAAGTCTTGGGATGATAGCTTGATGACTTATGAGAGAGACAGATGACAGGCTCATTCTTACATGCCTAGACATACAGTTCCACTATTTATTCAAAAAAGGAGTCTCACTGAATCACTTTGCTTATATTTGCACTTTCTGAACCCAAGTATTTGAAGGGCACGAGAAGTAAAGCGCCCATCAAAGCCAGCGTTGTCTCACTTTAGCGTTTTGCTGTTTGGCGCTGTCTTGGACAACTCCGCATGACTCTGCAGGGAAGGTTTTCCACAGGCACTGTGCCAGTCTGAGATGCAATGCTGCAGTCATCTCCCATGCAGACAGTACAGCTCTGTAGCTGTTCTCTTATGATGCTCAGATAAGTCAATCTGATTTGCTTCTGCCTAAAGTGTGTAATCTAAATTATTTAAAGATGTAGATCTTTTTTCACATTCAGCAAACTTTAAAATGTCCCAGTTGCTTAAAACCCTGCCTGTGCCTTTCTCATTCCCAACAAGTTCAGAGTGGAACTAAACTGTGAAAAAACTTCAATGGAATGGTCTAAGTAATTTTTACGTGAAAATTACAAAAATGTGTAGTACGGAAAATGGGAAAATATTAGAGCTGTAACTTTCATGTCCAAAATTTGTGATTTGTATAATGGAAAGCCAGAGGTTCAAATCTTTTCTGCTAATAATTCCTTTGAATTCAAAACTGCAAAGACATATGTGTGTGTGTGTGTGTGTGTAATTTATTTATTTGTTTATTCATTCATTCATTTATTTAATTGACCAAATAGCTTAATAATGGTTTCTTGTGTTTGTGATACGAACAGGTCGCTCCATTCAAAGCAGCTCGGCCAAAAAGACAATTTTCCTGTTCTGGCACAATCGAAACAATCAATTTGGATTCAGTTCCCCAGGCTGTTGCTCGTCTGGACAACAGTGCAGCTAAGCACAAACTGTCAGTGAAGCCAAAAAAGCAGAGGATGTCAAGACAGCACAAGAGATTAACAAAGGTATTAAATCACTGGCCAAACAGCAAGAGGAGGGTGATTACTTTTGAAGCCGGGCACAAAATAACCATAGCTGAGTGTACCAGGATCTATAGACAGAGGACTTAGGATCTGAAACCCTAGCTGGAGAGAATATGCAAAGAAGTATTAATATTGCCAGTTGAGACAAATACTATTTAAACCTGAAGTACTTCCACTGGGATTTTACAATGGGAGAGCTTTCTGATTCTAGTTTTTCTACTAAAAACTTTAGGTCGTAAAGGCCTGAAGATATGTGCTGCTGTTGATGCTGCTCTCATATAGGCAATCAGATGGTGCAAAATTTGGTTGGGAAAAAAACAGATTCTTTAAATTGGGCAGGGATAATATCTTTGCCTTATAAGAAGGAATAAGACTTAAGTAATGTAGCTCTTGCAACAGCTATAGAGAGAAATATGAAGTTCTATCTTTGTGCACTTACTGCACATCTATTTCGGTTTTTAGCCTGACGTCTTATCAGTTCTGTAAATGGGACAAGACTATTCAACTACACGGGGCTCAGGACAGGCCACTGCCCTTTCTTCTGCACCACTGTACTTGCATTTATCACTCTTGCAATGAAGAAATTAAATTTAAACCTCTTGTTTATACAGAATGGTTAACTGGAGCCAAATGATGGCTCAACAAATGATAGCTAGACAGGACATTAGATGACCTGTTTTCCTCAAGGGAAGCGCTCTTTAGGTACGGAACAGAGCAGTATTCCTGGGAAGCTCTGGGTTTGCTGTCCATGCATGTTCCCACGGTTCCTACAATAGCACTGGAGTCTCAGCACAGCTAATGAGGAAGACATCCTGGCTCAGGATTTGTGAAAAGAAAGTAAACTGTGTTTCCCTGAGCAGTGTTCTTTCCTGGCTAGCATTGCAGAGCTTTTTTCTGCAGGCAACAGCTCTGTCTCTGCATGTAACAGTTAGATTTGCCATGAAAGAACTGGCAAAACAATGCCCCTAAGCAGGCGTTAATTATTTCAGGTTGAAAGGATGGAGTTCTAAGTAGTAGAAGAAGAATGGGCATATGAAACCTACGCTCTGTTCCTTGGGCTTCTGCAAATTTGAAATGGCAGGTCTCAATGTACACCAAATGGCGATTCAATAGTTGGCATTATAAGGCTATCACTCTTGGGATGTTTTCTTTCTTTTAAAGGCTGTCATCCGAATAGGTGAGAGACGTGGGCTCTGTGATGATGTAATCCATAAATTGGGGTGGGTGTGTTGGCTCATCTAAACCACTGTTTAAAAGATTTGGTTTTTTGCATTTGCAACTCTTTGTTCACTGTAAAGGATAACAAGCAATTGCAACAGGCAATATTCAGTAACTCTTAAACTTGTCTCCAATTTCAGGGATCACAAAGTTTAACAATAACAGAATTTGAGCCGGAGGACCTAGAAACTCAGCTGTATGAGGACATATACCCAGGTTATATTGGGCGCTTCACAGCAGACAAGCTAATCCGGGACAGAGATGAGCAGAAGCAGCTTCAGCTGGCAGAGGAAAAAAGAATTGAAGATCACTGGGGTATCCTTGAAGCCGAAAGGATAAGACAGATTGTAGAAATGGAAGAACAAAGAGATATGGAAGAAAAAAGGTGCCAAGAACTTGAGGAGATGCGGAAAGAACAGGAAAAAAGACGTTGTGAAGAAGAGAGGAGGCAGTACCTCCTTGAAGGAGAGACATCTTTGAAAATAGAAGAGCAAACATGCCATAAAGAGGAAAGAAGACTGGTGAAGGCTGAAAAAAGGCAAGAGCTGGAGGAGCAGAGACAGAAGAAGTTGGAGGAACAACAAAGACAAGACCTGGACGAGAAGAGGCACTGGGGAGGGGAGGAACAACAGAGACGAGAG
>VZTA01008431.1:0-36356 GCA_013398855.1 Mohoua ochrocephala | reverse complement strand
AAGCTGCAAGCGGTGGCTGGAGCGGAGTGCAGGCCGCAGGCTGTGTGTAGGCGGTGGCTGTGAAGCACGAGGTAGTTCCCGGAATCAGCACAGAGGGCGAAGCAGGCACGGGCAAGGAAAACAGGACTACAGGGAGGAGGGTGCGAAGGCGGGAGCAGGAGGGGCCAAGCTGACCCTCCAAGTGACCCAAAGCAAAAGACAGTGGCCAAAAGACGAAGACCTCGTGGCGTTGTGGCTAGCTGCTTTTATGTGTCCCCAAACTCCTCCCCCAACTCTTTGTGGGCCCATTTTTGGCGGGCATTTTTGGCAAGCATTTTTCTTCACTTCATTTGTGACATATGCTGAGGCATATATATATTGGTCCCTCTCAACAGCTTACAGCATATTTATTTATAAATTTGGAACAACTTCCAGCAAGCAAAAGTACATACCTCATGAGATATATTAGTCATACAGAGCTTTGTCTGTGCAACACCTTCAACAATTTGTCAAGCTGTTTATCTAGGTGAGATCAACCAGCACAGCATTTCACACTGACACTGATATAATTGCCTGAACTTGAAAGTTAGGATCCACTTTTTTGTTTACAAACACATTGTATATAAAATATGGAATGAACAAAAAGTATATAATACAAAAAATATCTATGGTTAGTGCAGCCGTTGACTGATGGCCACATGCACTAGGACATGAAGTTCTCTAGGCTTGATAGTGGCATAGGAACCAAAACAGCTACATCAGAGATTTTCTTTTTTCAAATACATTTGGTATAATAAATGCAATATTTTACTGTTGCTCTCATCCATGTAGTCCTTTTTTGAAGGATAGTTGTTAAAGACATGCAAATCTTTAACTCGTTCTACTCAGTTCTCTTAACCACCAATTAAGGGAGGACTGCAATATATGCATAAACACTAAATATGCAAATTATCCTAAGTTTTCTTCATTATAATGGGAAATTTGGAACAGAGCAATTCAGATTCATTTACAGATATAACATCAAAAATATTTCTTCCTTTGATGGTAGCAACAGTACACCACTTCAGGCCTTGATTAGAGCTCATCTTATTAAATGTAGTACAGAACACGTGAAACATCTGTTGCAAGGACCTGGTAGTTTATAAACTAAAGAACAGATCCTTGAGGAAGAAAAAAATTACTTTCACTGAAACAGATGTGACTTGTGGATGCTACAACAGTTTTCTCAAATTACAATGAACTCCTTTTCATTAAAATGTCTGTGCAGCAACAAAGTATAAGCTAATTTTCTGAGCATTTATTTTAACCATTTTTCTAGTAAAATAGAAGGAGGCAAGTTTTCAATCCATTCCATGCATTTCATGTGGTAGGCTGATACTGCCTGTGAATATTGCAGTAGCAGCATCTGTAGGGTGGGGATTCCTTGCTGACATCTTCCCCGGACTGACAGATGCTTATTATTTCAATCCCATCACATCAGTTATTAACATTTCAGAAGAACTGTGATTTAGCTATATGATAGGTTGAAGAAAAAATAGAAGTATTATCCCTCTGCAGTGTCACACATCAGTGGTTTTCAAGGGAAGCAATCCACTACAGATCTAAGAAAAGGCAAGTCTTCTTTGTGAGGAACATTTCATTTTCTCACAAATAACAGAGGTAGATAGAACTCCATCTATCTATCATATACCTTCTTAGAATAGTCATTAGCTTCTGTGTTAATAGATTAAGAGGATTTTTAGTTCTTTTTAGTGACCTTTGATTGACAATGCTTGTGCTTATGATTTTTTTTTTTGTTTTATTGATTTAATGTATTTGAAACAGACTAGGATATAACATCCATGTATGTACCTTGCACTTTGCAGAATATGTGAGTGCTCATTTTTTCCCATACTGACATTCTGCTATGTCAAATAAGATCCCTATTCAGCTTTAAAGAAATAACTGTGTTATAAAAATCAGTTTGGAGAACTGCTCTGTTAAATAACGAGCCTTATTATATTTATGTACATTTAGCAGTGAATATTTTACACCCACATACCTATACAAATGTGTAACTCAAATTTTGCTAAAAATTCTGACGGAAATTTGAAAGGCAGAACAGGCTCATTATTTTTGGTTTTCCTCACCATTTTACTAACTGTAGTAATCTAACTTCTGCAGATGGAGTGAAAAAATTAATAGATATGGAGTCATGTCTACAAAAAGAAAAGAATAAAACCAAAACGTAATTGTAAACTGATCCTTATAATAAAATATCATCTCACATGAAACATACCAGAATCAGCAGGAATTTTATTTTCTGTAGCTCTCCATATCAACAATGTTCACTGTGAACAGTGAGCACTGCTCTGCACTTCTGCAAAATCATTCAGTATTTTCTGCAGAAGTTTAGAAAGAATAAAAAAGAAATTCCAAATTGCAAAGAGGAACACTGTTGAGCTAAACAAGTTCTGGGGTATAAACCCTGGAAATTTTCTGATTTAAAAAAGATTCTAAAATCTTTTGATGGCTGGCTAGTACCTGTATGATATCTTACCTTTTCATAGGCCTGTCCTCTCAACTTACCCATCACAACAGTGTAGCTCATACTGGCTTTTCACAAAAGCCTCCAAATACGATTGTTCCATGGACTACATGAGTGCAGAATGAAACTTGAAATTTAGTCATCAAAATTAATCATTCATAAATCAGACTTAAATAAAAGACAGAATACAGAGGTCATTCCTGTTCAATATGCTTAGAAATGAATTTTAAAAATCAGTATTTTCTGGCAGACCAGACTTCTTTGGGACAATAAACAAGACTCTGGCATACGACTTCTTCAAAAGACCTTGAACAATCTCTTGTGAAACCACACCCACTCCGACAATAAGGGAAGTTCAAATAGCAAGTGAACTTGTTTGCCAGACATAAATAATGTCATTGCTACGCTGAATTTTCTAATGAACACACTTTCTTCATCTGTTTGTGGGTTATATTTACAGTTACAAAATACCATTGTTCCTGCACCTCCACGAGCTTCAGCACAAGGGGAACAGCCGTGAACAGGACCAATCCTTTGCATAATACTTCCAAATTATCTATGTGTATCAATCTCATCCTTATTTAACTCAGAGGTGAATCACTTCTGTTCTAACTAATCAGTACAGTTTACTGAAATATTAACAGTTTAAGTTAAATCTGATTATGTATCTGAAGTATCATTTTTTTAAAAGTAGACTAAGGAAAAGTACATAGTTGATCTTATCCGTAAAATCTTGAACTACAAATCTTTGATTCAAAAGAAGGAAAATAGGCAGTGCTGACAAAAAACTGGAAATACAGCTTTTGAAGGCTGCTTGTTTAGTTTGTTCAGGTGTTTTTTTTCAGGAGGCCTAAGCTTTTCTAGCTTTGCTGCATATAGATTCTGTCTTAGACTGCAGAATTCATTAATGGCACTTGTAATCCTCTGACTGCCTTTCTGAAAACACTGCATTTGCAAGAAACTTCACTGTTTACTACCTACCTGTGGGTGCATTTACGCTACATTTCAGCTCAGGTCAGAAGTATGCTCCCAATGTGTAGCTCCCCAATGTTCCCACTTGACACACCTCAGCTGACATTTCAATGCACATTCTGGATTTATTTCCTGTAAAACTAAACCTGGAGATTCTCTCCATGAGCACAACAAATGGGCTACAGAAACTAAAATCACTGGTCTGCAGGACCAGTCTAAAAGAAGTTCAAAGTACACCCTCTAGAGGTGCCTACTGTTGGTATTCCACTTTACATATCTGCCTCTGCTGAGCTGCAGTGCTGGCTGCTCTATGGCCCTGAAGAATTTCTTTAGGGCCTGCTGTGTCATTCTGAAGTTAGGGAGAGCAAAGCCCAAAGCATGAACAGTTTTCTCCCCACTAGATCTACAGATTATGAAAATGAGGCTGATATTCTGCCCATCCAGCCCATCTTCCTAATTACATTAATTTGAATTAAACAACAATCTAAAGACACTTTATTTTTCTACTTCTGTTTCTTATCTACCTTTTAACTTTCTTGCTTACCAACTGCAGTGATGGGCAGTTCCCCTAAGCAACCTTTCAACTGCATGAGCTCCTGATTGACTTATGATTCAGTTCAAACACAGATGAGCACAGCTTGAAAAAGTAATTAATTGATAGATGCAAAAAAACCAGTGACAATCAGATGAATGGATTATCATCCCTCTAAGAAAAAAATTTCTTTTATCAACTGACACAAATAACACAATATCAAAATTACGAAGCTTATTTTTAAAATAATCGGTTTCTCAAAACAAAAAAAATCAGTTTCTTTATTCATCCCTTGTATTTTTTTAGCCACTAAGGTATGTTAAACTATTTCAAGTCACAAGTTATTTTATTACAGCAATAGTAATTCGTTAACGATCTTAATTCACAGAAAAATTTCTGAAGCCTTTGTTCAGGTTTACTCATTCTAAGTCTGAGTTGTCAGTAACATTGCCAAGATTTTAGTAAGAGTGAAGAGAGTGACAATCCCAAACTAAAGATATTTAGATCAACTAAAATAAGCCAAATATGGAAAAAAAAAATCCTTTATTATGCAACAAGGTCAGTGCCCCACTTAGTCACCTCTAAATCCCCAGGTGAACGGAGAGGAGAAGCACCTCTGGGACCCAGGTCACTGGAGTAGGCTGGCCCTGTCCATACTACCGGATCTCTTCCTGGCTCTGTGGGGTACTTCTGTGGTGCTGAAATGGAATTATTACTTGGGAAGTGGAGTGTCCAGTTCCAAGTGCCATAATAATAAGAGGACTTTTCTTCAGCACTTCAGAGTAGTATTTGCAGTCTGATGTCCATGTTTCATTTCATGTGCATGGCATGGGCACTGTATGTAGGCTTTTGAGGACATGGAAGTCTTTGCAGGGGGGAGAGGGGCTAATGGGGACCCCCTGGATGGGGCCAAAGGAGGTGCAATCATATGCCCATTTGTCCTGTAGGGATGAACAAGGATTACAATGGAAGTAACTTTTTCTTTTTTTTTTTTAAACAAATGAAACTCTGGAGTAATTTTCTAATATAAATGATGGGGACAAGAAAATAAGTAGATTTTAAAACCAAATTTTCAATTGTATATAAAAAATAATTATAGATATATATATATAAGAACTGCTTTCATGCAGTGAAAAGAAATTTTAGTATGTGGCCTGGATGGTCCCTTCCAACCTTGCCTTTCTCTGCTTCTGACAGTTTTTTTTTCTTTTTCTCTGGTATCATCTCCTTTCATTGTTCATCTGTGCCCTGAGCCTGGCTTTCAAAGAGCATTATTTACTGAGGTGAGTTCAACTAAAAGTTTGAATGGCATTTCAAAGAGATTCAAAGCAGTTGCTCTTGAATGGCTTCAGGTGAATAGTTTCACCTAGTCAATAGTTTCAAGAATAGTTTGTTTCTTTTCTCTAACCTTTTTATTTCTTCCCTCTCTTTCTGACTGGCTTTCACTCACTACAGAAGTATAAAGAGACGACCGGTCTGAAAAGAGCACAGTGGGGAAAAGGGAAGGGTGAGGAGACAGGAAAAAGCAGGAATTCATAAGTGGAAAAGTAATAATTGCAATAAAATGTGGCAACAAGGTCCTTATAGATACATCTACCCAGAAAACACAAAATTTCAATAAATATTAACTTTTATGTTACTTGAAACATGTTAATCTTTAGCCTTGGAGTAAAATGAATAATTCTCACGTGGCTAGAGTTTGTCTCAGAAAGTTTCTCCTTGCTTATATTTTCCCAGCTTTGTAATCTGAATCTAGAACAGTATGAGAACACATTAAATGATCAAATGTAGCCAGAGTAATTTTGAAGAGCGTAAATCAATGTGTGACTCTCATCTATGAAGATGATGATGATATGAGCTTGAACTTTCACTGACATTTCAAATTTGTAATGTATAGATTTAATAGTTGCTTACACATGTGATGAATCAGCATTAGCAGACACAATGGGTTTCTTACATCTGTTCCTATGCATCATTGAGCCATTTATGATTAGCATTTGTGTTCAGGTTACAGCTGTCTAAATAAGAGATAGAAATGTCCTTCATAGGATTACCAAAGTAGTTTGGAATTTAGTTGTCCATTTCCTTTTGAAAGCATGTCTTAATCCTTCTGTTGTAGTTAATATTTCAGAGTCAACTACTTATTTAGGAAAGACCTTTCAAAGTTTCAAGTTTCCTAACCATTCTTTCACAAAACATTCAGGCCACTGATTTTAAGTCTGTGTATCTTCCAAGGACAGGAGATACTAAAACATCTAACAGGGGCAATATAGGAGTTTTTAACAGGTCCAGAAAATCCACAGACTATGGTTATAAAATGGGGTTGGTTTTCGTATGGTTTTTTGGGTTTTTTTTTCCCTAAATCACGAGATTGCAAGCTACTGAACAGCAGTACATATAGAGATGTTCCTATTGTGTTGCCATTCAATCAGGAAGAATAGCAATGGCATAACAGTAAGGACCTAATATTACTGCCTCTCAACAGCTAGTAACAGCTGTTGAGAAGCAGTATACATGGCAGTCTATTTTTATACATGAAAAGCAGTCTGCACCATTTCTCCCAAAATCTTATAATACTTCAATATATTCTTAACATGGACTATCGACATACAGTCCCTTTCTGGAATGTCTTAGCTGTAGATAATGAAGAAGAATACCTGACTTCTTCGAAGAAAACTACTAAACCTGCCAAACTGTAGCATCCAAAGTTTTCCACCTTCATTCAAAGCCCTTTTGAATAGTCCAACCAATCCCCACACAAAAAACTGTTATAGCCATGTTTGAGAGGCCTGATCATGATTTTTATTTTATACTCTGGGCTTATTTCAGAGTAGTCCAGATGTGGTCTTCAGGAACTAATGCTGGCCGGTGTAAAAGTCTTCCTGCATGGGATGTGCACACGGCACTTCATAAGGTCGAGATGGTAGACTGAGTGGCAGGTGGAAGGCACGGAGGATTAAGGGTTAACAGGCTTATGATATGAAGAATCTGGGTTGCAGCACCATAACATGGACACAGAATAAGAGCACAGGACATATGCTACACTAGCTACTGCTACAGTTCAGAAGAGTCTTCTAAATATCAGGATACAGGAGCAGTACCCTGGACTGTGACACTACTTACCAATCATTATGTTTTTCTGCAGAGCTCTTAGTAAACATCACTGAAGAAGGAAGGACCCTGCATAAAAAAATACTGTGTTCACTGCAGTATTTGAAATTGTTTGTTTCCACCAGCTTGCATTCAAATGTCTGGATTAGCAGAGGAGGGTTCAGTAAGAAAATGTGGTTTTTAACTTTGGAATGAACTTCTAGTTTAATGAAAAAAAACAAAATTACAATATTTGTTTTAACTATGGCAGAAAAAGTCATTTGTTAAGTGAAATTTGCACACCAAACATTTCTAAAAGTGCAGCACTTGACTGAATGCAGTGTTATTTAGGGGAATCACTGTTCCTTTACATCTTGGGAAACATACAACGAGAGTTAAAAATGCTTTGTTAAACAGCTTTCTTTCCTAAAGATTTGTCCAGTTCATCAAGTACTGCATTGTTTGACATCTTCTATGTATTCATTATTTTCTCATTTTTTTTCTTAACAGCTTTTAGATGTTGTTTCAGGACTGTTGTTTTACTGACAGAAATTCTTGAAACAGAACTGTTTTTCAAAACACTGCTAAAAGATGTTCATTCAAGGTGAACAGCTTGGATAGCTTCCCCTCTGGACTGATTGACAATAATGCTGAAGAAAGGATTTGCTTTCAAGCTTACTCTTTCCCAGTCAAAAAGCTTGCCAGATCCAATAAATCTGCATTTACATCTAACTGTTCCTCACATCTTTGCTTTCTGTGCTAGAGAAGAAATTTAGGAAAGCAAACTTGACTTAAAAGCTCCATCAAGCTAGTACACAGACCATTATTTTTAAAGATGTCTCCTTGTTAGACTTCAGATTTAAAATAATTTGCCCACCATCAACAATGATCCTTTGTTCTGCTGTCTAAGGTTGTGTCTCTCCACTCCACATGACCTGCTTTTATATGTGTGATTCGTGAACAAATGGCATGAATCAAAAATGCTGTACTAGTGAGAGAGAGGAGGACCCAATGACACTTTTACTTTTCTCAGAATAAAACTCTCTTTTGTATAGCTGTACTGGTGAGTTTAAAGCCAGGGTCTTTCCTTTCCACTCAGCTGTCAAAGTGTGAACCAAGCAAAGGAAATTTAGAGAATAGTTCAATGCCCGTTGCATTATTGAGAATGTAACCATTGTCTTCAAGGTGCTTTGGAGGAGACCTGGAAGTGCTGGTTCAGGTGTTCAACAATCCATCATAGTCTGAGGTGGAGCACTCATCTGGGCTGAAGATGTGATTCAGTTCCTTCGGTTCCTGTCAAATTCCCCTATACTCTAACTGGGGAAGGACACCATGGGAAATATTTTCCTGTAATTTCCAGTGGAACCCTTTGGAATTCATGCCTAAGAAGTGCAGAATTATTTTAAAGCTAATGTTTTACCTTAGGTCAGTCCACAACAATAACTTTGTCTGGGCAAGAAGTCAGACATTTCCTTCCATCAGGACGTGCAAGATGCCAGCCACATGGCAGAATTGTATAGCCACACTCCCCTCATGAACAAACCAGCAGTCAGCATAAAAGAGGAGAAAAACAAAATTTTGAGATTATGTTCAGAGATAGTTGCTAGAGCAACTAGCCCACTCCTCATAGATTACTTTCACTCCCACTCTATACTAATTTTTATTATAGAAAATCAGGAAGTCCCGTAGTTCTAGGTATTGCACAGATTTTTCAAACAACATCAACTGGATGTCCTCAAAGACCTTTCAGTCAAACTTGAACAGGTTAAGACAGAAAAAGGGCATAAAGCTGGGTGCAGAAATCCATATAACATTCCCCAAACTACCATTGTGTAAAAGGGAAGTTAAGAGCCATCCACCAACTCTCCTCTCCCTCTGCCTTTGGAGACCTTTTTACCTTTCCATTCCATTTCCTAGTTCACTGGTATCAATTTTTGCAAGGTCATTTGGAACACTGAAGGGAAGTGGCAGATGGAGATCATTTTATCAGGTTTTATGGCATACAGATAGGCATATCTCAATGTTGTTTTCATAATCAAATCCATAAAATAACACATCCAGTTCCTGTTTGAGAGAACTAGAACATTCCTGTGTCTTGGTATTTATTTTTTACATTAAATTTCAAATTACTGGCCTTTGGGCCTGGATGCAGAAAATTTTTCAGACTGAAGTTTTTAGAGGTATTTTGAGAAGTGGAACTTGCAAGCTGTACAACTGTCATTAGTCACAAAACACTTCAGGTTATTTTTCTCCATTTCCACTTTGCGTCGCCTAAAAATTTTTCTACCTTCACCTAATCCATTAAGCATTCGCTGTACATTCAGCAGTGTGGTCATGTTGTAGAGATACCATCGTTCCTCATTTTGCCTTTTGTCAGTTTGTCTGTACCTCAGAGAATAGCATTTTCTTCAGGAATAAAAACACTCTAGTTGATTCCAAGACACTCTAGTGTAGCTGTGCACTACCTAGGTTAAAAGTTGAAGGCATAAAACTGGAATCTGATAAAGGAAATATCACTATAGAGAGGCTCTGCTTTTGCAGACAATTTCTCTTTAAATTTGCTCTTGTTTTTGGGAAGTTTTTTCCCCAACTAAAGGAGAAAAGCCACTAAAGGAGAAAACATCAGAAAAGAGTTGATTTGGTAGACACACATAGACCGGATTGTACTGTTTCTCTCTATATTTTAACACAAAATGCTTTCTGATTATTATCTTTTTATTTTTAAATGCAGTCCAGTTGTTCCTCAAACTACATTTTAAACCTATTTTCCTGCCTCCAGTTCACCAATATATCTCTTGTAATATCACATTCTAACTGGAAGGCAAAAATACCAAAAAGACAATGTTATGTCATTTAAATAAATGTAATATTTCTTGTTTAATTTTAACCAGTTATTTCTTTTATGTTTACACAATACAGGTGACATTTTCAGCTGGACTCACATAATATTATCCTGCACATTCGTTGTTAGAAGTGAGCAAACCAATTACTCAAATAAGACATTCTAGTGGCTTAAAAAAACCCACATAGTTTAAACAATAACTAAAATCCACACTTTCCTGCAAAATGTTTCAATTTCAGATTTTCTGTTATCCCTGTTAATAAACAAGGAATCATTTAAATAATCCCTTATTATTTTTAAGCTCTTAATTTTTGTCTGCTTAACTTCTTAAGAGGAATAATGCATAGTTGTTGTTAATCTAAAAACAGACCTGTCTCTTCCCTGTTTGGGTATCCGCTGTAGTGGAATGCTATTTACATGCAATCTATGTAGTACATATACTGGCTATAAATGATTTGCTTATACTAGCTGGATAATACAGACAAAATTAAAACTTTTTTTTTCCCCCTGTAATTTTCATGTCTGCTTTGGGTGTTTTGTTTCCCCTCTTTTTCTTTTTTTTCCCCCAAATGACAGCCAGAAATTTAAATCTGACGGTTTGGCCATATGAATGTCTATTTCTTTCACTGAGTTTGTAACAGCTCTTGTCAGAACTGGAAAAAGGAGGACTTCTGGAAAATGTCTTGAAAAGTGCTCTACTGAATTGAGGTATGGGGGAAAAATATTTACAGTGCTCAAGAACCATTACTTGCTAGTACCTCTAGCCAGGAAGTCCCATAGTTCCAGGTATGAAAGTTTAACATTACAATTATACTAGCAATAATTGAACTATAAAATTATAATCATGTAATATAATCATTTATAGTCATTAAGAGAAGTTACATTTTACAGTTATTTATTGCTAAAAATGTTGCAGATAGATATAAAATTATCCTCAGTGCTATTTCTAGTGATGCAGACAAGTGGCACAACACAGTCATGACATCTTAAATGAATTTTTGGGCTCTTTTTACCTTCAGTGAGATTTAATAATTTAAGAAACTCCAGAGATGCAAACTGTCTTTCTTATAATCAGGTTTCCAAATGTATTTTACAGGCATCTTTTTAATTAGACAATGAATTTTCTTCTTGTTTCAAAAGCAGTTCTCTCCCATAAATACCATAAACGAGGGAGACAGAATTCCATAAGAGGTATACACCTAAGTATACATAAGAAGTAATGAGAAAACATTATGGAAACCTTACCTTTTAAAATAATGATTTTAAAAAAGTACACGAACTTTATTCCATAATTACATCAAAGAAAGAAGGAAATTCTTAGCAAACTACTCTTGATTCATTCACTGGACATCCTTCTTCTTCCTCAAATATGTGCTGAGAATTGCACCACATTCAGTGTGAGCTGTCTGAAATGCAACCCTAAACAGGAATTTGACAAGGAGCTGTTTGTTGACTACAACTAAGAAATAATTTCGAAATATGTTACAGATAGCAAATGTATTTCATTATAAGGGTTGCAGTGAACCTTTTCAGAGGATAGAAATAAGCTATATGAGATGGACTACTGAAGATAAGACACATAAATTAATCTGCATCAGATATAGCTTTCAGTGTTATTATTCCTTCCAGATAATATGCTTTTTAAAAAGCAATTTCTTCAGAAAAGTAAAGTTGTTTTACTTACAAAGTATAATAAATTCAGTTTTGCAGTACTGAAGTTGATGTGAATGACAAGCTTCTGGGTTTTTTTTCCAAGTATGAATACTTTTGGACAATCTCATTATTAGCCTTTAAATCAAGCTATTCAGCTCATTTTTCAAGAACTCCCCTATATTTCCATGTCCATCAGGATTAAGCAGTAAATGATAAATGAACTGCATGAATTGTGTATCTATACGATGTTTTGACTAAAGCAATTAAAAGGAATTTGGAGCAAGTTTTTGTTTGTAATAACAAACACAGGTATCTTTCAAAGCACAGTGAAAAATAGCAGTTTGCTCTTCTTGCTGGATAATTACTATTACTTTGCCAAACTTGAATACAGTATGTAATTTAAATGGGAATTTGTATGCTAGCATTTTATTAAGTACATTCAGAAAAAGGACACATCAAGACAAATACCAATAAAATGTCTAAATTATTTTAAATATTAAAAGTGTATGACAGGAACAGTACAACCAGTGGATGAGATCCAGCCAGTGTGGGTTTATGAAAGGCAGATCCTGCTTGACTAACCCGTTCTTCTTCTATAAAAAGTTGATCTGCCCTGGATGTAGTCTAACTGGATTTCAGTAAAGCCTCTGACACTGTTTCCACAGCATTTCTGGGGGTAAATTGTCTGCTCATGGATTTGACATGAGCACTCTTCACTGGGCAGACAACTGGCTGGATGGCCAGGTTCAGAGAAGGGAATAAAGTAACAAAAGCTGGTGAAGCGTCCATAACACAGGTCCTGTGAGGAGCAGCTGAGGGAGCTGGGAATGTTTAGCCTGGAGAAAAGGAAGCTCAGGAGGGACCCTATCACTCTCTACAAGTGCCTGAAAGGAGGCTATAGCCAGGTGGGGTTAGTTTCTTCTCCCAGGTAACAAGTGACAGGATGAGAAGAAATGGCCTCATGTTGCACCAGTGGAGGTTTAGATTGGATATTGGGAAAATTTTCTTCATGAATGGGATTATCAAGCATTGCCACAGGCTGCCCAGAGAACTGGCTGAGTCAGCATCCCTGGAGGTATTTAAAAGATGAGTAGATTTGGCACTGAGGAACATGGCTTAGTGGTGGACTTCACAGCATTGAGTTCACAGCTGGACTTGTTGATCTCAAAAATTCTTTTCTAACATAAATTAAACTATGAACCCATGAGTACATGGTGTTTCCTTAAAGGTGTTACTGAGGGTGGCATAAGCTATCTCTTACTTTTCCCTGGCACACTGTGCTCTCATGCCACAGCTGTTAAAGTCATTACCACCTCCTGTTTGAAAGAACTGGGGTTGAAGCCTCTTCCATCCTTTATGTACAATACTTGGTTAAATAGAGAAATGCAAGACAAGGAAGGTAAATACAGTGGGAGTAAATAAAGAGAATGAGTTTTGGATTAAGGGTTATCTCATTTCTGCAGGTTTTCCAGAGAACGAAAAAAGAGAAGAGAATTGGAAGCTCATTTTGCCAGAAGCAAACTTGATAATTAAATGTCCCCTTGCTTTTCTTCTTCCTTTTTTTTAAATTTTGCATTTACTTTTTCTTTTTTTTTACTTCAATAACAAGCTGTTCTTCCAGGTCAAGTAGAGGTTCAGAATATACAGCTTTAATAAAATGCCCCTGGCTCTTAATGTGGTAAAATTTATGTAGGATTAGCCTGTCTACTTCTCCCACTGGACTACAAGCAAATAGAAAGAATGTTATCATATTTAAGTTGCAGTACTGGAATGAAGCAGAAAAGAACACCATCATTAAAATGGAGTCACTTCATATATATATTAATTAGAACAGAAAAATAGAAATAAAATGGCGCATTCCTGAGACACTTTTTAAATGTCCTGCTCTCAACCACCCACTCTTGCAGCCTTTCTCTCTCCTGCTTGAATATGCAGGTGCCCAGAGAGATCAGTCTCTTAACTTAGGCATCTTGAATTACATCCCTGCATTTGAGAAGTACAAGTTTACCCTGCACTATAAATATATTTCTTCTTTTTTAGGCATAAAAAACCAATTATTTACCTGACACCAAGAGCCACAATGATGTAATGGCAGTAGAAAAGAATATAAAAGAATTTTTCCTTCTTTCTTTAGTAGTGCTCTGAATACTTACTTTTAATGACTCCCTGTGCCTGTTGTGCTGGTTATTGATATGTTGCAAATATTTATGTAATGTCAGGAATCTGTGTTCCTGTAAGAATGATATTTCATGTAGTGTCCAATATAAAATTCCAGCTGAATGGTATCAATCTATCATGGAAAAAAGGTCAGTAACAAAAAAACTAAAATGAGTGTAAACCACATGACATTTCCTGGCTGTTTTAATAATGTATCTGATTCTTTCATCTGCAGCTTTATCTGGAAACCAGAACTATGACAACATTTCTCAGGTCTGAATTATCAACCACATATCAATTGTTCTTAGTTCATATAGAGTAGCTGAAGGGAAAAGAGAACAACAAAAAAAATTTCTATAATTTAAACAAATTAGCACACTAGACTCTAAATGACTCTTCAGCAATTACATAAGATCACGAGTGCTGTAGAAACAAGTAGCCTATGAAGTTAGGTCAGAAGTAGGACTAGCAAGAGAAAACTAAAAACAAACAAAAAAGAACACAGTAAAAGATTTGTCAAAACATGATACAAAATCATTTTCTCAATAAAAAGCTCATACAGTCTCAATTGCTTTTGATATTACACTAGAATTCTCAAGAGAGAGCACTTTAATTGTTGGGCAAAAGTAATGCTACCCATTCACAGAAGTGATATCATGAGTAACTTGAGGAGGACCACTCCTCAAGATGTAATGTGAGAACAGGATGAGTAAGTTGCAAGAAATATTTTGACTTTTTTTTTTTTTAAGAAAGTTAGTATAAATTCTGTATGCCTGTGTAGGATGATGTTCTGCTCTCTATATGAACAGAAATTTCATTGCAACAACTTTTCCTGAGCTTTAACCTCAGTATATTATAGTATTTTGACTAAGATATCTTCACTCAAATCCTAACAGAGTACTTAATTTTACTTCAACCAAAGCAATTATCTTGAAATATGAGGGGCAAAATAATGCACATAAGAATTCTGTCTGGACATGGCTTGCTTGTATTTCTTTGCCCCTATTTATTTTCCATATGTTTCTGTACAGATTTTGAAGTCTGAAATTTGGAATTCAAAGCCACCATGCTCTAAATGCCCAGAATGTATCTCACATGTTTAGAGGGGAAAGAAATGTCGTTGGCTGTGTGTTCTTCTGGCACCATAATAATTCCTATTATATTTCCTGATGTTAATCTTATTTAAAACTAGGATCATTTTAATACTTAGTTGGAGTGTGATTGCCTGCAGCCTGGCTTTTGACATAATTACCAAAACCAGTTCTATTGGTCACTTCATGCACTTTCTCTTCTCCATGCCTCCATTGTGCCTCACAGGAGAAACAACCTGTCCCTTTCAGACCAATGACACAGTCCCTTTGCCAGCACAAGCTACCTTTGGTATAACTGATTCTTCTCCAGAGTCACAGAGGGATCTACTTTTGTCTTCCTGTATCACTGCTATGTTTCTCTCATTTAACCTCTTAATGTACAAGCTTTTGGACCCTGAGATGATACTTATTATGCTTACTTGCAATTCTTATTACAACAAAAGGCCCTTAGAATATTGCCTGGCTGTAATATACAGACAATAATGAAGAAGAGTTTAATAAATGCACAGTTGATTTCAGGCAGGTATTTCCTATTTTGGAAACCTGATTGATGAATGAGTGAATGATGGTTGTTGGTCCAGCTGTATTTTATTTTTGTGGGATGAGACATTAAGTCAGTCTAGATGAATTTGAAAAGAGAGATATTTTCGATATGAATAACAAAGTAATATTAAATATGAGACACAAGAGGAATTAAAAAGTGAAATTAAAAGCTTTATGTGTAGTATTTATATGTAGTGTTTCAGGACACAGTACTGTTGCAATGAACTGGGAGCGGGAAGGTCAAAAAAGACCAAGGGACCATGGTTTGGTCCAAGAAAGCCCCCTCCAGGTTTGTTGGAGGAAGCCTCGCCCATCCACTTTTATGAATATTCATGTACCCCTGCAAGATGTAACCAAACCCCTCATTCCTGCCCCTCTGTTCCCATCGGTTGTTTTGTATTACCCATCCCTTTCCCCCTCTCTCCCTATTGGCTGTTTTGTATTACCCCGTCCCTTCAAGACTCCCTTATAACCCCCAGCCAAACAGAAGTTTGCCCTCTCGGTTCTTGGGTCACCATGTGGGTCCTTTCTCTTCCCTGGGGGTCTACATAATAAAATCTACGGTTGTCCAGGCTGGGAGCCACCTCTCCACCTCTGGGGGCGCCTGATCCAACACGTGCAGGGAGGTGAATGGCCATCTTGGCCCTGGGTAGAGAACAGCTGGCTAGCAGGGGTCTGGCCCCGCCCGAGACTCCTCAGAGAAGGGATCCTGTGGAACACGCAGCAGCTGTAACACCCAGCACCTCAGAACCTGCGTTAGGCATGTTTAAAGACAGTACTTCCATAAAAGCCTTTTCTCACTGGTGTCAAGACACCCTTGGTTACTTTCTTTGAGCTGTTTTATTCAAAATAAAGGTCATGAAGTTTACAAAACAATGCCCTTAAAACCAATGCTCAGGACATCTTTTTGTTACCTGCTTAGAACTCCTTGGATCAAATACTACCTAGACAGCAAGCCAAAGGTCGTGCCGCAGTTAATGGAGGTCACAGCTTGCTTTATTTGGCAACTACAATATCTGGGAAAGCAGATGACTGAAACCGCCTTTTACTCTTTAAATGTTTTGCTTCATCTCTTTAAGACAAAAGAGAGGTGCTTCTCTTTTCCTCATCACTTACCTCAATGATCACTTAAGCATAAAATTAGAGAAAAGAGAAGAAAATCAAGGTTGCTGTCAACTCCTAAGCACTATGCTAATGAAATCACTACCTTCTGCATATGCTTTTTGCATAAAATTTTCTCCAAGTCTTAAAATAGATTTTCCGACACAGTTCTTCTGACATTATTCTTTCATTAAATCATTGCCTGGTTAATTGTATCCTATTGATGATAGCAATCCATTGATGCTGTATTTTCTTTTTATCAAGTAAAAGGTCACATCAACTGAAACCTGCTATTAAGCAAATAGCAAAGACATTGAAAGCAGTAATAATAGTCTCTGCCTGCATACACAAGGTTGATGATAAAATGAAGGTGGAAATACACATTTAAAACTAACCCATGGAAAAACATTGCAATATCTGAAGAAAATATTATATGATAAAATGCACTGTTTATACATAAAAAGAAGCAGAGATGGATTTATAACAATAATGAAAACTATATAAAATTTCATTGAAGAAAAATTTGTATTATTGCTATCTACCATATTTGTACTTTAGTAACTGTTGATAAACTACCTTAGGAATTCAGTTATACTTATAAATAATTTATCT
Organism: Mohoua ochrocephala; assembly: GCA_013398855.1. Taxonomy (NCBI): domain Eukaryota; kingdom Metazoa; phylum Chordata; class Aves; order Passeriformes; family Acanthizidae; genus Mohoua; species Mohoua ochrocephala. The sequence continues at coordinate 19,257 of VZTA01008431.1, read as the reverse complement.
TATAATTGTCTTAAATTGAATTCTCCTTAGAGAATTTGGCTTGGAGCAGGAATATAATATTGCTAACTCTCATGAAAAGGGGAGACATTTTACTCTTCATTTCTTAATTATCTTAATTATCTGTCCTTAACAGTTGTATGCCATTGTCATAAATACATATACTTGAAAACAGAGAAAATAATAGACCTCTAGAGGAACAGCAAGTTACACAGCACAATGTCAGACAATGTCAGCCACTGAATAGGACTCACTATACATTATACATTTTATTTCCCTAGCAGTTCTGAAAAAGTCAAATGGGAATTTTTTTTATTTTCAGATAATCTGAAACAATTACCTTTCTTGAAAAATATGGAAATTTGAGAAGCTGGGGAGAAAAGTAGCCTTGTTTCAGTTGAAGCAGCTGGTTTGTTACCCTTTGTTTTGGTTCAAACAGGACTGAAACTTTTGGAAGATAAAAGACTGCTTCTCAATTTTATAGTAAACTAGACATTCCAATTGGAAATGTCAAAATGAAAAGTTTGACTGTACCTACATTGCATTTTTCCAAAATACAAACATTTCAATGACTGGAAATTGATTCAGAAATTATTTCAGCATCAGCAAAGATGTGTTCATTTATTTTTATAACATGTAGAAATGGCAGACAAATTATTTCATCCAGTTCTCCTCTAGATACCTGTTATATTGTGTAGCTTTTATTATTATCGGAGCAAATCGCAATCTTGAATGTATTTATACTCATAATAACTCTCTAAGATAGGAAAATAATACTGGTACATACAAAGGGACAGCTCAAAGAGGGGGCATAGCCCAGGGATACTCATTACTGAGGGAAATTTCCATGCCTGAATTAAGCATCTATCACCTCTGTATGTTAAAAGGCAAGAATTACATGCCAAGAAAAATATCTACAGCCTCCAGCATGCTGAAGAGGCAACCAAAAAAGGCAGAAAATTATTAATGCTGAAAATTTGAACAAAATTATCTCTAAAGCAGTTAAGTATCTGTCTGTGATTCTGTCACTATGGGTCTCGCTGAAAATATGATCCCTCCAGCCAGCACAAGTTCTGAGGCAGAAAGTCACTCAAGTTTCAAGGTGAAAAGAGACAATCGGACATAGGAAACCTAGATTCCTATCTTTGTCCCTAAATATCTCTCTGCTCTTTGTTACAGACCCTGTAAAATAAATAGGTCAGAGAGCTAGGACTGCCACTAGAAATTCTACTCCTTCCCATTGTTCTTATACAAATTTACCTTTTGAGGTGCAGTTTGAGCTCAATGAAGATATGGGGCTTCCAAATCAGAGCTGGCCCAATCACATAGGAATTGAACACCTATGCAGAATTTCCAACCCCACGCTTCCAGCTCATGCCTCTCTGATTACAGAAAAAAAAAAAAAAAAAAAACGTATATATAGTGATTAATATTTTTTTACCATAATGAATTTTTAAGTGGCATCATATCCTAAACTCCAGATGTTGAACTGATGGGTCATCAGATGCAGGCCTATACTCTAATGCAAAGTGAATAGGAAGACTGCTCCTTTCCCTAAAATCTTCTGAAGAATTGACATTCTCCAAGCAGTTAAATAAACTGTGAGAGCAGTAGCTTGAAATAAATTGCTAAAAAGCTAATTGTCTAACCTCGATACCAATCGCTAAAGGTTTGGGTTTCTGCTCTTGAAGAACAGAGCATGAGGTAGGACTCAAGAACAGCCATACTGGATCAGTTCAAATGTGCCATATTCTTCATCTCCAGAAGCCCACTGGCAGATTCTTAAGCATAAGTATGTTTCAATCTCTTTTTATTCTTCCTGAAAGGGAGTATTTTCCTGGCTTGAGTCCTAAGAATGCATTTTATCATACAATCTACAGAGCAAATATCTTTTCTTCAAGATATTTGGGTGTTTTTTGATGTATTCCTCAACTCTTGAGCTGCATCCTATACAGCAACTGAAATATTTCTTTCTCAATACTGTCACTGACTGCTGCTGCTCACGGGGTATAGCGTCTGGGCAGCAACTGAACAACTGGTAGGGCAGTAATCCAACCACACTCTTGATCCTGCTGGTTTTAACAATTCTTAGCTCGTTCCTTTTCTTTCATTTTGGTGGACCTTAAGGAGCAGAGGCAACCAAACAGATAAAAAGGAGTGATAAACTGGTTTTACCCTTTTTATTTACAGATTCATTCCTGTGACTTTGAAGTCTGATATGGAAGCACAACTACGGCTTCAAGTACATATTGCAGAGGATGTTGCTTACCTCAATAATAATAAAAACTGGTACATGAAACTCATTACATATAATTATTTTGCAGCCTATTTATCACAAGAACAAGACTGATGGAACAGATGTGATTATAAGGGATGAGTTCACATTTTCAATACGTTCCAATTATTAATTTACCAGTTGATCCACCTGTACAATTTTTTTCGCATGTTGACAAACAACTGAAATCAGAGAATCAAATTTGCTAAGGGACGATCACAGAAATGCGGCACAGAGAAAAAGAAGGTGAAATATGATGGCAGTGGAAAAAGAAAAACACCAAATAACACACTGATGTCAAACCCCGAGAATTAGTGAGAATGAGCCTCCTAAGCTGAGTGCCATATAAACACAAAACTATCTTATGATAAAGTTATTAAAAACGAAAACAAGCAGATTTTTAAATAGTAAGATTATGTATGGCTGCCACATATCGGCCTTCGGGATCTGTAGAAAAACTAACCGCAGGATTTTCAGTTTTGAGAATGACATACAATTCTCTGTGACTGCCAAAGAAAGCCAAGAAAGGCTCTGAATATGTTAATAGCAGCCACCAACAGGCCTGCTATTAGTCTGGCCATTATAACAGGTGGCTGCAGTTAGCAAGGGATATTAACACAGGGTTTTTTCTGTACTTCACCATATGGTTCCCATTAATTTAATACACACAAAAAAGGGAAGATATTTGTCAGCAAGCAAATCTTCCTCTTTAAGCACCTCATTCAAACCCCAGGTACCCGTGAGATAATTTTGCTGAATAAAACATTATGGCCCACATGCTTTTCCATGAAATAATCCGTAATGGATATTTTAACAAATCTATGGCAGCCTCCTCAGGCTGACACAGTGATTTATGCCCTTAATGAGAAAGGACTTCACAGTGCAGTAGATGGCAGTAATAGTTATACAATATCAAATCCAATAGTTACAGAGCCACAGCCGATCTTTGACGGTTCACAGGACACAAAAATAGAGTCCAGCACTATGAAATTCTCTCCTGTATTACTAACCTGCACATAGTGATCTGTTTCCATGCTGTTCTATTGTGTCCAAACAAAACCATTCGAGCTAAAGGAGATGCTCTCCGGTTTTGCTATAGCAAATACACCTGTACTGGCCTGCCTGGAAAAGAACAATTGAGAGAAAAGAAGATTAAAGGGCTATAAAACTGCAAACAGCATAAAGAAGAGGAACAGAAGTTAAGCATTAATCACTGTCCACACAATGCAGAAAGAAGGGGACATCACATGAAGGGATGAGGCAGCAGGTTACAAATGAAGAAGAGGAGTATTTTTTCCTCCTGTGCTTAAGTGCTTCATGTAAACTCATTGTCAAAAGATATTGTGGACTCCAAACGTTTAGATGAATTTAAATAGCAGGAAGATAATTTCAGGAAAGAAGATACTACTGAGGTTTCTCATGAAAATGTTCTCAAAATGCATACTACTGGCAGTGGGAAATCAGAATACTTATCACCGTTTTTCCTCTCTTTTGCTGGCCTCTCACTTTCCTCACTTTTGCTGACGGGCTTTCTGCACCTCAACTGTCTCATCCCTAATGGTGTTTCCTACCCTCGGGAGTGTGCAAATAAATACACATATAAGTTCTGTTCCTTGCAACATGCATCAGTCTGCTCTCTTGCACATTTTAATTTTTGTAATGGCTTCGTTGTAAGAAGGTTGTGGTTTTGTTGGCAATATTGTTAAGGAAATATATAAACTAAACTCCTTTTGGATTAGCCTCACCAAGACCAATTAAAAACAAGCTTCAGCTATTGCATTAGGAAAAGACTCTTTTAGGAGGCAATACACAGAGTGAATAAACTGGAATTTGGATTGGGCTTAGATTGTTCATAACCATAAACAGTGAGGTAGAAATCCCTCCCATCATCAGTTTTCAAGTTTGAGAGACTTGCTGCAGTAATATCGAGTTAACTGCACTCGAACTTTGGCACACTTAGGTTTTTCCAATAAAGATATAAACTCTCAACTTATTCATTAAAAAGTTTTATCATATATACATGTGATATAAATAAAAGTCACTACCACACCAACAACAGTTTGCATGAGAGCCTTTGAAGGATTTTATATATCTGCCAAGCCTTAATGTAGCATTATCGGCTACAGGCATTCACCTGGATGAAAACAAAGGCTGAACTGGTGTGCAAGCATTTCTTCCAAGTCCAAATTCCTTTACTTGAGTATTTCAAAAGACTTACGCAAAGAGATGAGCCACCAATTTTTGTTAAAAGCCCAGCTTTTTGGCAGCAACAGGTCGTGGAATCAACCTATCTGTTGTGAAACAAAACACACCAAGGTTATAAAATCCAACAGAAATTTGCTGTTGCAGATATGAATAAAGATGTAAATATGGATGAAATTACAGAAGAGGGACTCGAGTTGAGAAGAGAATGCCTCAATGAAGTCAACAGAATATTGGCTAGATAAAAATTTTGGTAGGAAAACTAATCTCATTGCCACCAAAATTTGAATTATTTCTATATAATGAATATGTTGCATATTACAAAATAAATATTTTAACACTTCTATTTTGAACTTCAGTATCTTGCCTATACTTAGAGCAAAAAGAGTTAGAGCAATTCTTTAAATGGAGGTCAGAGTGCCTGTTCCAGTTTGCTGTATTTTGATTGTCCATGGTGTAGGAGAGTCTTCAGTCAATGACAGGCTTTGATAACAACCGGCATGAGGCCTGTTTCGCTATTCTGTCAAAGATTTAGCATGCCAGTCAAAATTAGATGATAAATGGTCACTTAAAATTGATCATAATTCATTAAACGTTGATCATGATGTTGAACTCCCCTAATGAGTTGCAGTGGATGCCAAGTATTTTTGGCTATACTTTCACATGCCATTATTTTGAGTATCCTGAGAACACTCATCAGAATGACAGCTGCTTCTGTGTTAATATATAGGATAATAGATGAGATACAGCAAAATAATTCTCTTGAAGGGTTGTGATGACATCATATTCCCCAAAAAACCCCAGAGCTCATATGATTTATTATATTAAGAGTATCCAGATGGAGATATTTTCATGTTTTACTGAAGCCCATTTGTTTATTAAAATAATATAGGGAGCTGTGACTTTGAGACTTTCACAGAGGCATGGCAGAACTCTCTGCCTTGTCTTACCATGCAACTAATTATGGATGTTAAAAAGATCCAGGGAGGTATGAGGAGGATTTTTGTAAAGACTCCAGCATTATTTTCTGGCATTGCCAGTAGTAGTACATTAAATGACTGGACAGTATTTTTTCCCCCAGTATTGCCTGATAATATACAACTCAAATCACTTCCCTCCCTGTAATGCATTTTTCTAACATGATTTTGTTGGAGTTTTTTAAGATATTTGCCATGCAGTGTGCTGTTTATTTTCTCCTGACCTTAATGAACAAGACAATGAATTATGGGCTCAAGGCCTGTTTGTAATGTGGCTTCATTCTCATAACTTCCATGGTATTTAGAGGGAAAGTCCTTATGAAATAAATACAGCTGTTTCCTTCATCCTCTCACTCTTTTCTTGGCCCCTGGATTCCCAGTAGAAGAAAAAGTGTTGTCTTTACATAACTTATTTCATCTCTGAATTCTTCCAGTGTGTTCTTTTCCCCTTCTTTACATACACAAGTTTATTTTCTTTAAGAGAATAAACTCAAAGAGAAAGTAAAGTTGTTGAACTTTAAGGTCTTAAAGAACAGAACGACCTCATAAAAGTGAGGTCAAATTCCTCCACTGCTAATTTGAAAAAATTTGCCCGGCAGTTTCAAGGTGATGTTAGACCATGTGCAAATCACAGGGTTCTGTAGATGCCTATACTGTATTTCATGAAATCATATTTACTTAAATGAGGCTGAGAAAATTGCACAAACTGCATGTTTGTGCCTTCCACTCTTAGCATAATGTCCCCAGAACCAATTGTGCATAAAGTCTGTAAGGTTCATTCCCACAAAGATATTGAGATACTTCACTGCCAAAAGTTCCACCCAGTTCCCCTAGAAAAACCATTGCACCTTGAGTGTCCTTCACCATGTATAATTCCTGTGGGTTTGTTTTCCACTGGGTTGAGGAGAAATTATCTTTGTCGGTCTCTGCCTAGTCTCATTTTCAGAAAGTGACTTGTGAATGTGAGAGCTTGCTGCCTGAATGAGCAGCTGGATTTTCAAATACATTCAGATAGCTATACATATAGCTATGTGTTCCCTCTGTAATTCCTGAAGATGTTATGGAGGGTGTATGCCTATCTCATAACCATATTTTTGCAAATCCTTCTTTATCTGTTACCAGATGGACTTCTTACTTAAATTAACCCTTGATCAGCTCTTGAAAAATTTATAAAACTCATTACTGTAATTCCTGAAAAATCTGTGTCAAATAAAGATTTTTGAAACAGGCACCCCCAGGCCCAAGCTGCAAGACCTGAAACAATAACTCGCCTCAGTAATCATCTTTTACTAATTTACAACATGATGAATCTAGAAAAAAAATGCTAGATTAGACAAAGGGTTTTATCTTATATTTGCAAAAAAAAAATACAAGTACATTAAAAAAATCACAGGACTGGAGCAACATTGAAATTCTGAATTGCAGAAGATGAGTTACAAACATATGAGAACTGATGTCATACATCATGTAGCCAGACAAGCTTAAATAATATGATGCCAAGGTTCTTTTAAAGCCAAATATATTTGTCTTCAATTGAATAATAATCCTTTACTAATGAATTAATTAATGCATTACATTAAAAGGAAAAATTCACACATAATCAGGGAGAGAAAACTGAAACAGCACTTAGATGTCATTACGAATCTGAAAGTACATTTACCTTCATTTCTATTAATGGACATAAAATTAGGATCTAATTTATTACTGCACAAATAAAGAAAATTAACCCATCAATATGTTCAATTAAGGTATCATTCTTTGTTGTATAATGAAAAAAATTAGACTAGTGATTCTTTAGAAAGCATAAATGAACTAGGTTTTCTCTCTTCCATCTTCTTAAAGCAATCTTACTTCTCCCTGACATTTGGAATTTTTCTTCACACCACTCTCAAATAAATCAAGTGAAAAGTGAAAATTTCACAGGAAAACTAAAATCAAATGAAAAGCTAATAAAAATGCTGTTCCAATCAGATAAAAAAGGCTCCGCTCTACAAGATAAATAGTGCCAGCCCATCTAATTAAATCAAAGTACAACTTGTCTCTTTTGAAGTTTTGTCACCCACTTCAGTACAACCAGGATTTCATGAGCTCTCTATAAACAGCAATTTATACATGCCCTTGTTTTGGAGACATCAAAAACAGAAGCCTCTGTAAGTCTGAAAAAGCAATCTCTTTAGGCTGCCAATCTAAAATAGTTAAATTTAACAACTAACCAGAAGGATCTGTCATCCCATTTCAACCCACTGTATTTTAACTAATCTTGTTCCATTTCTTTGATAAGCTTAAAACCCCCCAAATTTCATCTGATAAAGTTACATTTTAACATCGAAATATTAAGTAAAGTTGTAATCTAAGATGTGGCTGTTCTATTGTGGAAATGCAATACAACACATTGGGTAAAATACTATTCAATTTCAAAGGAAAAGGGTACTTAGGACAAAACACTGGCTGATCTATACGAAGCTATGTTTTTGGTGCCTCCTGAGGGAGACATCTCGCCACAGCTGTTAAAAAAAAAATCCAGGAAAAAACCAGAAGAGGACGATACACCATCCTTCTGCAGGATGAGTTCTGGGATGACAAACCCTTGTGCTGAGCATCTCCCAAGATGCAAGAAGTGACAGGTCCTACAAGCAAAGGAGGATTTTAGCTGTTTGCGTCTCTAATCATAACTCTGACCTCTCTTGTACTTCTCTAATACAACTCCTTCCTACAATTTATCAGGTTGATTATTTCATCTACTGTTACTTGCTCATGTTATAGCCCAAGGACTTCTATTTAGTCAGTAACTGAGCCTGGGGTTACCTCTCTGGAAATAAGGCATTCTCTGCAAGGATCATCACTCCCTTCTTCCCATGCTCATGGATCCTATTGCTCCTCTCCCTCCTGTATACCAAACCAGCCTGTGCACAGATACATTGTCAGAGGCTTCTCTGCTATTTACATTCATGAAGGAGGAGAGGAATGGTTTTATATCTGAGTTTGCCCATGCTTCTAGGCATTTGATTGTTTAACTGCAAAAATTTAATCCTCTTGATCCTGTCCTTTGTAACAGGCCCAAGAGGAAGAACATTTTTCTGATTACAGAGGGCAATCACTGGAGGTGAAATCCATGGCCTTGTTGAAATCAATGGCAAAATTCCATCAACTGACTTGTTCATCCTCTTAATCCTCCTTTAATCCTCTGTAGGACCAGATCAAATGCAATCCTTTAAATTGTACCCAGAAAAAAAAGGGAAAGTTAGTGCAAATATTGGAGCATTTTGAAATGCATTCCCTCTCACTCCTTCTACCTACAGATGAACAGCCACTGCCTGAGTGTTTTGTAGATGCAGCTTTTGACTTCTCTTTGTGTTGCCCTCTTCAAAGCGCATTGCAATGTTCTAAATCCCAAGTCAAAAAAGGTCTAGTTCATTGTCAAACTATCCTGAAAAGAGAAACACATGCATTTTATTAGACATTTTATGAGAAAAATAAATTTCAACAAAGCAAAGAACAGATTATTTTGGCACTTTGAGCTCCAACTCCATATGAGGCATATTGAAAATTGAATTCTCTAGCTTTGAGGACAAAATAATTGTTAAAAAAAATGGGACAAAAATACCTTTCTTTACATACTCGCCTGGTGTCACTAGCTTCACTTCTCTCCTGTTTGTCAACTAATCACCCTTCAGTTAAGCACAATCTAAGCTTTGGTCGGTCACTGAGGAAAAACTTAAGGTGAATTAGCTCAGCCTGAAATACGAATTAAAAACTTGTTGTTACCTGACCATCTATTTTTCTACAGCCCAAGCCACCCATCTACACCTCTTGAGACTACTCATAAAATTAAGAAGCAAGGGTTGAACGAGTTTTACAGGAATCTTGTTACCAACTGAAATGCAGTACATATCTACTTTGAATTGTATGGATGCTACTTAGGCTGCACACAATTTGATGTAACTCTGTTTCTGTAGTTTCACTAAATATGCACCACAGCAGGATGATAAGGCTGTGAAAAATTAAATACACCCTTCTCATCTACCCTGCAATATCTGATACACTTCTGTGGTAGTTACAACTGACAGTTTTACATTTAAATCATAGTACAAGAACAGTGATTTGTGAAATTACCTCAGCATAAGTGACACCATGATTTAATGCTATGAGTTGATTCCCAAAATACTATAGCTCCCTTGATTTTAGGGCTTTGTATTTAGTATTTTTAAAAATATTTTTAGGTAGTTAATATTTAAATAATAAGTATCATTAGTCCCTTCCCACAGCCTCAAAACCGTAAGCTCTATTGCTCAGACAAAGATGCTTTTCTAAAAGGGAAGAGTACAGCTAACAAGGGTGCTGTTTTCAATGGCTTTCCCCCATCCCCCTAGAGCAGAAAGTCATTAAAAAATGCACTTTTTCCTTTACTTCATCTTTTTCCTGGCTGCATTACAAATATTTAACTTGTTCACTAGTGGTTTTTTGTGCCAATATTTGGGGTTGGAGCAATATTTAGAAAAACACCTCTCAATATATCTGGACTGTGGCTAGTGCTACAGTCTCTAACAACTGGAGATCAGAAGCAGAATTCACCAAGAGGTAAGGTGAAAAGTCATGAGGCATCCTCCTGCACCTCGCTGTTCAAACTTTAATCAATTCTCAGAGAAATAAATAATGAGGCAAGAGTTGGCTGAGATTTGAATTTGACAAGGGAGATCTGAATGACAAGGTGCTGCAACTTGAATGCCACGGGGTTGGGAAAATGTCAGATTCCACCCTGATATCGCTCCATCAAACAGCCATCTGTCCTTTCCAGTTCAAGCCTTTCAAGTTAAAATAGATCTGAACTGAAATCTCACAAAGGTTAAGGCTAACCAAATTGGAGTTACTTTATTCCAGCCAAAGATATTAAATGCTTGGCTTCCTGTTGTATGATTGTGTTGACTCTGTTGACAAAGACAAGTGCACTGATTTCAGGATTGTTTGATTCACCCGACTATTTTAGTACTCTTTCTGAATCACATTGGTATACTTCACTACCCATTTTCATTTTCAGCTTTTTTTAAACTTTGAAATTACAACTTTTGGTATTTCAGAACCACCGGGGAAAAATGTAAATCAATTTTGGTTTTTGTAAAAGAATCAATTTCTGGACATAAGACATCACCAATTTTTCAGCAGGAAGGAAGCAAAGAGTAAAGTTATAAACATGAAGTGAATATCTAGGTTTTTGTTTCTTCTGTTCAGGTTCAAAATCTGCTCACAGCAAAGTAGGAGCTCTAGGTTTCTTCTTTTCTTTAAAATTCTTTAAAGGATACTTTTGCTTTTCAAATAAGGTGAACAAAATAAAACAGTGAGGGAAGCTGTATCCCTTTAAAGGACTGGAAAGAGCCACCTCTGGCTTTCACCTCACCTCATTGGGATTTTAGTGAGTGTTTTGCCACTTTCATACTGACTTCAGACTTCTTGTATTTGAGCAGTGTACATGCAAATTAGAGGAGAGCCAAGACCTTGCCTTACAAAATACTCTACTGAGCTGCATCTCGTTCCTTTCATGTGCAAGTAACCAATAAAAATCAGTGGAGTTATGTGTCTATAAAACTGATGTAAGGATGAAGAAACCTGACCCTACACATGCAATCCCAGTGTAACAGGAAGAGACAGCTCAGTTCTTATTTGGACCTCCTCTTCACTGAATGCTAACTGCACTTGCTTTTCAGAACTTTTCAGACTTCTAAAATGAGTCTGTATTGTGCATAATGACAAGTAGCAATCACATTATGTTTAAAATAAAATGGTTCCTGCACTTTGGGATTAGCAAAACTCAGAGATACTGATTTAAAATGGAACTCATGCTTTTTTCCTTTTGCTCTTTCTCTCTCTCTTATCAGAAGACATCAGTGGGGGGTCGAAAACTCATTTCTGGGGCCACAGGAGAGGAGAGGTGAACAGGACATGCTCGCTCAGTTTGAAATAATGTGGGCTTATGATGAAAGTACTGCCTTTGGGCTCTAGATGAACACATAGTTGTTGTTTTGGGTTCAAGTGCAAAATTTAAGCTTGCCTGCAAAATACTAAAAGATGAGGCCTCAGAACTCTTCAATGGCAAGTTCAGATGCTCACATTGCCTACATGCTGGACGTAGACTAAGACATACTGCCCCATCTCCTCTGTGCCCTGGCATGTGCAGGAGGGAAGCCTGGAAGCAGAAGGGAGCTGCACTATGCAGTCATGTAAAACCGTATCCAGAGTAAGAGTGACCAGGATCTTGGGGTATGCCCAAAAGTGTCCCCCACCCTCCCCCCCACCCCATGTTGGACTAAATATCGTTGGGCAGAACTAGGTCTTCCCTTTCTAAATGCAAACAACTAATAGTAACAGGTGCATTGTAACCACAGTAATCTGCAGAAAACTTGGACAGTCATGAAATAAACTGTTATCCTATAGAAGTATAGCACAACTTCTGATGGAATGTTTTCTTTGGTGATGTTTTTGATTTTCTGTTCCTGTTCCTATCTAGCAGTCAAGAAAACTAAACTACATTATAAGAGCGATGCTGCTGGAGGTGTAGCGCTCCTGGCTCATTAACTGACTGTCTTGACAAGTGCTCATCCCTTTTCATGGTTCTAAGTAACATGAAGAAGGTGACAGCAAGAACAGTTTTATAGAAGTTTTACCATTTGTTAGGACATTACTCCAAATCTATTGAGCTTTCTATTAATGCCTTTACACTTGGAAATTATCGACTTCTATAAATTTCAGTTTACATGTGTGTTCTCCACAATGTTTAACTGTGTGATTGGAAAATAATTTGAAAAGTCAAAGGGCTTAATAAAAAAAAAAAAAAAAATGCTATTGTATTTAAGGTGAAGTAACATAAGACAATAAAATGACCTCATTTAATAAGGAAATTATTATATATTAGAATAACAGTATTATGATATAGAAACTATCCAAAAGGGTTACAGTGTTGATAGTAGAATGCAGAGAAGCATCCGTCTTAGCAACCTTTGTGAAATCTCTCCCTCTTCCCCTCTTCCTTCCTCTGGAAACATTCTGAGGCTTACCTGAATGGTGCCAGGGGAAAGTTGCTGTCAAGCAGAAAGACTAGTCCCTCCTCTCTGCAAGGACAGCCACATGAAGTCACTGTGACTTCTTCCTATGCACTGAAAGCACCCTGGCCTAGCTCCACAGTCTCTCTTAGGAGGCCAGTGAGTCGTATCCCTACTTCAAACCTCCAAGAAACCCAACATGAGCTACTTCATCTTCATTCAGGGCTGCTACCCAGGTTGATTTATAATCATCAGGACCACTAGCACTTGAGATATATGCATCATTTAAGTGTTTCTACATTCATCCTCGCGTTTCTACCTTCATCCTTATAATACTGAAGTCACGCAACTTGTTCTGTCCACAACAATATTGTTACATATTTGTATAGCCAATTGACTTCACTCTGATTTACGTTTTCCCAAAACAAAGTGCTCATTGTTTCAAATATGACAGGTGGTTAAAAATGGACAAATATTTTAAACAAGCAAATGAGCTTTTTGGGTGTTAAATCCCTGTAATTGGAAGATAACCATTTCAAGCACAGTCCAAAGAATGTCATCTCAGTTCTTAGTGGTGATATAGAAATGGACTGGAGGCATTAGTTTTCTCACTTGTGGATTTCTTGGATACATTTTGTGACTGGATTAACAGGGTAGAAGCCAAACACATTAGAAAAAATTAGTGAAGTCTCACAGAAGTGATGTAAGCTGATATTTGGCAATTTATATAAGTTACAGGCAACAACAGCGATCAGATTAATTAAAAGCATTTTAACCTCTGAGACACCAGTGTATTTCCAGTGGAGTTACTCTGTCTTCACAGTAATACAAATGAGATGAGAGGTTTTCTATGAAGCATGAAAGAAGTAATCTACCTGTTGACATTCTTAAGCCAGCTTCAGGCTGAAGAAATGTCATTGTCTAACCACACACAGAGGCAGAGGGTACGGGATTCTCCAATTCACATCTCTGACTCAGTGTTACCCTTCTCACAGAAAGGGCACAAGAACCAAGTCTTTCAGACAGAAAAGAATGCCTTACTATCTTGCACCACCCAGAGATCCCAGGAGACAAACATCTTGGAGGAACTTTCCATTTCACCAGGGACAGATCAGGGAATTACCTCCTCCTTTATCTCAAAGAACAAGGTTTTTCATTCCACCACAAGGACATAAGGAACTTATATTTTATCTTTTGAGTGAGACTTGAGCAAGCATTTTATCATTTTGACAACTGGTTAAATTTCATAAGAGGAAACCCCTAGGAAATCTGTAGGAAGGATTCTTTGTCTACTCTTCAACCAAAAATCTAGATAGATTAATAGATACTCATGTTTTAAATGGATTTGTTTTTAACAGCAACTATGCTTTACATTTCCCTCAATTAAAATTGTTAGAGAGATGCTTCTGCCCGAATTAAGGTACAAACGATACCAATAATATGGACTTTATTTAACATTAAATGTGAGGGAGAGAGAGAGTGAGAGAGAGAGAGAGAGAAAGAGAGAAAAAAAAAGGCAGGGAGAGAAAGAGAGTGACGGAGAGACAGATTAATTAAAAAATATCACCACTCCGTGGATACCAATGGCATCTTGTTGATCCTCTTCTTCTGGCTTTCTTGGTGGGGAGGGGCCCCCAAAACATAGAGTTCAAGGATTTATATATGTTCGGACCATGTGGGAATGCCCAGGTACCTCCCCTGGGAGGGGCAAGTTTGACACCTTCTCCTGCAACAGACTCTGATCAGTTGCATCCCTTTGCATCACAGGCAGTCCTCTGGTGCAAGGCCTCAGGAATAAGTTTGGGGAGCACTTTGGGGTCTTTGATGGTTTATGACACCTTCTCAGCTGCCTCTCACGTGAATGTCCCATGGATGTAGCCTTTCAGGGGTGCAGGGTTTTACAACTGAGCCAGTTTGCAAACCAGAGGATGGCTGTTCACTTCCTCTGAGGTTACACCACACACACAAAACTCTCCTCCCCTCTTGGCTGGGGGAGAGTGTGTCCAAGCCTGGCCTCAGCAAATGCATCTGTGGATTATGGCCTCCCCCACCCCAAACCCGGCCAGAACCAATTTTCAGGGCAGCTGCTGGGTTTGGCTTTCTTGTAAATATATTCTTCCCCTTTAGCCTTGTTTACTTCCGCTAGACCTGAGATAATTGGAAAATAGTGTCACCTTTATCTTACCTCAAGTTCCTTTAGGTAGCTTAACTCACAGTCCAAAGTTCCCCTCAGGAGGCCTATTCAGGGAGGAGTGGGTTTCAGTGGTCGCAGTTTCTTCATATAGTTTTGCCATAATGGGCAAAAAAGTCCTTCAAAACAATGTTTAAGCCATTAGCCATAACATTTCAGTCTCTCAAACTCTGTCCTAAATATCTGTATTATATCTGAAAGTACAGTTTTTAAGTTTCAGGAACCTGTAGCATTTATGTTTCTTAAATGCTGTCACACCATTTTTCAGGTCAGGAATATATCAATTAACACCACATTTTTATTCATCCTTTGGAGGTCACGGTCGTTTTGTGCATTGTGTAAACTGGAAAAATTTGCATGTGAAATTATAGTTTGATCAAAAAAGTTCTGATTTATTTGGGTTGAGTGCATGTAGTGTCGTCAGTGCAATTTCTCTCTAGATTGCAAAGATTATTACTCAAAACATTACAGCTGAAGCAATCCCAGTGTTATTTTTGAAATATGTCAGTAGCTTTGTAACTCTTATTTTTCAGCCATGGAAATATGCTGTTTATTAGGCCTAAAAAAATAAATTTCTAGGCCAATTTAAAAATACATTTAAACTCAAAACGGATTGTGTTTTTTTTTATTCAGATTCATTCTGAATATGATTCTGCATAACAGAAACCTCTCTGAAATATTGTTTCACTGATGAGTTACCACAGACACCAAGCTGTTAGGCAGCTTAAAAAATCAACAGTAGATAGGAAAACATATCCGAAATACAGCCTGGGCAATGTAGAGCACACTGGTGGTCCTTTTCCTCTCTGTAATATACTAGAGAACAACCAACAATAATTGAGCAAGGACTGAAAAGAGCAGTAAAAGAAAAAAAAATCCGTTTCAGCACAAAAAGATCATCCCCATCTTCTGGGACTGAAATGCTGCTGAGCAGTACTATCCCTCGTTAGCACTTCATATGGGGTAGAATTGCTTCAATATTTCTCAACAAGCAAACACAAAGGCTGAAAATTATTAGTAATTGTATTTCTCAGCAGAAAAACTACCTATTCTAGATGTTTGTATTGTCATATTGCCATTCTCAGTCTGTGATGGGCTAACCTTGGCTTGAGGAGAGACAGCAAGCACTGCACAACAGTAGCCAAAGCACCATTCTAGTTCCAAATACGAAACACAGCACTATAAAGGCTGCTGTGGGAAAAGTTAAATCTATCCCAGCCAGACCTAATGAACAGTCCCACAAAAAAAATTTAGTTAGTGGATTAGGAATGTTTTCTTCTTCTGTAGCAGAAAAATTGGTTGACTAGCACAAGTAATTGCTTCCTACTAATTAAAAATAACAGGAGAGAGTCATCAGAGAATAGCTGGAGAGCTACAAGCACCTGTCTTAGTACGTAATGAAGCACAGCAACTTTCTGGTCAGTTGTCTCGCTTTTAGTCAATATCACCATGAAACATGCACAGGTAACTTGTTATGTGACCTGGAGGTCCAGGAAAATTGAAGGAGAGAGACTTCTGTTTTATCCTCAATAAAGTATTCAGAGCTGTAATTTGGCAGAATTTATCCTTTTCCTTGCAACTCACTCTAATGTGTGCTTATTTCTGAGATCAGCAGGTTGCATTGAGAAATAAGCAGTCATTCATATAGGTTGCTACTCTGCACTTGGTCAAGAATTTTTGCAGAAAATGCAAGGATAGAAATGACCAGCTGGGAAGGGGAGGATGCCTGATGAAGTAGTGCTCTGCTCTTCTTTCAGGGCATCCCATTTCAGCTTGTGCTTTTATGGAACTCTAAATTCTGATCTTTTTTTTGGTTGTTTGGGAGGTTTGTTTGTTTTTTTTTAATTGGTGATGTCTCCACCTCTTGAGAGGAACTGTTATCTTCACTGGTCACATATATGTTATTTGTTCAAAGATCTCATGCTCAAACACAGCTCTGGGACTACATTTTTTGTAGTTTTCCTACCTTTTCCTTCTTTATTTAACACACATCAAATACTAACTGTAGCAAAGGTCATGCAAAGTGAACCGGTTTCATTCTTAGCTACATTAAGGGATTATCTTCCATTTTCTGTTGCTGTTTCTGCTGATGTGTTCTTTAACTGGTATGTTAAATATCTACTTAACTTCTCTCTCTCCTGGCAGGTGCTTTGTTTTAAGTCCTTGGGGACAATATCAGTGTCTGCAAAGTCACTAGAACAGGAGCCTTCCATTTCAAAGGGACCTCATGGCACACCATGTGGACTTAAGGTCAATTTCCAAAGAATTCTCAGCCTATCAGTACTACCAGCCCTCATCTTTTTGTTCCCACTCCTTCAGTTTATTACTCTTAGTTCATCTTATCACTACTTTCTAGGCAAGAACGTAGATACATTCTATCATCTTTGTTCATGTTCTCCCCTTGTTCACTCCTTTTGAAATTTGTTTTTATTTATTGTCCTTGTGTCAAAGAACATAACCCTTCTGTTCCCTTTCCTATCACATAAAAATAAGATATATGTGCTATCTCATTAACAGAAGTAAATATAGAACTTTGACATGTAGATGGACCCTCAAGTCAGTGACAAACCAAATCAAACATGCACACTGCTCCCTTAAAGACCGGCTGGTGAAAATCAGTGAGCTTTCAATCCCTTGTTCTGCAAGGCCATATAGCCATAAAAAACGGTGTTCAGAGGCCTGGCACAAAAATGAACCAAAAGCCGAATATAAAAGGTATTTTTGTATACAAATTACACTCACTTCCATCACCACAGTATGAAAAGTTGACCGTCTAGACTCCTTTTCAGAACATGATCCAAGAAGGTCTAAAAGGCACCTTAAATTTGTAGTAAAAAAGAAGTCTAATGATTCCATAATTGAGTATCACTTGTGTTTTGGTCCAAAATTTTACTTTTATTTGATTTGCTGCCATTTAATGTCACCAAAAAGCAATCTCAGAAAGTGTAAAATGCACTCAGTTCTCTGAAAACAGCACAGTAACAATGTCAAAGCACGTACAACAGCTAGAGCATCCTTTTTGCCATTATTATAATGCAAACTTTCTACTTCCACATACTTGCCTCCCCCCAAAAAAAGGCTTTTCCACTCCTTCCCTTTGAAATTAACTGGTATTATTACCAGCCTCTTTGTTAAACTTCTCTTTCATAATAGGATTTTCTCCTATTTTCTCTGAAAAGAGCTGAACAAATTATTGCAGAGACCTTTCCCATAGACATTGACAATGAACTTTAAATCCATTGTTTAACCAAACACTATACGAAGGGAGACTGTTCGTTTTGAATGGATAATAACAATTGAAATTATTCTTATAATTCAGTTGTAATTCATACTGCAAGATGAGTCTGTGGTAGCAACAGGGGACTAGGTTTCCCTTGGTGCTCTGTCACATAACCCCATCTAAACTCTTCATAAATAACAAGAATAGTTTCTCAAATATTAAAATATTCAGTCTAAAAGTTGGGCATTCAGATTGGACTAGTGTGACATGTACTTAAACTGATGGTTTTTTTGATTTTCATGTTTCTGTACAAACACAGTTCTCTCTCAGCCCATGGGAAGAGATAGGCAGTCATCTCAAAATATGGATACTATAGAGATCTTCAATATTACTTGTATGATCAGGTTTCCATTTACTGTGATCTGTTTTGTTTCCTAAAAGACAGGGGAAATATGACTGCCTAAAAGTAGTATCATGACATTCTTCAGGGGAAGCTTTTTGTAATTTGCAGAATATTCTATGTGCTTTGCATTGTATGACTAGAGACTCACAAAAAGTAAGACAAAGCCAGTAATAGCATTTTATATTGAAGCAAGCTTTTGCATTTATTTTTACACTCCATGGGGACCTAAATGTCATTTTGACTTTTGTCACCACAACAATTTTCAGTCAGATATTTATTACACACACACACACAAGAACCCAAAGAAACTGTATGTATTGAGTTCGCGTGGCCAAGTTTTGATAGCGAGGGGGCTACAGGGGTGGCTTCTAAAGGTAGCTGCTAGAAGTTTCCTCCATGTCAAGCAGAGCCAATCCCTGACAGTTCCAAAGACAGATGTGCTGCTGGCCAAGGCTGGGCCAATTAGAAATGGCAGTAACACCTCTGTGATAATATATTTAAGAAGGAAAAAAAAAGTTATTGCAGAGTTGCAATTGCAGCCAGAGAAGAGCGGAGTGAGAACGTGTGAGAGGAGCAGCCCTGCAGACACCAAGGTCTGAGAAGCAAGGGGAGGAGGTGATTCAGGCACCAGAGCTGAGACTCCCCTGCAGCCCATGATGCAGAGCATGGTGAGGCAGCTGTGCCCCTGCAGCNTGGAGATCCATGGGGATGCAGAGATCCACCTGTAGCCTAGGGAGGAGCCCCACACCAGAGCGGTGGATGCCTGAGAGGAGGCTGTGACCCTGTGGGAGGCCCATGCCGGGCAGGGTCCTGGCAGGGACCTGCAGACCTGTGGAGAGAGGAGCCCCTGTTGGAACAGGATTCCTGGTAGGATTTGTGACCCTGTTGGGGGATCCATGCTGGAGCAGGCTGTTCTTGAAGGATAGCGTCCCTTGGAGGAGTGACCCACATTACAGCAGTT
>VZTA01008430.1:61715-73595 GCA_013398855.1 Mohoua ochrocephala | reverse complement strand
TTTTTTTTTTTTTAATTCCTCCTTGAAAATGGAACATCTATGGTTTAAATCTAAATAAAGGTGGATCAGACTACTGTCTGACATACAGGTTGTTGCACTGTCATGCGTTTTCTTCTCGTAGCGGAATTAATGGCACAGTTATTTCTCACTGAGTCTTCAGTCACTCCAGTTAGACCTACAAGAGGAAGTTCTATGCCACTGGAATGTTACTGCTAGAATTGATGTACCTGATCTTATCTATTCCTTTTTTTTTATTCAGAGAATTAGTATCGTATCCTCTGCAAATGATGTGTTTCTGGCCTCCTAGGCTAGGCAGTGATGAAAGCCAGAACAGGCAAGCACTTTTTGGTTTAGCCTGAGTGTTTCTTGAACTTCTGTCTCTAACAGGAGAATGATGAAGTCTGCAACTGACTGCATTTTCTTGCAGATTCAAGCTCTAGTGGTTGAGAGTTGGTTTAACTCCTTTTGCTTGTTCCTTTGAATAGGTGTGATGCGATCGGTTCATTGTATTCATTTCAGATATGACAGATTTCCTTATCTAAATCACTATTCTTTATAAAGCAGTTAAGCAATGCTCTGAAATGTTCTCGAATGTAATCTGGAAATTACTCGACTGTTTCGTGTATTTTCAGTTTTAAAGGAGCAACTGGAAGGACATTACAGAATTTTTAATTTCTGATTCGGAGCTCATGGTGTGTTATTGTCAGTCACCATAACCTATTGGGTATCTTTGGATGGCAAAAGTTCCCAGTAGAGTGAATGTCCATTTAAATGAGAGACCTATGTAAATGATCTTTCCTTTTGCAAATGGCAGAGTGTCTCTGAACATAGATAGCGAAATACTGTAAATAGGTTCATTTATGTTAGGCTTAAATTTGTTTTCGATTTTTGTAAGCTGTCAGCCGGAGAACTGAAGTAATTTGAGTTCCAACGTAGGATATAATCTGTTCTTAAACTGATTGATGTACATGGCAAGAATACAGGCAGAGAATCAAGACCAGCATTGAAAACTGTAACAGCCTTTTCTCCTCAGGATTTCCAGTCTTTTCAAGAATTAAATACAGGTGGCCCCTGTATTGGCAAGCTGTAGTCAAAGATTGTCTCTGTTCTTGAGGAGCAAACCTGTAGTTTGTTCTTAGGTTCAGAACCACCGTGGTTCTGTAACCTCGTGGTGGTATTTGCATTGATAACTACTTAATTGAGGCAATAAATACCTTCACGTGGATCCAGTTACTGCACAGTAATTAGTATATGTCTTTAGTCTGTCCTGACCTAGGCCACCACAGTAATAAAAATTGTGTCAGTATTAGTATCCAGAGATTTTTGGGTTGTGAAAGGGGATTGTACAGCTGAAGCAGTCTCCTGAGTGTCCAGCAAGGCTGAAACTGCCCCTGGCTGCCAAGTTAGTTTTCCTAGGTGCAAGCCTGTGGAACATGGGGCTTCATGCTTAGGAAAGATTTGGACCTGTTGGAGCTGGTCCAGAGGAGGCCACGAAGATGTTCAGAGGGTGGAACACCTCTCCTATGGAGACAGGCTGAGAGAGCTGGGGTTGTTCAGGCTGGAGAAGAGACGGCTCTGGGGAGACCTTGGAGAACCTTCCAGTGCCAAACAGGGGCTCATGAGAAAGATGGGGACAGACTTTTCAGCAGGCCTGTTACAATGGGACAAGGGATAATAGTTTTAAACTATGAAAGGGTATGTTTAGAGTAGATGTAAGGAAGGGATTTTGTACAGTGAAGATGGTGAAACACTGGAACAGATTCCCAGAGAAGGTTTTTTTTTTCTCATTTCCCCTGGCCCCATGGTGTAAATGGAAGTTTGCCTATGTCTGAAGATGAATGCCACCTGCCAAAGGGATGAAAGCGTAGTCCTGTTTGTTGCAGACTTAGGGAAGGGGGAACATTTTGGGAGGTTTTGGAAGAAGGCAGTGCCCCAGGTCACTTGCAGAACATCAATCACATCCCAGTAATAATAAGGGGAAATGCTGCATGCAGGTGGTCAGCAAAGGCAAATGAGTCGTTGGATCCTCCTACAGTAAATATCTTAACTCCTTTTCATGGATCCAATTACTGTGTAGTAAATCAACATGTGTGTTCAGTGTGCCCTGACCTACACTTTTAGCTGTTTAAACATTTATGTTTGAGAGAACACATCTTGGTTTTGTTCCTTGTGTGAAAAAGACCGTTTTCTGGAATAAAACAATAGAAAACGAAGAAGACCAAGTTGACATTTGAAGCCGCTACCTTGATTGAAGCAGTGGACATGAAACAAACTTTAATTTTCTCCCACAAAATAGATTATACACATTAGTCACATTGCAGTATTTGTTACAAATCTATGACAAACATGATAACTGGGTATAAAAGGGAGTAGTGTCGAGTCATTGTCTTTGAGTGATTGGTACAAGTGCATAAGTATAAGAATATGTAATCAGAGTGTTAAAAAGTAGGCATTTGGAAACATAACTTTTAACATGATTCAGGGGATTAATTTGCCCTAGTGCATGCAGGACTTTAACTGAAGTTGTGTGAAGTATTAGACAGTATTATTATTATTATTATTATTATTAAAGTTTAGGAAAAAACTCCTTGATGGCTTATCTGTGGTGAAGGAGACTGTTCAGTAGAAAGGTGGGTGACTTCCATCCTTAAAACTGGGGAGGAATTAACAAGCTATATTTTTAATTTTTGAGAAAATAGGCTTTAAAAATAAATGTAAATCCAAGGATAGGACAGGCTGTTGTAAAGTAACAGCATGAGAATGATGATGCTTTCACCAAATTATTATTAAAACAAGTAATGGTTTGACTGTCCTTAGGACTTTAGGAGTGGCAGTGAGCTGCTCTTAGTTTTGCTGTGGGAAAGCAACTGCCTGGTTGGAGACTAATTCTAAAGCATTTGGCAGGTGCTGGGATGGCATGTATGATACAAAATACCAAAAGCATCCTTTCTTCATCTGCTGGGGAAGAAGAGCTGGCTCCCTATTTTGGTGTAGTTCCATAGAGGGATGCAATATGTTGCGTTCTGTATTTTATGGAAAAGGTTTTTTGAATATTCAGGGAAAAAAAAGGCAACCCTTTAGAAAGTGGTGTTGGCTTGTTGTAATAAGCTCATAACAGATCGGTTGCCTTTGTTTTGTGCATGCTGGGAGTGTCTGTAAGAAAGCAAGAAGAATGACTGTGTGTGCAGGCAGTTTGTCTCAAAACACGACTTCGGATGTGTCAGTACAGGAATGCTTTTACAGGAGCTTGCTTTACCTCCTCAGGGTAGCATTTTGGAGTCTTTCTGGAGAACCGAGCGCATTGTTGCACATGACAACCAACAGTGCCACTTGAGCTGCTGCATGTGGTGCTGTGAAAGTGTGGATGATGCATCAGTGGTCCATGCAAGCAAGTAAATGTGTAGGCTTAGAATTGCTGTGCGAAGCTCCAGAAATTGTGGTGGAGGGGGAAGAGTTGAAAACAGCTTATGTAAGATAAGCATCTGAACAGTTTGCACAAGTCTTTGCGTATGGGGACTTCAAGGCTGAGTGTCATGGTGATCTTACCAAAAAAACAGGCATTCCCTGAAGAGTGGTTATGGTGATGAAAACCTTCAGCTCTGTTTATAGCAGGTGTACCCTCTGCATTCAGAGAAAGAACAGGGCAAATGGGTCAAGAGATGAAAACATTTTTGTTCCCCACATTTCTCAATTTATTTTTTCACTGTGTTGTACACTTACACTAATAACTTCTCATGGAGAAATTAATTACCTAATTTGATTCAGCACAGGAGACTATTTGGGAAGGGGACATGTTGCTCTGCAAGTGGTTACAGTGACATGTTCAGAAGACTGATAAACTTGACATAATCAAGGCATGATTGAAACTGCTCTTCAGTGTTTAAAACTTAGAGTATACTTAATTAGGTTTGTACTGTGAACTTTGTTTTCATTAAAGCTGTTTTTGTGCTTTAGGTGAAGGCACTGAAAGAGAAGATTGAATCAGAAAGGGGGAAAGATGCCTTTCCAGTAGCTGGCCAAAAACTAATTTATGCAGGTAATGGATATTCTGAAGACACCTTATCTGAACCTGCCTTATTTTATGTTGTTGTTTGACTTGGATGCGAATGTTAAGTCTTCTGAGAATTCTAAGAACTGAAGTACAGACAGCTTGAAAACCCCCACAAACTCGAAAACAAACTCAGAGGTCTTAATTTTGAATTCGAATTTTTTAGGTTTTAATACTTGTGTGTCTGTCATCTTTGTTCTTACAGCATGATGTTGTTGGGGATATGCTGGGTGAAGAAGAAATAGCTTTTGTTACAGGAATTCAGGATTTAAGCAAGTCAAAGCTGCTGTTCTGGCTTAATTATTTTCTTGTTCAATTTATGCTGTGTATAGCTGAAGCATTGCTATATACACCTCAGAGAATTAAAAACCAGATTGTTTCTTTTGGATTAACAAAAGAAACCCACCACCAAATCCTTGCTGTACAAAGGTACTTTCAATACTTTCAAGCTCTGTCACTAGAAATGTGTGTTATGTACCAGCAAAAAGCAGGCTAATGTCAGTTAAAAACATGAAATTAACTTTATTTGAGCTTTATTTTACTTGCCTTGTTCATTCTGGCACTAATACAGAAATCCATTTTTTTGTTCTCACTTCATGTCAGAACTTTGGTGCTATTCCAGTACTCTCTCTAGTGGGTTTTTTTTCCCCCTTAAAACTGAGCTTGAAAGAAACTTTGGTGGACTTTTCACTTCTGTCATGTACCTCTTTGTAACAAGTATTGTCTTTTCACTTGTGATAAGCTGAAGCCACTGGTGACAGTGGAGAGATGATAATGGGAGAGAAGTCGTGAGTCTGTGTTTGTACAGCTCCTCAGGACTACCTCTCACAGCAAGTTTTATGTCTCCTATTCTTTTTATGGTACTTCAGTGAAGGGAATGCATGTCAAGAACATGAAGGTGGAAGCCCCACGTATAACCAAGAAATGTTAACAAGGCAGAAGGCTTTGTGCAACGTGTGTAGCTGCATGGCACTCTTAATATTGTGTTTCTGTGATTGCAAAAACCAAGGATTGCATAAGATTCTGTGACATGACTTGAGTGCTTTCTGAAGCCAGAATGTATCTGCATTATTGTATAATCCTCATAAACAGTAGGAAATACAGGAAATAAGATTGAGAATATAATACTGTCCAAAGATTGATTCTCTTTTTTTTTTCTTTTTCTTGGAGGATACATTGATGACATTTTTACTTTTATTAAAATGACCTGTAGAATTTTCCTAGTTTGGTAAAGCAAAATGATACCCCCAGCTGACTCTGATTAGAGAGGCAGATCCATTGTGTTGACACCTGTATTAGGGTAGGGTCTAGAAACCCTCAGAGTGGTGTGCCCTGAGAAGACAGGATGTCTGTATATATACTTTACGAAAGTATATGTATTATATTACATACCCCTTCATTAAAGCCTTCCCCCAAAGTGCCTATAAAAAGCTGTAAGTAAACTCATGTAGGTTCTGAGTCAGATGCTACAGGTATTTCTATTACTGCAGTACATGCAATGCTTTCTTGAATGTTTGACCTGCAAGGCTGGTGGAACCAGTCTTTTGTGTTCTGGGTGCCATAAAGTGTATGTGTTGCTTGATTTCCTTGCAGTCATCGGGATAAGGATGTGTCCTCCTGGTTGCAGTCCACTAGCATGGAGAGAGGTTGTGAAATGGAATCGATCTGTGGCACATCTTCATAAAATTAATCCGTTTAAATTGTAAAATATTCCCTGAAAGTTCTGTAGTAGAAGTTGATGCTATAAAACTCTCTGAAATACAGACTTAATTTTGTGATTTGTGGTGCTGCCTCTAAGTCAGCTTATTCTGAGAAAAGGCAAAGAAGTATGTGGCTTACTGTGTTCCTAAGTTCTTGCAGATGCGATGCAAATCTATTTTGTCACAGTACCACCTCTGCTTATGAAACATCAAAAAGTGGTAGTATAACAAATGTTTCTGGGTTTGTCTGATAGCTTTTTCATCCTTCTGTCAAGGTGGCAAGATGTGGAATGGTTCTAGCTTTTTTCTGATGTTTTAGCCTTCTTTTAATAGCAAGCTGTTAAAGTTGCAAGGTCACAAACTTGTTATTTAAGGTAATGCTCTTATCTGAAGACCAAATGGAAGATAAGCAGACAGGAATTTCCCTTACTGTGTGAGCAGACATAAGTTACTTGGTTAAGATTTTGGTTTGTTAAAGCCTTTCCTCTTTATTACATGAATCTTTGGTATGGGTCCAGTGAATCTTTCCAGATTTAATACTTTTATTTGAAATGGTTTGAAGCATCTTCAGCACTTAGGGCAGCAGTCCTCAAGCTATCCAGTACTCTGTGCATCATAGGAGGAAAACTGTGCCTCTGCTGCCAAAGCTTAATGGCCAAACTGCTTTTTGTTGGGTGGTTTAACATTTATAAATCTGCATAAAACATGTTTTCGTGAGGAAATCCCAAGATCATCTGCTGATTTGCTAAACAACTTCTTAATTTCTACCTGTTTAATTTCCCAGGTAAAATCCTTAATGATGAAACTGCTCTTAAAGAATACAAGATAGATGAGAAGAACTTTGTGGTGGTTATGGTGACAAAAGTGAGTAATTGTTACTTCTGAATAGGAAGCTTCATAAATTCAATTCTGTTTTTTCTTGCGATGAGTGATTGTGTGTGCCCATCCTTAAAACCAGTGGAATTTCATCATATGCAAGTTTTGGTCAACAGTGAAATGCTTGTGTGAATAGATAAAAAATACTGCTTCACAGTCCTGGTTTGCCTAGGCTGATTTTTTGCTGCTGTTCTGTGCTGAATATTTGTATCAAAGAAAAAAAATTGCTAATGGCTGATTTTACTGTTTATTCTTTCTTATCTCTCTGTTATTTTTGCCCTTTTATTATTAAAAGGAAGAAGGCAACGTAGGTAGTTTGTTGTTGAGTCCTCTGTATGGAACTCTTCCAGCCATGCCATGTTGCTTTTCATAGTTCATGGCTTTTTCTTTTGTCAAGCTCAACAGCATAAACCACTAGAGACAGGATACATCTGGCAGTAAACAAACCTGTGGGTTTTGAAAGACTGCAAGTGCAATTTACAGGGAATGACTGTGACACGTGTTTGAAGTATTTCTTCTCTGAACCACTTGTCAGGCTGCTTCCAGGAATCAAGCCACTGATTTTCCAGGCATTCCAGACCATTGCAATCTGAATAAAACTGGCTTCATCTCTGGTTTGGAATATGAAATTAATTTTGAAGCTAGAGTTCCTCCTCCTGACAAAGAAAACATATATTCCGTTGCCCTTTATTTCTAAACACAATTAAACATCTGGGCTTGTTAAAGGTAACTGTTGTTGCTGTCTTCCTGACTGAACAGCCTTCTAGTGTGTGGTTTGCCACAGAGGCATTTATCAGTACAAGAAAACAGGTGCCGATGCCATGTCAGAGTCCGGTTTTTCATTTCGTTGATAGCAGAAGACTCCAGAGAAGTTGTGCAGTTGCTCCCCCTGGAAGTGTTCGAGAAATGTGTGGCTGTGGCACTTAGGGACATGGTCTAGTGGTGGGTGTGGCAGTGTTGGGTTAGATTCAATCATTTGAAAGGTCTCCTCAACAATTCTATGATTCTAAACACAGATCTCGGTGAAGAACTGCTAAATCCAGTACATTCTGATATTAAAGGACCTGTCGTTTGGGTATTTCTTCAGGCTTACAATCTTTTTGCTAGTCTTGAAGCTCAATTGCCCTTTCCCATTTCTATTGTGGGTAAGACATGCCCAGTCATGTAGGCACAGACTGCTAGCTTTGTCTGATGCTCAGATGTTGTTGCATTAAGGGTTTAGGAAGCCAGCAGAAAATAACCCCCCTTGCATTCCAACTGTGCCAGTGTTTTTCTTTGAGTGCTTATTAAAATGTTATTTGCTGTGCCCGTCATGTTGGAAGCTATTCATTCTTAACCTTATCTTTCCTTGCTGACAAAAGGAGGAAGTAAATGTTTCCTACTTCAAGCAAACATTGTCTGAAAGTGGTGCACCTTGAATAAGTAGTTTTGTTAAAGTTCAGCTATTTCTCTTGGAAGGGCAAAGATTGGGGTCAGCTTTGTCAGCCCTTGGGGCTATTTCTGTATAATGGGATTAATACTGCATCCAAGAAAAATTCAGGTTTCCTTTAGAGATGTGAAGATTATTTCACAATTGCGTACAAGTATTATCCACTCTAAATTTTCTGCCGTAAATTAGGTAGTCCTTCATTCTGCTGTGTCCTTGGTGCTCACTTCAGAGCTGAAGTATTTGAGATGTTACTGTAGTGCTTTGAATGCAAAGATTGCATAACTAAAACATGTTGCAGGTGAAATTTAATTCTTTTTCGCATCTTGTTTTCCAGCAAACAGCATTCATAATGAAATGTGATTTCTATCTTAATCACTTTTTTTCCAGGGTGGTGAGAAAAGCTTTTGCTTGTTCTGCAGATGCTTTTTGGCAACTCGCTTGCTTTCTTTTGGAAAACGTGTTTTTGTAAAACACAGGATTGTTTTCATATTTAGAATATTGTGGTCTGTAAATATTTAGATGTTTGCATTTCACTTTATCCTCAGAGTGTGAACGCTCAGGTGTGTAAGTACTTCAGTGACGCTCTCAGTTGCTTGTTTAAACACAGGGAAAGGCGTTAAGAGATTTAATGTCTCGCAGTGCTTTAATGTTGTGCTTGATGTTGAGGCAGCAATATCAAACACAAATGGTCTTAACAGAACTTGGTGTGTTTCCTGTAGAGAGCTTGGATTTATGAGCTTTGTGCTGTGCCTGAACTCTGTTGTCCTCCCGTAGCCCAAAGCAGCAGCTGGAGCGACTCAGCCGTCAAATGCCACTTCCACTGTTGGCTCAACAACTGCAGCTCCCACAGCAGTTGCTGCACCAATCCCTGTTGCTGCCCCTGTGCCAGCTCCTGTCCCTCCACCACCAGCACCAGATGCAGTGGCTTGTGAACCTGCACCTGTGACTGCTCCGAAAGAGGAGAAGCCAGAAGAAAAACCACCTGAGGCACCAGCTGCTGTCAGTCCATCATCAATTGACAGGTATGAATAAGCCTCCAGAAATGGGTTCTCATTTCTGTCAATTCCCGTTGCTTCTAGTTCCAGTCATTCTCTCCATTCTATATAATTTTTCTTCTTTCTTAACTGTAATTTCATTCTCTGACTCAAGTATAACACTACTGATTGTAAGAAGCACCCCTCCTTGCTTACGCCTTCTCCTGTGGGAAATGGGGTCTTGGGAATAAACCTGTGGAGGGGAGAGTTAAATGACACAAGACTTGTGCTCCTCTTAGGCATTTCAGAATTGCTATCATGCAAGTTTCTTTTCAGACTGAAGATATTCACCTGAAATGAGACGCTACTGCTCACAAAGCTCGTGGAGTCCTAAGAGTGATGTGTCCTGTCCTGTTCATAAACATCTGATTGTATTTTGGATCACGTTGGTCAGATTCGAACCTTAAGTTCTTTATTGCTATATGAGTCTCTTAATTTCTGGGCAGAGCTTTTTCTTCCAAAATATAGGATATGGTATTGCTCTTCATCATGTAATGCCTTAAAGCTACAAGTTCATTTTTTCTGAATGTTCCTTGGCCCATATGCAGGTAATTGTGGGACTGGAAAAGCTTTTCAAGTCAATTTTCTACACCTGAGAAAATCAAACCGAAGTTAGAGGTTTCATCCCTGTTGTATGCTCTTGCCTTTTTTTTTGCTTGCTTTAAGTTGCTTAAGTACTGCATGCGATTAAAATGTTGTTAACTGGAATTTAATGGCCCTTGAAGTGCTGCATAGCATCAAATCTTCATTTTTCATACGCTGGTTTTTAATTATTTGTGTGTTATTTCTGGGAATACTGGCGCACAGGACGGTATTTTTTAAGTGATTGTATTTAAACACCGTCGAATACTGATTTGATGATAACGAAGCGAAACTTGCAATTGCCTAATGTCTTGAAAAACTCATCACAAATTTCTTGCACTAAACACACAAATCGATGATTTAATTTGGCATTTCTGAGAAACGAGTGTCTCTTAGAAATGGAACGCAAATGAAGTTTCATTTATCAGTCAAATTAACTTAGTTTTTTTAAAAATAGTAATGGGTGGGGTTTTTTCCTCTTCTTTTATGCCGTTTGTCCAGTAGGTTCCAAGATCAGTCTTTCATACTGACATAGTGGTTTTTTCCATGTTTTTCATGTACAGATTGCAGTTTTATAAAACTGCAGTAAGGGAGCCTCAGTGTACACACTTAACAGGGAGGAACAAAATAATTTAGCATGTACATTAAAGTTATCACCTGCCTTGATTTCAGTGAGTGCTGTTTCCTTCTGATTGGCTTTAGAAGTTAAATTACTAAGGCAAGATTTATTGACCCAAGGCCAGGCCAGCTGGCGTCCTGCTTTGCCTTTGATCTTTTTTTGATTGTAAATCTTACTACTGACAGATACTAGTGAAGCATTCTTGTTGGAACAAATTATTTCTTGCATAGATCTTACAGAGATCCCTGTAAGTGCCTTGTTGGATTTTTAGTGGCGTCTTCTGGAAACATTCAGATCAATCTGATGATCTTTCACTTGCTGCTAGGAGTTGCCAGCTCTGGTAGCCTGACAAATGTGAGGCTCCTGCAGCTCCATGTCCTCAAGTCTATCACGTTATCAAGACTGAACATGTATTCCCAAAATATACACACAATATGTATATACCTATAAATATATGTCTGGCTGCTTAGGTCAGCTCAGGCAGGGAAAAACCCAGCACTCATGCAAGATGCATCAGCCACATCTTGTTCCCCTCTGGCTATTTAGGGCAAAGCCCACTGCTGCAAAATGAATAT
Source organism: Mohoua ochrocephala (assembly GCA_013398855.1). NCBI lineage: Eukaryota > Metazoa > Chordata > Aves > Passeriformes > Acanthizidae > Mohoua > Mohoua ochrocephala. The sequence continues at coordinate 62,732 of VZTA01008430.1, read as the reverse complement.
GTACGAAATACAAATGAAAAATACAAATTTCTGTTTTGATAGCTGGCCCGTAGAGTCTGCCAAGTTTTTGGTACCTGGGCATGGGGACTGCCTGAGCCCTGCAACCCTGATGTTCAGATTCCCTTGGCCTGTGCACATGCACACATACAGAGGGCTCACTCAGGAGCTGACTGCAGTCCTTGGCCTTCAGACTTCCACAGTGTCTGATCTCAGCAGTTGCTGGCTCCACAGGTGTCTGGATCCCCCTGACTCGTAGTTCCCTGTCCCTGTGAACACTTGGAATTCCATATATGCACTTGCATAGAGACACACACACGCAGACACCCTGCATCATGAGAAATTTTAGAAGTAGAATGTAATAAAAAGACAAGATGCGCTGGTGGTGAGGTGCAGAGCGTGGCCAGGCAAGTGTTTCTTACCTATGACTGGCCCTTTTTCTCCTCTTTCTGCTCTCTTAACCCGTCCTTTTCATCTGCATGGTGCCTTGGTGCTTTTCCTTCCCCTGCCTTTGGTTCTTGCTCTAGATTTCCCCCAACACTTTTTCCTGGCACCTCATGGTGAGTTGCACCATCCTGTCGGCTGTAATGCCCTTGAAGGAGTCCTGTTGACCCACCCTGGGTGTCACCCTGAGACCAAGGGGCTGATGCTTTAATTTGCAGCCCTGGGAATGGGGCACCCTTGGCTGTGGCTGATTAAAACTGGTGTTCCTCTGCCTACTGTTGCGCCTCTGTGTTCCTTGCTGTTCATGGAGGTGAGCCTTTAATCCTGTAATTTAACAACTTTGATAACTTGAGATGGAGTAATTTCCAATGTTAGCAGTTTATATTCCTGGGAAAGTAGTATACTGAGATTTTAATAAGTGCTTGCTGCCGACCTCCTTGGGTCCTCATTGAGGTCAAACTGGTGACTGTGGGGAAGCAGTTAGTGAGACTGCTGTGTGCTTTTGAAAATCCACCTTGTTCTCCCACCGTTTAAAGCATTCAAGCAAGCAGATGGCTAATCCCTGAGCAGATGGGC
>VZTA01008430.1:35679-61665 GCA_013398855.1 Mohoua ochrocephala | reverse complement strand
TTTGAAAAACAGGAAGTTTTCCAAAGTTTTGTAATTACCATTGCACTTGTCTTCGTCTTACAGTACAACAGGTGATACATCTCGATCAAATCTTTTTGAGGATGCTATAAGTGCACTTGGTAAGTGGAGAGTTTTTTTAATGTAGACGTTATCTTGGTGCAGCAGAAACATGACGGATTAGCAGATGTTGACATTTCCTTCTGTATCTGTCACTGTTAAAGTTATAATCAAAGTGCTCTTCTCTAAGACCTGAAGTTGGTACCTTGGAACCAGCTTCGAGAACTATTTTACTGAAGAATATTTCCCTCTGTATATTTTTATTATGTAAAAGGAAGATCCTTATCATGCCTGCTTTTTTCCCCCCATTTGCCTTAATTTCTCTTCTAACTATTCACTTTGAAGTAGCTCGAACAGAAGACTAGATGTAAATATGTGTGTGCTTTTCACTTTTGCTCCCCAGAGTGCAGGTCTGATAAAATGGCTGCCTTTATTATTCACTTGTTCCAGCTTTGAAAGTACTTTGCTTTTTGACACATTGAGATTAGATCTGCTGCCATCTGGGCCGAGCAATGAATGCCTCCATATATTTACAGTCAACTTACTTTTATTTTGACAATTTAAGTAATCTTTGTTTCTCAGTGGAGTAGACGGAATAAAGACAATAGGAAGGTCTGCCCCTCATTTATGCTGATTTGGGTATCTAGGAAATTATTAGACAAACCTGCAACTCCTTACTTCTACTGAAATTTTCGGGTTGTTTTGGAGTGTTAACAAATTCAGGCACAGAAATAAGGAGGAGGTGGGGTTTTTATTCTGTCTTTTTCCTATAAATACGAAGCTGCAATTTGGTACAAAGAGTTGAACCAAGTAAAGAGTTTCACTTACATTTTTGTGTGGATATATTTGAGACAGCTGCTGTGATTAAGCAGCCCAGGGTGATTTAGAAGCAGCAGTAGTGTTTTACATGAATTAGTGGTAGCTACTAGGCTTAGGTCTGTCCAGCTGCAGCTTAGCTCTTAGGTGTGACATAACTGTTTTAGATGGTATGATGTGAAATGGCTGATGGATACTGCAGGAGACAAAAATGTAACAGAACTAAACTGGCTGAACTGGTTGCTGCTACCAAAGGTGCTTCCTTAACCATTCATAGTATCTTAGTGGCCAAGATGAGGTCATCACAAACACTCGTGTTAGCAGTGTTGATCAGCAAGTTAAATGAAGCTGGTGGTCTTGATTCAAATCTCTTCAAAATTGGAATTAAAAGAAAAAAAGCCCATTTCAAGACCATCACCTCACTATCCATTTTATATGGGAGTTCTTTGGTTGGTGTCTGATGGAGTAAAACCCATGTGTCCCTAACGTGTTTGGAAATAACAGGTATTGAGTGGGATTTTCTGGGTAAGCATACTGTAAGTGTTGTCAGCCAAAAAATTTCTGGGTAAGCATACTGTAAGTGTTGTCAGCCAAGGGCAATAGGCATGAACTCTGTGGTTCTTTCTCTTTAAAAACTGTCCTGGAGGGAATTTGCTTGCACAAATTGATGGAGTAGTATGTTTTCACATCCTGAGTTGGATCCTACACATATTCTAACTGTGGCTTCTCGATTACATTGTCTGAAATTAATTGACTTTGCTTTAAAAACAGGGATTGATTTCTATGATTTGCTGTTGTTTTCAGTTAAGTGGTGAAAAGTGATGTGGCTTTGCGTGCTACGTGAAGATCTGCACGTCTTGCAGTTCTTGTGCAACCACATCTTTCACAGGAGCAGCCTAAGATTTCTTTAGGGCATAGGACGAGAATTATTGTGGGGAGTGTGATGAACTGGATCTGAGTGTTAATCCAGCTTTAAAACGTTATTTGAAAGACAAAAGCAAAGAGCAGAATCAGTTCAGCATTGACCTCAAACATTTCCACTAGCACTAGGTACAGGTAGGCCTGACTCTGTATCATGACATTGCTGGTGTGCAACTTCTGAATTATTATTATCATTATTCTTTCTCTAGCTTTTGCACAACTTGTTAACTAGTCTGCGTGGAGTACATGCACCTACGTTCTCCGTAATTCTGTGTTCCTCCTTTGGCTTTTAATTATGCCTTAGGTAGCAGCCAGTGCAGAGCAAGCCAGCCTTTTTGCATCTTTTTCCTGTATCAAATCTCACACACTGTTCTGGTCTCTAGCTAGCTTATATTGAAAAAGCAGTACAGAAGTGTTCAAGTAGTAACTAATTACATCAGCAGGTGTTCTGTCTGCTTGGTAGGTTTCTTAGGAGTAGTAAGGGTAAACTAGTGCTGTATAAGGAAGAATGTGAGCAGAAGTTTAGCAAAATCACTGTGTTGGGACAGCTGTTGGCTTGGCCTTTTTGCTTCTCTGGAGACATATATAGAAGTATGTATCTTTAGAGCAAAGTTTAGGTGATTTTTCTTTCTTAATGTCTGAAAAAAATGCAGGTAGATGTAAAATGAATGATTTCGTAGTTCTGTATGGAGATGTGAAGAACTTACCCTTCCTTAAACTCAGGTTGGCACTATTACTTTGAAGCCCAAACAATAAAAACTCAAATTAGTCAAGGCTTTTAAATCCTTTATGGATAGTGCACAAGTACCCTTGGGCTAGGGCTGTTTTATTGTTTGTTCCTGAGTATACTGCCCTAAGTAATACACCCACTGATTATTTAGAAGCACACGTTAAGAAACAGGCAATGGGGTTGTATTAATGTTGGCTTGAGTTAAACACCTTCTCCCTAAGGGAATAAAACTTCATGTTTTCTTTGGTTCTTTTAATTATGACTTACTTGTCTTAACAGAGTAGCTCTTGTATTTGTTTCCTCTGGGGTTTTTTTATTATTATTAATCAGTTGTTTTTTATGACAACTGTTAATTATTTAACTCTCCTGCCACTAACTTGCTAGTTGCAGAGTCAGTCAGTAGTAGGATTTCACTGAGATCAGGAATACCTTTATCCAAGGGAGGACATGGTATTTTAATGCCTGGGTTTATTTGTCCAAGAAGATAAACTTTAAGATTTACCCAATTATAATGTGTAATAGAATAGTTACCTTTTTTTTTAATTGTTATACCTACTGTCTTCTTTCAAGGCAGGAAAATTAAATGGATTATGAAAAGAGATAATAATTTTCCTTACAGTGAGGTTAGCGTAGTGATCAGTTGCCTTAATTGCTCCATACATGGTGTGTGTACCTTTTTTTTCTTGATTGCTGCGGTTGTGGGACAGTTTTCGTCCATTTTTGCTGTAAGAGTTGGGGGATTTGGTGTGATGGATGTCTAGTCAAATGTTAGATGGAGTGAGATAAGAATTAAATCAGATAACTTGGTCTCCTGAACCCTCCTTGAGGTCTTGAGTGGCTTTCCTAGATACAACTTTTAAGTCTTCTGCCTGATTTGAGTTGGTCCACGTTAAGTTGATTAAATTACTTGGATCATCATCACCAGCACGTAGCAATATAGAGTGGTAACTTGGTCATCACTAATTGTCATCTGTCTAACAACAAAAAGTCTGTATTTGGAAAATCCAGAATGGCTGACAATTTGACAGGTAGATTTCTACCTTGAAAGTTTTGATTTCCAAATGTAAGCTGCAGGAGACTTCTCTTGATTACATCAGGAATTGAATATTAGCTGTGAGGATGCCCTTGACCTTAAATGAAAACTTGAAGAGAGAACATTATTTCAATTACAAGTACAGAAGTATGACAAGTACTGCTGTTGTCAGCAGAAGTTTACATTTTCTTCATTAGCCTCCACTATTTTCAATCAAATTCATAATGAAACCACTGAATATATTTGGAATTAAAGCCACAGAACCATGGCATGTTTAGCGTGAAGTACTTTTTTCAATGATCAGCTGAAATTTGGGCTGAAATTATGTTTATCCATTGAAACTTTTTTTTTTGTGTGTGTGTGTGTGTGTGTGTGTGATTATTTTCGTCTTCTTCCCTTAAAATGGTGGTCCTGTGACTTCTAGTGACAGGTCAGTCCTATGAGAACATGGTGACTGAGATCATGTCCATGGGCTACGAGCGAGAGCAGGTGATAGCGGCGCTGAGGGCCAGCTTCAACAATCCTGACAGAGCGGTGGAATACCTTCTGATGGTGAGCACTTACCTTGCCTGCTCCTGGTCTTCCAGGTTTTGTTTTCCGTGTGATACCTTTAACACTTTGGTTTTGGTGTTATTTTGAACATTGCTCAGTCACTGAGAGTGCCGTTCGCCCTCTGGAAAGATGAGATTGAGATTTCGACAGGCACGGTGTGTTAAGGAAAGCACCGAAGTAATCCCTAACCACCTCTACCACTTCTTCACTTTCATTTTTCGTTGATTTATATGGATATTGTACGTCAAGTATGTCCAGTTCCAGTGATAGCTTTAACTGCCAGTGGCTGGCTCAGTGATTTTGTGTCACCTCTTGGTGACAGCATTAGTTGTACTTTTGCACTGGTATCTATAACATCACCATTCTTTAAGTTCCAGTTCACTGTTTTTACTAATAATGCACAGTGTTCTTAATATACTTTCCAAACAGAAAGATTTGAGAGGTGGTTTTTTTTTTTTTTTTTGAACGATGCTTAATTTAACTGGTGTTTTCATTTCAGCAGTGTTTTAGAGAAGAAACAATTTTCATTTGGTAAATAAAGCTTGAAGGGTTAAATGAACTTCATTGGCATGAGAGGAAATAGAAGAGTAATTTCACGTTAATGAAAACTCTGTGAGTTGTTTTAGGGGGCTTTTTGGTTTATTTCTCATTGGATACCTTAATCTGACAAGTGGATTGTAACCACCGTAGAATCTGTCTATGATTTTGTTGCTTAATCAGTGTTTCCAGTGCATTTAATTTTCACTCTGGCATACCCTTTTTTTCCTGATGAGGTTTTTCCTTGTAGCAGATCTGAACTTTATTACAATCTGGCAACCAGATATCTTGACCTAATCCTTGCAAAATACATGTGGATTGAATTTCTGATTGATTGATAAGAAATCTGGCATCTTCAACCTCCAGTTATAAAACTTTAATTTTGTTAATGAAGTTTTCTTTCAGTAGTTACAACTACAAGTCCCTGGCGTGCTTCCTACTTACATTAGTGTTCCCAAGACTTTGTAATCTTCAGATTTTAAACTGACGACAAATGTTTTGAGTACAAGAATGTAAAAAGTTCAATTCCCAACTAGCTTTGGGCCAGGCAAGGGTGAATGCAGTAGCTCCCAACTTTCTGTCATAAGTCTGCAAGCTCAAACATTTGTTTTTCATGCTGTCAAAATGTTGGTTTTACTGTTCATCTCGTCTGTAAATACACCATGAAATCAGTGCCTCCCCTAACTGTTGGGCCTGCGGTGCTTGTGGCAGTCCTACACAGCGTGCATTTCTTGTGCACTCAGTCTGGCACTTCCCTCCTCTAGCTTATTTCTGCTCAGGAACTCCAGAGTAGAGATAGAGCATCCCTGTGATGGAGTTACGTGTCACATCTGCCAAATAGATGGACTGGTGTGAGCAGTTAATTTCTAGTCCTTCAGAAGGTCCTGTGTATAAAATGGATCTTTCTGTTGTGTAAGATGTCTCTTTATGTTTCATGTCATCCTTCACTGGAAATACCTTTTCTTTTTCTTCTTCTTCTTCTTCCTTCCGGAAAAGGGAGTAAGGAGGAATGGTCTTGCTCTTGGAGACCATATTAGATGTCAGACTTTTTGTTGTCCTTCTGGAAGAATCCTTTTGCTGTAGATGGTCTTTCTAACTGTTCTGGATCTGCTGGGTTCCTTACTCTCCTGCTGCATCAAAAAAAAGGTTCTTTTTAGTTACTATTGATCTGATCTGTCGGTGACACTGTTCTTTGACCCTCTCTCTACGTTACCTACCTCCAGACTGTCATCAGCACTATCTTTTATATAATCTGCAGATTAGGATTAGAGTGTTGAGATCTGTAAGTGTTCAAAGAACACCAGTACACCAAAGGTACCTGTAAGGTGTAGTAAAGGACTTAAACTGTAATTAAATGTTCCTCAGATGAGCCCTGAAGTTTCTACTTGTTGTCCATGGTTCAGATGGCAAGCTCTTCAGTTTTCAGGCCTTCGTCATTGAGGATGTAGATGTAATCCTGTGTCCATGAGCTGTGGTCACGGAAGAAGGTCTCAGTTGCAAAAGATGCTGTTTTTCTATGCCCCACACTCATCTTTGGAGGCATTTACATTCAGATCTCTCTTTCAGCCAAGGATTTCCTAACCCCTAATTAGGAAGGAGTTCTGTCACCTCTTCAGTAACCAGCCTCTTAGTTTGAAAAATTTTAGGAAACATTCCTTGAGTGTGAGTATAGTCATATGCTGAACATAATTCCTGGAGAGGTGGTCAACGTCCTGTGCCTGTCAGTGTTTCAGAGGCATTTGGACCATGCCCTCTACAGGCTTTAACTTTTGGTCAGCCATGAATCTGTCAGTCAGTGGGACTAGATGATCATCGTAAGTACCTTCCAACTGGAACCATTTTGTTCTCTGTTCTGTGCAGAAGCTGGACCTGACGTGATTATTGCCCTGTGGAGAGCAATGTCAGCTAAAAACGGCTGTAGTGCTCAGTTAAACAGTAAACAATTGTTTCATCCACCATAAGGCCTTTTTTGCTGCCCAAGCAGTGTTTGCATTCAGAGTGACTTGTGTGTGGTTTAATACCATGCTTTATTCTGTTGTGTAGCTGCGTGAACAAGGTCCGCACGCCTCGCTGGCATTGTCTGAGTACAACTGTACACAGTCTCTTATTATTTGAAGAGTGATACTTCAAGCTTGTGTTCAAGAGTTAAGATGATGTTCAAGACAACAAATAATTTCTAAGTAAATTTGTTTGAACGAGTTTACATAGTCCTTCCATTCGAGAGCAAACTGAAACGTTTAAACAAGCACATGTTGTTTGATCTGGACACAGATTGCAGTGATGACATACTCCTGTGAATAGGTGAAATCAACTGGTAATTTCATAAGAGTAACCCAAGTTGTTACATTATACTTGGATTGCCAGGATTTTTTTTTTTTTTTTGGATGGGAAAAGGTATTTAATCAGTGCTCTGTAAGCCACTGATAAGAGAGCGTTACCTCAGAATTATACCATGAATGGAATTCTCCTCCCCCTCAGTGGAGGGAGGGATGTGTAGCAAGCTTACTGAGCCATGTGAAGGCAATGAAGTGTGTGACAGGGAAATCTTGCATTTATTCCCCTGAGTGGCTTAAACATGCAGTTGATGATTAGGTGATTTATACCTCGATGTGATTCTTAATAAACAGGTAAGGCAAAGCATTGCTTGGAGCACGGTCCAGTTCTCCCTTTCTAGATGTGCCCTCTATATTAGCTGTGTATTTATCCTTTTTGTTCAGGTGTAATGATGAACATACCACGTGAAGATCATGTTACAGCAGGACTTTTAACCTACATTACCTACCAGTGATTTTTATGGTAGGCTTGACAAACCTCTTCATTGTCTGGTTACCCTGTAGATCTGTAATATTTCCAGTTCCTTAAGTTTTGTGGTTCCCCACCTGAAGGGTGACCCTCATTTGGGTAACTTCTCTGGGCTGTTCCAGCAGGGCTTGTTGTAATATTCTTGGTGTCTCTCCCACCAGTAAGTTTCCAGGCTTCCGGGAGGTAGATCGAAAGGACAGACAGTGAGGAAGGCAAGGTTAGGGTAGGAAGCTTGAAGGATTTCCATGCAGGAAAAAAGTAGTAGAGTGAGGTGTCACGGTTGTACAACCTACATTCTGGTTTATTACAATACTGTGTTTTAGGTTTGTCCATTTCAGCCCCCATAGCAATCAGTTCCTATACAAAGTTGTTTGCCCATAGAAAATAAACAAAAGGCAAGTTAACTTTTTTAAAAAAAGAACAGAAAAACCCCAAAAAAACTGGGCGACATGCAGACCTTTTCACTTTTAAGATACCGTGAATGACTGCTTTTCATTGAGGAAGGAGGTCCCAAGAAGTGTGTTCTTGTATCTCTTCTCAGTTTCTTGCCAGTTTTATGGCATTGTTGATCTTAGTTAGCATTTTGTACAGCAATTTGTTGCTGTAATGTCACTTCTTTTGCATAACACTATAACATATTGTAACAGTATCTGTAGTTTAACTCTTTCACTCATGTCAAATATATTCTAACAGGATTCAAAGCAAGTATTTTTTATCGGGCAAAGCGTGTTTTGAAGTGATGCAGTGCATGCTTTACTGCCTTTCTATACAAACCACACATTTTTCCTGCCAAAAAATAAAGTTAATCTTTTCACGATGTTCTCTGTCAGTTGTAAATGCGTAACTCATAGGATCTTGCCTTGTATTTGCAGTGAAAGCATTAAGGTTGTTTTTTGGTTTTTTTTTTTTTTCCCTTCATTCTGAAACCCAAATACTGCATGTAGTTTTGAAACATTTCTGTTAGCATTCTGTGGGTAACGATGTGAACTGTGGCTTTAGGGTATACCTGGAGATAATCAGGCTGTGGCTGAACCCCCTCAACCACCAAGCACTGGTGCATCTCAGTCTTCAGCAGTGGCAGCAGCAGTAGCAACTATACCCACGACTACTAGTTCACTAGGAGGTAAGAAAGGCTGTGCTTGAGAGGATGTGATAAACAATGTGCACTTAATCAATCTCTTTTTTCAGTCAGTTGCGAGTTCCAGGTGCTTGGGAGCTGTTCAAAGGGAATTGGATAAGAGCTGTTAACATGGAAATTCCAGGTGTGGTAATTTCTTGGGACAAGTGGCAGTGAAGTGTGTGATGTCGTGTGCAATGAAACATGAGTTTTCCAAAAATGCAGTGAACTTGGCACAATTTCTTTAATTCAGTATTCTGGATTTAAGTGCAAGAGCGCAGATATGGTTCGGGTTGTGTTTTCTCTCACTTAACCTCTGGCTTTTTACTTTGTGGCTGACTGGGCACTGTTCACTATGACTATATGAATATATTTACCACACAGAAGTTGGAATATCAAGGGAGAAACCCGAAATTAGGCCATGAAGTGTAGCCCTGGAGAGACCCTATAAATGACCCAGGACTCCTCACTCAGCAGTGCAGCTCTTTGACAGTGGTTGGTGCCTGCTGAAGAGAAGGGTATTTATCACATATTTATCTCCCTCTTAAAGGGAGATAGATAAATACATGAAAGGAGCCTAAAGAAGGGGTGGGAGAGGTCTCTCTTAGGCTATGGCAGAAATGGTGCTCAAGCTACAAACCCTGATAAGAGGCCAGAGTGTTAATCATGCATTTAGTAGGTGCAGGCACACATGACATGATCCATGAAGAGAGAACGGGGGGGGGGGGGGATGTTCCACAGCAGTTCAGACACTGCTGTGTTCAGTTCAGTAACAGTGTGGGATGTATGGGAAGGCAGGACTCCCTGGAGAACTGATCTGTGGCAGGAGGTGGAGAGCTCTGGCGTAGATGCAGAGACAAGACACGGTGGGTTGGGTAGATGTGTGTGAGATTAACCAGAGATGAGACATACAGAGGAAGGTGTTGGAGAGAAGGACAAGGCTGTTGAATCTTAAGAGAAGACTGGGTGAAAAGGAAATGTCTTGTTCAAACTTAGAATAAAGGAGTTTTGCTTAAAGCTAGAGTTAGTGTGAGGAGGCAAATTCTTCCATTCTTCGGTGAGGGGTGTGTATTATCCACTTTCATGTCCTGTTTCTAGCTACAATTACAGCGTAGGTATGTATTTTACTAAGATTCTTAGTAACTTTAAAAACCGTGTTATTTCACTGATTTTTTTTTTTTTCAGGGCATCCACTTGAGTTTTTACGAAATCAGCCTCAGTTCCAGCAGATGAGACAAATTATCCAGCAAAATCCTTCTCTGTTGCCGGCATTGCTACAGCAGATTGGACGGGAAAACCCCCAACTACTGCAGGTGCATCTTAAAACAAGAAAATAATGCTTGCTGATTCTGATTTAGCTTTTCAAGAGAGTCATATGTTGATGTTGTCTGGGATCATACGTTATTAGCAGTTACAGCATTCTATTGCTGGCTTTTCAGCAGTTGTTGCTGTACGGAATGTGTTTTCTGTGACATTAGATGCAAGTTTGAGTCTTCGTAAGAGGTGCAGAGGGGGTGAGGAAGAGGAAAGGATGACTGCAGTTGAATTGAAACATAAAAATTGCGTTTCTTATGGTTAGGTTTAATAATTTTTCTCTGTGCACTTTTTACACGTTCCTTTGACTTCTTAATTCTTTGGAAATAAATGTTTTTGCTTGTCTGTTGGCAGGCTTAAACATGAGTTATTTAAATGTACGTGTTTCTTTTACTGTTCTGTGCATCGCAGCAAATAAGCCAACACCAGGAACATTTTATTCATATGTTGAACGAGCCAGTTCTAGAGTCTCGCCAAGGTTTAAGTGGCAGTGATGATGGTGCCAGCACTGGAGGAATAGGAGATGCTGGGAATGCTCACATGAACTACATTCAAGTAACACCTCAGGAAAAAGAAGCTATAGAAAGGGTGAGCCTTTCTTTTTTTGAAATTTTCCTTTCTTCTTTGAGATTCTTGCTGCTGTAGGGTGTTGACTCCAGTGCATGCTTAAGACATGCCTCACTTAAACAAAGTTTAGCTCAGTAGTTCTGCATCACATTTGATGTTTTCATACTTGGCATTTCATAGCTGTCGTAGCCTTGTTTCAAATCGTACCTCTTCTTGCTTTATACCAATTGAGTCTAAAATATCTTAAATCTGTCTAACTGAGAAGAGGCAGAACGTTTTAAGTGATCAGAGACCATCCAGTGATAATTGATGACGGAATGGATTTCCCTCAGGAATTACTCGTGAAGTAATTCCTCTTGCAAAAGCCTCAGCCACTACTGTTCTAGATCATGCCACGACAGTTTCGAGGTACAAAGGTCTCGCTGCATGAGCACCCTTTGCAAAGTATTGGAAAGTAAGAACACTCATAGTTGAGTAGATTAGTTGGAGTCAAAACTTCACTCAGTTATTTGTCTGTCCATGAGAATTAGTTAATTATAGTTTTCTAAAAGTACTGGTAAGCATGAAAATATTCTCTGGGGTGGTAGATTGCATTCGTAAATACTGTGTAACTGACTAAATTTGCATGGATGGAAATGCCTCTGAGACTTTTCTCAGGACAAATGGCAAGACTTTTGTCATACTGTGGTAGTGGTTTTGTGCCCCAAAGACAATGTTTTTTCAGCTGGGAAAAAAAAGTTTTACGTAAGGATCATCAGAAGATACCTATTTGAGTATAGGTGTCAATCCTCTAGATCTTGAGGAAATTGGCAATTTATAAAAATGAGTCTAATAAAATTATTTGTCCATCTACCTCTTCCCAGGTCATCTTCTTTAGTCTGCTGCATTTCCTTCTAAAGCCATTTTATGCAGTAGAGCTTTATTAGCTCTACAGTCTGTTCCAAAACCCAGCAGAGATCCATACACTTCTTTCTCTTTCCATGAAAGACAAACCTCAAAATTTAAGTGTCTCAGTATTGCAGCTGATGCCTTCATGCTGTTTGTGAGCCTGAAATAAAATCTGAGAATGGCTGGTGAGGGATAATAGGACACAGTTTCTCACAGCTACTTGATCTGCCCCATACGTGAAATGCCTTGCAGGTGCTGTGAGGATTTTAAGAAAATCTCCAAATAGTGGAGTATACTTGCCTTTGGCTAAAACAAGGATTCATTTGCTGAGTGCCCCTAAGCGCTGGCTAAACCCTTGGCACAGTAATAAGTTCTTCTCTGGTGTTCTCATGCCCTGTTGTCACTGTGTTCCAGACATTAATTAATTCCTTGACTTCTGAAAACCAGATTGCTCTGAGCTAACTTGTCTTGGCGGCAGTGTGTAGTTAATTTTTTTAAGATAAACAATTGAAAATACTTCTTAATGTGATGTACTGGACAACCTACTAAGAAGATCACAGGCTGAGAGCTTTTGTTCCAGGCGATTTTTGTTAAAAGTGCTTTGGAGCTTTGTGTAATTGTTTAAAATGAGCATTGTTTGAAGTTGTTTGTTTTTTTTTCCTGCAGCAGTGCAGTGTGCCGTTACTTCTTGACGATACTGTGACCCAGGTCTGTTTTAGACTTACTGTGTCACAAAAGAAGTGACAAGTTTTTATGGTGCTTCATTAGACTTAATCAAATCACCTTTTCAAGCTGAGGATCCTCTTTACTAAAGGCAGAGGCAGCACCTTATTTTTCCCTCACTAAAGTCTGCATTGAGCTAGGCAGCAATGTTATTTCCAAGATGGCAGTAATTGCTTAAGTGACATCTCAGGACACTAGACATAAAAAAGAAGGCTAACATACAAAATGCACTTGCTAAATACGTTTCTTTTCTTCAGTTAAAGGCATTAGGATTTCCTGAAGGACTTGTGATACAGGCGTATTTCGCTTGTGAGAAGAACGAAAACCTGGCTGCCAACTTTCTTCTACAGCAGAACTTCGACGAAGACTGAGAGGATTTTTTTTTCTATTTCACACCTCACACCAGTGCATTACACTAACTCTGTTCACTGGATTGTCTAGGATATTTGGGCTTATATTCATAATGCTTGGTGTATGGCATATAGGGGGTGGGTGGAAGGGAGAACATAGGAAACAAAGCAAAGAAAGCAACAAGTTTTAAATGTCTGTTTTAAATTAGCAGATGCAGAAAATCGCACAGTGTAAAAAAAAAAAAAAATATAAAACCAAAAAATCAGCTTCTGCAGATAATTAGTTCCTTCTATAAACTGTAGGTTAACTTTTTCTAGGTTTTAACTCTTACTGTACTAGTTCCAGACATGTAGTGTAATGCACTGCTTCATGTTCCTTTCCACTTAGTATTGACATTGGAAGTAGCCTGTGCTACGTAGATTTTACAGTCTGTATTTCATGGCAACACTGGATAGCAGCTTTGTGAAATCTAAAAGATCTGAGCAAATGTAATCCTGAATGCCAAAATAGGGGTATTCGGGTTTTTTTTTCTTCAGCTGTGTTAAAGTAGTGCAAGAAACACAGTATTTTTGTCTAATGCTGAATTAGAACAGTGTTGGCTTTTTTTCTCTTTTTTCAAATGAAAACCCATTACAGTTAAAAGTGTCCTGATTATTGAGAAACACCACCCCCTCCTTTGTCCCCCCGAAATGATCCGAGAAGCTATATACATACAGAAAAAAATTATTATCCTGTTTACATATTTTCTCTTTGGGAAAGAAAAAAAAATGATAGATATCTAATTACTGTTCTCTTAATGTTATCTTGCAGTAAAAGTTTTAAAAGCAATAGATTGCATGTTTGGTTTTGTTATATGCACTCTAGTGAATTGAATATTCTTTTTCTGCCAGCAAACAAAATGCAAGCTTCATTTTTGTCTGCTGCAATGAGACTTTATCAAATCAAATTTCACCTTCCCAACTTTGTTGAACCAGCTTTTATAGTACAGCTATTAAGTGTTCTGTTGCTCTTGAGTAGATTGTAGTGTTCAAGCTATTTCTGTTAAGTAAGGACTTTTGGGGATTTATTCATTTTATAAGGAAGAGAAGTTCAAAACTTGAGATATCAAGCAAACTATCAATTTATTCCAATGTAAAAAGAATTGACACGTGAAACTTTCTATTGAAAATAATCTCTGGTTACAGAGTTTTGAATCTTACTTCTTCATACCTACCTATCATTTATTTTGTTTAGTCATCATAAAATGTTAACAATCTTTTTTTTTTTTTAAATTTCTGTAATACACGTTTACTTTTAGAGGTAATTTTGCCCATCCTTGCAATACTAGGAATAAAAACAAATGCAAATTTAATCTAAAGCTGTTCTGTGCAACGTTACCTGAACACAACATGGGGATAGTTTGATTTTTCTACTGTTGTAGTCCAATTACCTGGATTACAAATTTACCTCTACAGTAACCAGGAAAAATCTTATTAGTGGTACAGCACTGAACTCCTGTACAACATAATGATATTAATGATTTTAATGATTTAGTGGTACAACTAAAAAATTATTTTCCGCTGAGTTTATCAGTGGATTAACTACTACTTAAGCTCAAAGTACAAGTCAAGTGTCTTGAAAAAAAGAGCTAAAAAAGACTGAAACATTTGTATTTTGTTTCTTCATTGATTGGCCATAGTCTGTAAAAATATTATCTGCACAAAACAATGTAATGAATTAAAGCCTTTTACTTTTTTTTTTTCCTATTCTTATACATCTGTGATATTTTTCCAGATAGTGTGTATTTTAATTATTCAGATTTTATTCTTTTAAAATTTCTTAGGTGTATGTCGTCTAAGTGATCAGTAGCACAACCCAAATCTATCAGTAGGAGATGTGATACTGCTAAATAGGAAATAAGTCTTTCATAATGTTTTCATTTTAGAGAAGTTAACATTAATAATACCTGAGTCAGCTAGTAGACTCCATCCAAACAGGATTCTCAGTTTATCTGTGAACTGGGAGAGATGGGTTTTGATGTAACACTGCACGCCAAAAGGGGCTGTTTGTTATCTGTAAAAGGACCAGCTGTCAGGTACTTGAAAAACACCAAATTGATACAAGGACTTCTTGAATGTACTTTTACTACATAGCTAATACCTAACTAAGACAAAAGCTTTTAGTTTGTGGGAGTCTTCTGTACTGATCAAACTGCTATGAGAAATAACCATTCCTTCTCTGGGAGGGTGGAGAGTAAAGCAAGAATGTCTGGGTGTTTCAGTCCACTCCCTCCAATTTTGATTTTGAAATGTTTACTTATTATAAATGTATTTGAATTAAAGTCTGTTGAGCTTGTTCTTTGTACAAAAAAAAAAAAAANAAAGCTAGTAGCTTTGTTCATTTGTAACTTTGTATGCTGAGTGACTGAGGGATTTATGGCTGCTGTGTTTGAAGCCTTACTAGTCATGCTGTTCCCGTTTTTTCCAGCAGTGAAACAGTGTTTTTGTGACTTCTGATGAACAACAGGTGTCTGACCTTACATGCTAGCAAAAACTGTTACCTGTCCAATAGCGGGATACTTGCCAGGGAGAATCGTGTCTCTCTTTGTAGTAGCTGCCAAAAGGGAAGAATACATGGAATTCATGTGGTGTTGAGGAGGTGTGACCTGAGCAAGCTGCCTAGGTATGTTGTGCCTCGTTTTCTACCAAGTACTACCGGGAGCTGTCTGCGCAGAGTGCTTCTCGGCTTCTCTGCCGCAGATCTCTTAGGGATTTGGGGATCAGTTTCCTCAGGGCTTTCTGAACAGTAGCTAAGAAAATAAAGTATTTCTTCCTAAGTTTTGGTATTGTAGTCCTTACCTTTGTTGTAAAACTTCTGAATATCTGCTTAGACAAAAGCTATTTATGATGCACTTTTAATTGGGATTAAAAAGTTACTCTGAAGTCATATTAATTCTGTAGTTGTCTGTTCTTAAGTCACTCTGTACCAGCTGCATTTTAATGCTGTGGTTCATTTACCTCGTCCAGAGTTGCCTGATGAATCCAGCTAAAACCCAAGCAATTTGACTGATTAAATGCCCCATTCTTACCCCACACTAACAGAACTTTTTAGGGATGTGAGATTAATCACTCCTGAAGTCAAACTGTGGCTCTGATTTTGGAGTGCTGGGTTGAACTTCACTTCAAGAACGTGCATGAATGAATGAAAGAGACGCCAGGCCAAGTCCTCAAATAATGTATGCAGATCTGTCACCCGTGGTTTCACTGAGTATTTAATTCAGTTTTTGTAGAGTTTTGGAGGCAGCCACATTATTTACCTTTTTTTTTCTGATTTCTCTTAAGTCCAGTTCTGTGCACAAAACTAACCTGGAATTTCTGCACTCAAAAATACTCTCTAGAGCAACGGAAACAATGAGGTGGGAGTGGGGAAAACATCTTTGTCAGTAACATTTTCAGTTCTTCTTCCTTGCCTGTTTTGGGATGCCAACAGTATTCAGCACACCATCCTTTGAAAACATTATTTTGACACAGCTCTAACCGCAAATCTAAGACACAATTTACAAAATTCTGTGTCTTCGGTAAACCATCCAGAAAAAGTAGGCTTATTCCACCTGTGATTAAATGATGTATGGGAAAAAATTAATTATTGAATCACCACAAAACACACGACTGATCAGTGCTGCTGATGCCTGTGTCTGCAGACTGTAGCTGATGTTCCTGACTTCTAATTGTCAAGTGCCAGTGCTGTATTTACATATTTCTTCATCGAATAAATGACCTGTGAGGGGGGAAAAAAAAGGTCGTGAAACGTCTTGGTTTTTGTCAGGACTCAACTTCTTTCCTCCTAGGCAAGAGAAATAAACGTTAAACACACACGATTTGACTCCAGTTCTAATCAAAGCACATTTTCATGAAGACACCAGCATCTCTGGACTTTCCTGTCCAAGCTGCAGTGAAACTAATAAAGACAAATATGTGCTCTTCTAAATAATTGCAGTAGTCTGGAATAACGAATAGCGGTGGAGTCTGAGCTCCTTCCCTCCACTTCATCCCTTTGCTTTGGCATTTTCCTTTGTGAGCTCTTACAAAGCATTATCTGCTATGTGCCTCCATTTGCTGCGAGTGGGGTACTAAAAACAGTCCTTAAGGGTTTGTGTCGTGTGTGCCTCATGCAGTTGTGCCTTAGAGACCTGGAGTGCAAAGTGTCTTTCAAAATAGGTATCTTTCTATTTTTATGTGGCTCCAAACATTAATGTGAATACTCTATGGTGCTGAGGGCAAGGAGCAACATCCTTGAAATTCTTGTTGCCTGAGATAAGAGATTTTAGATGTGAGAGACGAGGAGTAACCAGATACACCAACAGGCAGCTGTTTGCCATCCCCGGGGAAGGGTTGGTTGCTGTCCTTGTAACGTGAAGCATTTGACTTTAAATGTGCAGCAGCCAAAGATGGAAAAATAAGGCAATGTCTCCCACATGTCTGTGTGGCTGTATCTGTAGAATTGTTCAAAGTCTTGTCAAAGTCAGACACGTATTTTTAATTATATCTTTGAATTAAGCATGTTTTGTCCCACCCCCTCTCTCTTGTCTTTACTCTAAATCTCCTTTTTTTTTTTTCCCTCCTTTCTTTCTATTGTTGAAGAAATCATGCCAGCTGCAAAGGGAGCACTACCAGCTTCTGTAAAAGGATGGAAGAACAGGATTTCAGACTAGGAAAAGAGGCAGGAAATAGTCTTCAGGATGGGATATGAAACAGGACAATAAAAGTGCTGAACACCTGGGATAGAGATCTCTGTAGGGTGAGGAGTCTGGACCTGGAATTGGCAGTGTGTGTGAAAGGAAATGCCTGGGAGAGTTAAAAGTGTGATGAAGGAATGGAGTGGTGTGACAGGGCCAAGTGGGGAGTCAGAACGAGCAGACCTTTGGTGGGACTCTGGATGTATAAATAAGAGATGGATGGAGTATTTGGGAGCAGAACTAACATTTATCTATAAGAAGACTTCAAAGATAAAGAAATTACGTGTTTCTTTTTATCCAGTAGCTTTTTGCGCAGTGCTTTGGTTCTAAAACCAGTTCTGAGGGAGATGACAAAGAGGTCACAAAACAACGAGGGCAGTAAAAAGAAACAGACCAGTTTGTTCCTTGGTATATACCTCACAGACTCCACACGCCACTCTGGGGTAGTCTGACTGCACTGGGGTCCTCCTGCTTGAAGGTGGAGAGACAAAAAGTAATTTGATTTTTATTTCTATGTGTCTCTGTGTTGCTCGAAGTGAGAGAAGTGAATGATCTGCCTGAAGCATGCATCTCATGTTAGCAAACGTGCTGCTTCCTTCCTCCGTCTCCGTGTTCAAGTATCAAATTTCCCTTTGGCAAAGGGCAGGATTGTGCAGGACACCCTTGGGGCAATGCTGCAGCGTCCATTTGGACAACTGTTCCTGATGGGTTTGTATTTTTTGAGCATAATTTGTGATCCATGAGTGTCCTAAAATCTAAACTGTGACCTGTGGAAAGCTGAAAAAACCTGGGAACACTCAGTCTCGGAAGAGCAGCAGGGTTAAGATGAGAAGCTACTGGAGTATATTAAATGTGACTGTAAGTCAACAAAGCTGTATTTTTTTTTCAGCTGCAGTAAGAAACCGTTGCTAAATATGTACATAGCCATATTTTTCACATTTCACAGAGTTTGCAGTAAGTGGCTTGCTGGTACACAAACAAAAAAAGGAGGCAGAATACACAAAAAGCCATTTTCTAAACCTAGTTGAAGTGTGCCTATGTTGCCTTCAAAACCGGTGGCAAATAGTCATTCCCGAAGCACCGAACCTCAGTTTGCCATGAACAAGGGTGACTTTTTTCAGAGGCAGGGCAGCAGGACGGAGAGCTGTTACTGCTGAAATTAACTCTTTGCTGTGGCCATCTGTGGGAGAGGCTTCTGAATTCATCCACTGCTCCTGGCAAGAGGGAGCCTTGTGAACCCAGTTCAGAATTCCCCTCGCTCCAGGGCGGTTGGAAATGACCAACCAGATTGCTTTCCAGATTCATCAGAGTGCAGGTGAGGAGAACAGAGAGGATCACTGATGAAGCAAGTGGTAAGACCGTAGCCAGTTTTTGGGAAGAGTCACGTTATTTAAGCATTCTGATGCAAAAATGAGGCTGGGACTTGAAGCCACGCTTTTGTTTTTGGTGTTCGTGCTGTCGGGTGGCAGATACAAACGGGTGTTTTTAGAGGAGAGAAATGTCCCTTTGGAAGATGGGATGGCAAGAAAAATAAGTTTGCCTAATGGGGCTGCTTCTGGTGCAGAATTCTGCCATTTTTGTGTTTAGATTTTGAAACTGAAGGCACTGATGCTGCAGTTTTGTTTCCTTGCTGCACCGCTGAAGGTTGTAGTGTCTTCAGAACGCTGTGTTATTCCTTAATAAGCCTTATCATGCCCTAATAATACCTTCTGAATGCCTCAGATGTAAGTGATTAGGCCTGTGCTTACATAAATAGGTGTCTCAGTGGTGAGATGTTATTTGCATGATTGTGGTTTGTAGGTGGAGGAGCTGCAAGCCTGTCAACAGATTACTCGTTCCAGCTGAAAAAAACTCACTCTGTGTGGCTGTCACATCATCATCGTGCCTTGCATGGAACAATTAGTGTTATTTTGCAAGGGACTGGATTTTTGTCCCTTTTCTTCTCCCTGGGAGTTATATGTTTGGTGGTGAGTGTGCTGGTTTTGTCTGTGATAGAGGTAATTTTCCTCACGGTAAGAAAATTGCAGCAGGAGGATGTATTTAGGATTTATGCTGTAAACAGCGTTGATAACACAGGGATGTTTTAGTTATTGCTGAGCAGTGTTTGCACAACAAGGCCTTTGTCTGCTCCTCACAGCGCCCTGCCAGCGAGGGGGCTGAGGGTAATCAAGGATTTGGGAGGGGACACAGCCAGGACAGCTGATCCCAACGGCTCCAAGGGCTATTCCAGCCTGTATGATACCATGGTCAGCATAGGAAGTGGTGGGGGGAAGGAGGAAGGGCGAGGGACACACACATTCAAGGTGTTTGTCTTCGCAAGTGATGGAGCCCGGCTTTCCTGGGCATGGCTGAACACCTGCCTGCCCACGGGAGGTGGTGAAATGAATGAATTCCTTGATTTGCTCTGCTTGTGTGCGTGGGTTTTGCTGTCCCCGTTACTCCGTCTTCATCTCAACCCACGAATTTTGTAGCTTTTTACCCTTCTGGTTCTGTCCCCCATCCCGCTGCTGAGGGAGTGAGCGAGTGGCTGTGCGGGGTTAAGGTGCTGACTGGAGTTGAGCTGTGGCAGTGAGGAGAGGACAAGCCATTTGGAGCACTGAGACAAATTTAAGTTTTCTGTCTACTTACCTTTCCCTGCGTTCTTCTAATTACCCAGTCCTGTGTGTTTGTGGACACCCCTGTGCTCTGGAAAGGGCTGCAATTTTTTCTGGAGCAGGGTCATCATTAAACACTGGCCTTAATCAGGTGGAAATACAGGTTGCTTGGCTTCAGCCCTGCTCTCCCTTCGCCTCTGACCCCAGCCACAGCGTTGGCTGTCCTCCTGTTTAACGCTCAAGATTTTGTAATCGGGAATTGAGCTGCACTCAGGAGATGGAGAATGAGCAGCTCAGTTGTCATATTGAATTAGCACTTAGGGAAGTGTAGGCAGAGGTCCCATGGAGCTGACCAGGCTTATCTTGCATGCTTGGCTGACAGGGTAACTGGGAGAAAGGGGGGAAAAAAAGGGGCAAAGTGATTCATTCTGCATTTGGGGAAAGAGAAGGGGAAATGCTTGCCAATCTGGGGAGTCCTGTGGGGGCTGCAGCGTTGAAATCCCAGGTTTGAGAGTCTTAGCAACATGCCAGTGAGGTGTCTGGAGCAGGGAGGAACCTGAAGAAACCCTTGGGGGTTTATAGACATACAAAAGTGTATATGTAGCTTGCAATATTAGGGTTGGGCTTAAGTTAGCTCAGCTCAAAGCAGTGCCGCTTTTGTCATGCAGACTTCGAGCGTGGCCTGGCAGTGCCAGAATCTTAATGGATACTGCTATCCCAAATCTGAATGTGCAAATCTGAGGGCAAATGACACCCCGGAGATGTGGGTGTAGGGGTGAGAAAGGCAGTCACGTGAGTCTGGCTGGAGTTCGGTCCCGGTGCTTGGTCACAGTACTCTGCTCGTCAGAGATGAGCAGTTTAAACAGTGTTAAGGACCAGTAATTTCACTCAGAAAAAGTCATGATTATGAAGGTGGTAGGATGAGGGTTTTGGAAAGATTTCCCATTCTGGTATTTTGTAGAACTAAACATAACTCTTATTTACATCCTTGATTCTGAGATTTTCTGCTCCGTTCTTTCTAAGTGTGCAGCTCTAAATGAGCTGGAAGGAAACTTTCCATGCTTGGTGTCTGCCTGTGATTTTGTTTTGGTTTGATATGGGGATTTTTGGGTTTTTCTTTTTGTTTTGGTTTGGGTTTTTTTTGGTTTGGGATTTTTTTTGTGTGTGAGTTTTTTTGGGTTTTTTTGTTCGTTTGTTTATTGGAGGTTTTTTGTTAATATTTTAGATAATAACCAATTTTACTGTTTTGGAAAATAGAATTGAGGGCAAGGAGAATACATTACTTTTTCAAATTTCAAATTCCTTTCACTGAGCAGAGGCACTAAGTATCTGGATGTTATTGGATGTGGTTTCTTTTTTCTCCCCACACATGTGCTTGGGGCCAGGAAGACGAAAAATTTCGAGGGTTGATTTTTGATTTTTGATTTTTATTTTTGGTTTCCAGTGCCAAGTGCCCAGGCAGAGTTTCTGTGATGCTGAAGGCTGTATCCCTTGTGCCCATGCCAACAAATCTGAAAGCTTGAAGGCAGCAAGTTAATGCTTCTGGTTTTGTGCACAAACATTTATCTGACGTGTTCTGAATATCCTGATTTTGCTGTTCATGCACAGGACACACATTTATTGTAGGCATGGAAAGCTGGTGGTTCTTGACTGCTGTGGCAGCTTAGAGGAATCTGTAGGCTTGGGGTTTGGACCACTGGAAAGGAAGAGAGAAGAGTTAATCGGACTTTGGTTAAAAAGGCAGTTTTTGAGCCACTCGGAGCTAAACCAAAGGCAGATAAAACTCTGTGGTGCTGCTTCAATAACTTCCATTTACAAGTTTGTAAAACTTGAGCTCTCCATCGGTGCCATTGTTACTAATTTCATTTTTTCCTCGCTTTTTGCTGATTTTTTTTTTTTTTGAGATGTCCCATTTCTGTTTGGCAACAGCTCGTGGTCCTGCCTGCAGGTTCTGTGCAGATCACAGGGTATGAATCACCAGGCTGTGGCACATTGAACCCTGGAAACAGGGCCTGAGAATCTGGAGCATCGTGTCCTCTGCTGTCAGCAAATGTCTGTGAAGGCTCCTAGCAGAGTTTGTGTCATCTTGTCCCTGTTCTGCTTGAAGGATAAACTCCTGTGAGAGTTATTAACTGCTGCTTTAGACGGAGTGGAAAGGCTGTGTGGCTTTGACCATCATCTGTGAACCACAAAGGGGTGGAATCTGATTAAGTTTTTCGCATGGGCAGCCGTGAGTTCATGGTCAGGTTGGCAGGGGGATGCGCTGTTCACACAGAATTTCTTCAGGTTTCAGCGGTGTCTGAGCTGCTTCGAGTAATGGAGGACATAATTATTGATATAAAGAAATAAGATTCCAGTCACGTGTTGGAGCAGGCTGTGCTGTCTCCGTCTTTGGAGGTTTCTGAGCCCAGCCTGGTTGAAGCCCTGAGTGTTCTGGAACAATCCTGTGGCTCACCCAGGATGACTGAAGATCTCCTGGCTGATCCAGGTCCTCAAAATTAATTATTTTTTGTCATGCAGCCTTACCATTCCGGTGGGGATTTATCCTCTGTGAAGGCCAAGCCTCAATTTCCATATCCTGCCCTTCCTTTTGTTTTTTCTTTTTTTCTTTTTTTCTTTTTTTTGAAGTGTAGAAGCTGCCTAAACACCATTTGAATACTGAATTCTGCCACCTTCTCTTCATATTTTAAGCAGATTTATAGAAATTAACAGAGCAAGCTTGTCTGACATTGTTAGCTCTTTAAAAATCCATCAGTGGTGTCATCACAAGTTAAATTAGGCCTAAATTTATTTCTTTCTTAGGTTCTGATAGAACCTAAAGAAAAGAAGTTGCAGAATCAGGAAGAGTTAGCTGACTTATCCAATGATAAATTGGAAAGAAGGATTTTCTGAGCTGGCATATAAAATAAATGCCCTGGATTATTGACTGTGAAATTTCCTAACGTCCTTTATTGTTATGGAGGCAGCTGCCCATTTGTTTATTTCAAAAACATTGCTTCCACAGTGGATTTACTTTCACCCTCTCTCCTTCTCCGGCTAAAAGCATCTATTAATGGTTGTGAAAAATTTTTAAGGGGCAAGAGTCCTCCTAAAAAAACCCCCTAATTGCATGGATTTTTTTTTTTTTTAAAAAAAAACATAATCCAGTTGAATAAGAACTTTTTTTTTTTTTTAAAGTGTAGACTGAATAGAAAATGTGACTGGAAAACCCTTATTTTTTTCATGTCAACCATACAGCTCAGGGATCTTGTTCACTCTTCCAGGGCTGGGGAGAAGTGAGTAGAATAAATCATAAACACCAGACAGGTTTCAGTGACCTGGACTCCCAGGCTTGCCTTGAAGAGAAAGCCAGATGAGTCCCTTGGGTGAGTTGCTGGAAAGTGGAGGAAATTTCACAGTGAAATCCCTGCAGGCTGTGGCAGGGAGTGCCTGAAGGTTGTGTGCTGAAGTTGTCCTGCTGGGAGGAGCAGGGAAATCTCTTTTTCCTTTTTTTTCAGAGCGTGTTGGGTTTTCCAGCCATTCTGGTGGGCGTGGGACAAAGCAGATGCACAAGCCAGTGCTTTCTCCTCCCATCTTCTGCCCTGGGTTGGTTTCTGGATACCTGCTCTGCTCTTTCCCTTCATTCTGGGATAGCTGAGATGGATCAGTAGGATGGGTTCGCTTATTTTGCTGGGATAAATCGGTTGGGGTACCTAAGTTCAGCTATTAGCACTGGTGATTAAGGGGGAAGTGGCACGCTGGAATTTCTAAACAATTAATTTTCTTTGTTGCGAAGTTTTATCTTTGGGCGGAAGTTAGCAAGAGGTGGAAATCTACTGCTTTTAACAGCTGACACTGAAAATTTAGCAAAAAAATTAGTCTTTTGCCACTATCAAATGTGCAGTGACTATTTCATGCTTTAGAACTCGCACATCCCAGCTGTCTGAAACGAAAAATGAGGCTCTCGTTATCCTGAACCAGTCTGTCACTCCACAAGGTGTAAAGCAGCCGTGTTTATCAAGACTTTCTCGGAGCCAGGAGGTCAAAGCTGCCTTTCATCCATGAAAGCAACGCACTTGGCTTCTTGGGAGATGCTTGCTTGTCCCCCTGATCCTTCCAGGTTGAGCTGCTTTGGTCTCCACACCACTAAAACACTTTTTTCACTGAAAAATGGCAATGTGGAAAGGAACGTCCACGTGGAAGCTTCCCTGAGGGTTTGTCACCTGGTAACCTCTGAACAATTAAGAGCAGGTTGGGGGTGGGAGGAGGAATTCCCGTTCTGGAGTGACAGGGCAGGCCACAGCACCGACTGAGGTGCCCTTAACTCTGTCTCACTGCAAAGGCTGCCCTCGCCATCAGCCCTGAGGTTACCAATGCACCTTTTCAGCTGAGAGAAAACCCAGGGGTAGAAGAGAGCGTGTGCTCCTCAGTCCTGTCTCCTTTCTAATGGCACAGGCTGAGCTGTCTCAAGCCTGCACGGCCCCGAGCTCATTTCAGAGTGCTAAAAGGGTCTTGACAAACCAGCGAACGGGGCTCGCTGCAGTGGATGTGGAAAGAAAAACTCAGGCCGAGAGGGCACTTTGCTCTGCTCCTGAATGAAAACCTGCGTTTTGAGTGCCTGCTCGCCTGCTCTCTGTCCAAATTTGAGCCTGAGCAGGCTGAAAACAATCCTTTTGATGCCTGAAAATAACCTGAGAGGCTGAAAATTAACTTGCCTGCTTTTTAGACTTTTGTGCACCATAATGCAGTGGCTCGTTTCCATGGTGCCTGTTTTCTGTGAGACTCTCTGATTGTATTAGCAAATTAAAAACCTCGTATCTGCTTTCTTTTCTTCCATCCCGGACCCAGCGTTGAAGATCACCTTTGAAGCAGTCACTCTGATAATAAATGGAGTCTCCATGGTGACTTGCAGGTGTAAGTGATGTAATGAGGCAAGAAGGATGTTTTTCTCAAACTCCCAGCTCAAAATAGCCTGGGTGCCCCCCAAATCACCTCTCCGCTTCATTGTGGTCTTGCCTTGTTAAAAAGAAAGTGGTGCCTACGTAAAAATGAGAGTATGATTCACATCAGCTGGTCCAGGACAGTGTAAAGGACATTTTGTTAGGCCTCCTCTTGTCCTTTGCAAGTCTCCCGTGATCATAATGGAAATCTTGTTCACATGATGAATAATCTGTTCTTCCAGCTGAAGGAGGAAGCATTACCTGTGTGACACCGGCCAAGTGGGGCTTTTTGTGGCACACTCGAGGCACCTCAGCTCAAATGTAAGTTTGAGCATTATGTTTCACACGAAGCTGGAGGGCTTTCAGTGCCCAAAATGATAGCAGAGTCTTCGTGGGGATCCTAGTGAGAGCTTGGTTTCTTCAGGAAGTTTTCAGTTCCCTGGAAAACTTTTTTTGACAGTGGGGCGCTCAGAGTGGATTTTTGGCAGCTCAGTGGTTTGTCATTGCCTCAGCACTGGTGGCTTTGGTCACTTATGGCAAGACAAAATTTAGGAAAAAAATGTAGGTAGGAATTGGCTTTGTGGGAGTTTTGAGTGACAACACCTGCCAGGAAGTCCCTTTAGTTCCAGGAATATGAAAAGCATGGTTTGCATGTGGATTATTGGCTCTTTGTGTACATTGAGCACTCACAGAACTTCTCCTTATGTTGAGATGTTTATAAAATCCTTTTTTTTTTCCCCTCGTGTGAATTTTTTTGGGTTTCTAACTGCATCTGCATGAGTTTGCGGGACAGTCTGCTTCTCTTCAGCATGATGAATCTGTCTTTGGCCGCTTATCCTCAGAGGGGTGCTCTGTCCCAAATCTGTTGAACAGGTCTGGGGAGGGAGTGGAGGTGGCTGGAGAGATCTATGTGACCACAACACACCTCAATATATCAACGCCACTGACACAACTTCTTAGGAAACGAGGTTCTCTTCAAAAACTTGACGAAAAACTCAAGCCCTGGCACTGAGCTCTAAATCCTCCGTGGCATCTGCTCCCTGTGTGTTATTTTGGACACCTTCCTCCACGCTGAATGCCTGAGCCCATCCAAAATTTAGATTAATAGCCATTACTGAATTGTTCTTTTATTTGCTGATGGATATCTCAGCTGCTGTAGTTTTCTCAAGTGCCTTTCCAAGTAGGCCTTTCCTAAGAGGCCTTTATTATTTGTAAAGTTTTAAGGACACAGTGACCTTCCGGCCAAAGCAGAGAAGAATTTCTACTGAATAATTACATTTCAGATTTTTAAAATTTTAAATTTTGACATTTTTTTTTTTTTTTTTTTTTATTTTTTCGTGTTTTCTAAAAG